>CM072513.1:58016963-58399463 GCA_036898135.1 Oncomelania hupensis
TACTGCAAAAAGCAATTACAACTATAAGACATTGTACACTTCAACCTAAAGAACAACTAACACTAACAACATCTTTTTCTGTTGTAGTTCCACCTGGAGCCAATAAGTTACAGATCCAAAATATATCTTCAAAGCTGTGTAACCCAAATTCAGTTTGGTCTTTTCACTGTTTTCCATTTCATACACGCAATGTTGAAGTATATAGTAGCAGGGAATGACAATTTGAAATCTTGCACAAAAAATGTGTATATCATCTATATAGTAACGGAGTGATCGACACAAGAAGAAGAAGACGACGAAGCTTTCCTGCGTTTCCAAACAGACTGTTACTGCCTGAGGGAACAGAAATCTGAACAGGCCCGCTGCTCATTACGGATTACGGCAATCCCGCAAAGTACATGTCTCCTGCAGTCGCCCCATGACGGTACCAGGAACCAAGTCGATAAGAAATCCTCCGCGACTGCTTCCCTCCAATCATTATTTTCGTCTCCTCCGCACTCTACTGCAACCACAATATTTTTCTCCCCACTCTTCCAGCCATAATAATTTTTACTACGCACTCTCCAACTTCAATAAATATAAGTAGTATTTTCATTTATAACTGGAAAGTATTGAAGATTATATATATATATGGTTTGTTGTTGTTGTTTTTTTTTTTTTTTTTTTTTTTTTTTTTGGGGGGGGGGGGGGGGGGGTTACTGATGATTTAAATACATAAAACTGAATTATCTTTAATGTTCATCATCATTAAGGAGGAGGGGATCCTGAGAAAACAACAGGTGCCTTTCTAAAAATACTCGACTCGACAGTCAGCACTGATTTATTATGAAATGTGGAAATACAGCGAGCTGGTGCTTGAAAGGACCTACCTACCTACCTACATACCTCCCTCCCTCCCCACTCCTCTTCTCTATCTCTAACTCACTCACTCCCCCCCCCCCCCCCCCCCCGCCTCATGCACTCTCACTACTCTCTCTCTCTCTCTCTCTCTCTCTCTCTCTCTCTCTCTCTCTCTTTCTGTCTCTCCGCACACTTCTCTTCCCTTCGTCACTCACTTAAATGAATAATATATCCTGGAAGAAATCAATATTCCTCAGTTCAAAATTGTGGTAAAGTCAGTCTAAACCTACATCACTTCCCAACACATACTTTCTCAGCAGTGGAAGGTAGCTATTAGTCCTACAGAACCTTGCATCTGACTCGGTGCAAAGTGCACCGGCGCAATTACGTTGGGATGCAGATGCCTCTCGTTTACTTGCCTGTCACAACTTTCTCCTGTTTTTTGAAACATCAACTTGTCTGCTCGTTTCGTCCCAACTTCATAACCCCCTGTTTCTCAGTTTCTGTTTTTTAAACGCTCGAGGCAAGCGGTTATACAAAACTTGCGCAATTTCGTCTCTGGTCGAATCACACATAGTATGGTCGAATCACACACAAGCATCAGAGAGACAACGAATAACTGAAAATATAAATCTGAAAATCTGTTGCAATAAACTACTATCTCTTGCGTCGTATGTGATACTCGGTGGTTGGGCCCGGATCAAACAAAATAGCCATTGTGATGTCTTCCACTGCTGCCTGTGTTTTCCCGCAAACACTTCCTGAGCTGGGATCCTGCCTACAAAACCTTGAGCAGATATTTTCGGCTGCCCCTTTGTTTACATCGAGGTTGAACAGTTTCGCCAATCGGCTCCACAACACTGTCTCGATAGTTAGCCTTTCTATGTAGTTTTTAACCCTTATAAGCACCGGATTTTTTTTTTGTCATTTTCTTCTTTTCGCCATTGCTTTCAACCCATCAGGAGCAACGGATTTTGATTTTTGAAGTCGGAAACATACAACATTATACGTTTTTTTCCTCTTCTTCTTCTTTCCTCACTTTCCTCTTCTTTTATTTACTCACCCTCTTTTTAATTCATCGAGTTGCTTCACAGGCAAACGACGTTTGGCTAAAGGACAAACAACTGTCCCATAAGCCTTTCTGTGGAGCTTCAAACAAAATTCCTTTCCTTTTTCAACATATAACCGTTGTTTTTTTGTTTATTTTTTTGTTTGGGGTGTGGGGGTGTTTTTTTTATTTTTATTACCTTAATTTTTTTTAATCCATTCTTTCTACTTTACGTTTCTGTATACACAAACAACGCTCGGCTATCGAAAAAAAAACTATATTGCCTCGTTAGTCTTTCTATTAAGTTAGAAACGGTTTTTATTTATATTTTTTTGGGGGGGAGGTGGGGTGAGGGTGATGGAAATGGAGGGATGGGGAGGATGCGAAAAAATGGGTGGAACATGGGTTGGGATGGTAGCAAAAAGGGCAAGGGTGTGGAGATGGGGTAATGCAACTTTGTTGTATTTATATTTTCTTCCTCCATCAAGTTTCCATGCACGCAAACAACTTTCGGCTATCGATGAAAAAGAAGAATGGGGGAAAAAAATCATCTGTTAGCATTTTTCAGATGCTTCAATGCATATTTTGTCTTCTGCTTTTTTTTGTCCTCAAAGTTCATCTACTTGCAAACAAAGTTCAGTTGTCAGGTCCTATCCTATCCTATCCTATCCCATAACCCGAAGGTCGTAGGGGCACCACAGATGATCGTTTAACCAGCATACTCCATCTTTCTCTGTCCTCAGCAGCCCTCATGGCTTCGCTCAGTGTCAAACCAGTCCATTCTCGAATGTTGTCCTCCCACCTCTTTTTCGGTCTCCCCCTTCTTCTACCTCCTTGCACTGTGCCTTGCAGAATGGTCTTTGCAAGGCCTGATGATCTGGTGACGTGGCCATACCATCGGAGTTTCCGTTTCTTCACCACTGTGAGCAGGTCATCGTGTTGTCCAATGGCTTGTGTGATGGTCTGTCGGACTTCGTCGTTGGTGATGTGTTGGGTATAGGAAATGCCCAGAAGTCTTCTGTAGCACCTCATCTCCATGCTTTGTATTCTTCGTTGGAGATCTGCTGTGAGGGTCCATGCTTCGCAAGCATATAGGAAGATGGAGATGACCAGAGAGCGCAGCAGTCTTACTTTGGAATGTAGACTGATGGTTCTGTCTTTCCAAATGGGCTTCAACCTTGTCAGGGCAGCAGTTGTTTGTGCGATCCTGGAGAGGACTTCCTGTCGAGACCCATTGTCTGACACAATGGCTCCTAAATATTTGAAGCTGTGCACTGTGTTGAGGGATTGGCCTTGTACTTTGATGTCCGTGTTGATGCCATTGGTGTTGTGGTCATCATTTTGGTCTTCTCTGCACTTATTTCCATTCCATAAGCTCTGGAGGTGGTGTCAAGCCTCTGTACAAGCTGTTCAAGTTCTTGTTCATCTCCAGCCAATCCATCAATATCATCCGCAAAACGAAGATTGGAGGTTGCTCTGCCCCCTATGCTGACTGTGCCTTCGTGATCTGCAAGAGCATCTGACATGATGCGCTCTAGGAAGATGTTGAAGAGTGTTGGAGAGAGTAGGCATCCTTGACGCACACCGATTGTTGTTCTGAACCAGTTCCCGATGACGCTGTTATGGAGGACTGCACTGGTAGCCTTGTCATACAGGCTTTTGATGACTTCTATAATTTTCGGGCTGATGTTGTACACTTTCATGGTTGCCGATAGAGCTGCATGCCAGACTCGGTCAAATGCCTTCTTGAAGTCTATGAACACATGATATAGATGTTGTTGGTGCTGTAGGTATTTCTCACAGATTATTCTGAGGTTGAAAATCTGTTCAGTGGTACTTCGCCCTGCCATGAATCCTGCTTGTTCTTCAGCTATGATTTGTTCAGCTTGTGGTTTCAACCTGTTGAGTCAGGTAAACTGCAAAATCTCGTTAGTCATTTCACGCATACATTTCTGTTCTTGCTGTTGTTGTTGTCACAACACGACTTTGCTGCTGTTGCAGTTGTTGCAGTTGTTGTTGTTGTTGTTGTTGTTGTTGTTACTTCTTCTTCTTCTTCTTCTTCTTCTTCTTCTTCTTCTTCTGCTTCCTCGCCCAAGCTTCTTTGCACGCAACCAATGTCCGTTTAGCGGATAAACAACGTGGAGTGTTTAAAACCCCTTTCCTAAAACGCGCAACAGTTTACTTTCTTCTTGATCCAAGTTCCTGTTTCCTCAAAGTTTCTGTTGCATGCAACCTCCGTCCGGCTATCGAACTGACTGTTCTTTTTCTTCACAGTTTATTTGCAAGCAAACAATGCTCCTTTATCGGGTAAACTATAGTCTCGTTAGCATCTCTATCGACCTTTCAAATGTCCTTTTCAACGCACACACACATTTTGTCTCCTTCTTTCTTCTTTAAACCACCCTTTGCTTTTTTAGATAAACAACTGCCTCGGTAGCATTTTCTATCGAATTCTTAATTAAACATCTCCACAAGACATACTTCCATTCCTTTTTATTTACAGTGTGCAAAAAATTGTTCTTAATACCTTTCCACAAACATTTTCTCTTCCTATACCTCTCAAACAAATTAACATGCAAACGCAAACCCCTTTCATCTCCTATCCTTTCCTTAAAGTTTGTACAAGTTCGAACGGTAACGTCGTTAAAGTGATAACACTAGATCCAGCGGAATAAAACTTGGCAGCGCTTCCAGTCTTAAGGTGCTGTGAGAGTCTTTAGCATTTTTCTTTTTTTTTATCTGGTGAGTTTAAACAAGCTTAGCTCTATGCACATCTTCAGTGTTAAACCCGTGTTGAACATCCCTTTCAACTTTCAAGTGACAACATAGTGTGTTCGGTTATTCAATTTACTTGTATCTTTTCCACGTAATTCACTTCTTTGGTTAAATCTCCCAACTTGTATGCCTGTTTGAACTCTCATTTGAATCTTTTAGTGAACGTAACAAACATGATTTCTCATAAACCCTTTGGTTTTATGTCAACAAAAACGTCTTAAGAAAACGAAACACATTTGATTTTGATTTTTAAATGGCGTAGCCTTGCTGATTTTCTGTTTAATTCTAGTGCGAACACAGAAATAATACGATGTCAGGACGTTCCAATATGGCAATACAAATAAATCCGAAATGTAAAAATTTTTCGAATAATTAAGATTATTTGTTTGTTTCCAGCGAAACGAGAAACTGTAGAAACACATAGCTTAACGTGAAAACAGAAACACAAACTGAAATATTGTATTGAGCAAATACGTCTAACAGTTTTAGAAAACTAATATAAACCGTGGCCGTATCTGCTGGTTAACTCAGCCTCTCATAGCAACGGACTCTAAGAAGGATTAAGAAAATGCTGCTTCAGTCTAAGAGTAAGATTACCTATCTATATTGGAGAAGTACACGCGACTCACATATTTCATAACTGTTATTCTTTCTAAACGTAAAGTTTACAACAACTCCTTCTAACAATGAAGGTAAAACTCCATAAATTACCAAAACAAAGTTAATAAACAACGTCAGACTAGGAAGAAGAACAATATTAAATTACACTCATGTTATGCATATAGAACAGTTAACGTGGAAAGTTGCCAAACCACTTAAAACAGTCAAGTCCAACGCCCATAAGGAAAATATTTAAAAAGAAAACACCTAGTCAAGATTAACAAAAAAAATCTCTACAAATTCATCTCAGTTATAATACAAATTTAAACCAGCTACAAAACATATTTAATTGCCAAAAATCTCTACAAAAGTCATCTCAGTTACAATACAAATTTAAACCAGCTACAAAACATATTTAATTGCCAAAAATCTCTACACAAGTCATCTCAGTTACAATACAAATTTAAACCAGCTACAAAACATATTTAATTGCAAACCTCACAATCTAAGTCACACAGGAAATATTAACAAAGGTAAGAAAGGAAGTTAACAAACGACTTGAAACTTCCAAGGCTACGAGGAAATAAACTATCATGCAAATGCAGCTAGCTACACTGTGACTCTGTTAATCTTCCAACTACGACTTTTACCAGTCCTCCCTTTACCACCTCTTCGCCAACCGTAACCCCCCTCCCTCCCTAAAATATATCACGACTTTAAAGACACACTCTAAATGCGCTGCTTTATACTGCCTATAACACCAAGACCTTTAAATTAAAATCTTCTTATCTGTTTTTCTTACCCGTTTAACATGCAAACGTATAAATATGAGAACACTACTTTGCCTGTGAGCAAACTGGAAAAACCAACCAATCCATCTCTCACTCTGTAAATAATGTCAAAACTTTAAAGCCCATTTCCTTAACACCTTCTATAAGAACTCTTCTATTTATTTATTTATTTATTTAAAGCCTTCTTCAGGCAAGTCACTCCAATGAATGAAATGGCAATATTCGCCGAGAAGGTGTGCATCCTGAGTCGCACATGTGTATCACGATAAACATGCACACTCGAGTGCTTGTTTCAATGAATGAGTTACCTTTGTAAAGGAAATGCCACACTTGAAAACAGCATATTAATAGCAACATGCCAAGTATAAAGATGTTCTCTTTCTTAAACGGCAAGGGGTCAAATAGAAGTTGATCGATTGTTTATGGGAAGTAAATTTGTGCCTAACATAATATATATGCGCAAAACCCTAGTCTGCGCTCTCGTCCTTTCTCGTCTTGACTATTGCAACTCTCTCCTTGCTGGCTCCCCAAAACACATCATTGACAAATTACAAAAGGTTCAGAACTCAGCAGCTAGACTAGTATTCCGAGCTAAGAAACGCGATCACATCACACCTCTACTACATTCCCTTCACTGGCTTCCTGTGCAAGCACGCATAGAGTACAAACTCTCTGTTCTCTGTCACAACTTCTTCACAGATTCTTGTCCTTCCTACCTTGCTGATCTACTGTCTGTCTACTCCCCTTCACGCACTTTAAGATCTTCTGCTGACACTCACACACTCAAGGTTCCCGTCACCCGCACTAAGACATACGGCCAACGTGCATTCGCTTACTCCGCACCTAAGCTGTGGAATTCCCTTCCCTCCCATATCCGCAACATACAATCAACACAAGCATTCAAAAAGGCCCTCAAACCCACCTCTTCAAACTGCATTATTCAGATTGATTTGTATCCCGCTGCCATTCTCTCATCTTTTGTCTATGTCTGATCCGTAAGTGTATACACGGTTGTAAATATTTATACTGTTTTTCTTCCTGGGCCTAACCGGGCATATAAATAGCTGTGAATAGGTTTTTGCTATTCTATTTCTGTCTTTTTTGTAATTTGTGCACATAGTTGTAAATAGTCTATTTCGGTCTTTTTTGTAATTTATGTACATAGTTGTAAATAGTCTGTACCTTTACTGTTCCGTTTTTGGTGTATTGTAGCAAAAGTGATGTTTTATCGAGTGCATGTATTTATATGTAATGACTATGTAAAGTGTGGTGAGTCTGGTCATAGGCTGGAGTACCCGCTATATAAAAATCCGTTATTATTATTATTGTTACGTTTGAGACGCGCGCGATATGTGTGAGACGCGCGCGATAGATCCGATCGTTTTGTTTTGCAAAGCATGCAATAACAGAGTGTATTTACCTTTGATTTGATTTTGCGTTGTGGTTAGAAGAAGCTTTGTATAATGTTGATAATTTTCGTTGGTCGATATTATTGGAGAATTTTCTAGTGTTGCTTGTTTACTATCGATCGAAGCGTCTAGATAGATCTGCTAGTGACTGAGAGATTCTTCGACCTTAAAGAAAGTTGTATGACGTAAGACAGTCACAGTGATGACGAATCTTATCCTGATTGGCTGTAATTGCGTCACGCTGGAATATTCGAACGTTCTCTAGAGTATAGGGAGACTATATAAGTGCCGCACTGCTTCAGATTTAAGAGAAAGTAAAAAGTGAAGAGTGGAAAAAGCGATTGAGCGATTGTATGCAATTGTTGATGTACGCTGAATAAAGTTGGAAAAATTCATACGACGACTCCTACCTTGTTGCTGAGAGAACAGGTTGCGTGGAAAAACGAATCTGAATTACACTTATCAGGATTCAAGCATCGGGGCTGAATCAACTACTGATTAAAAACAACAACAGTGTAACAGGCGCGCAGTGCATTCAGCTTATTACCATCGGCCTATTAGTATTATGTACTAAGATAGTCATTGCTTTTATTCTACACATCAAAACAGATGGTAAGTCTGTTAATAAAGCTATTTCGCAAATAAATTATATTAAAACAGCATTGCTACAAAACCACGACGGGAACTTAAAACATTTAAAGCACCTAACAGAATTTTAAAAAAAAATAGCTTCCAACGATCTACTGATAAACTGCAGTGAAATGGATCCAACTCCTGAAGAATTCAAACTCTCATACTGAACTCTAATATATTCCAGAACTACGTAAGCTAAAAACACGAATACATCTTCAATAATGCATACAATATGGATACATTATCGATTCGTAAACCTATCGCAAATATACACGTTCATATTGGTGAAAACTTAGAGTAATACACAACGAGATTACATATTCTAATGTTGTTAACAGAAATAGCGGTAACACGTATTCCGAGAAGATGAGTGGGTTCCAGAACTGAGAAGATCTATTCCCGAGAACTCCACAGGTCTGACACGACAACTTAAAATTTACATACACAACCAACAGCAGCAACCACGTGTTCATGACTACTGTTGCTGACACTGTTGATGATAATATCAACCACGCTCCACAGGACAATCATCAAACACTTTCGCTGCACTGGGGAGCTAAAGCACAATGTCTACATTTGCCCTTTACAATATAATCAACTTTCACACATCTCTGATGTCACTGTCTCAAGCATCTTGCTATTGTAGGTTCTAGTAGTAATAAGTAATAAAGCACACACTGTACAACAATGAAAAACATTACAAATCTGTATAACCCTGAAAAAGATCAAACTTCAACTGAAATTCATCGGCAACACTAACGGTGTTCTCATAATACAGCTCTACATATATTATGACAAATGTACACTGCACAGGTCCACAAACCAATATTTTAGTACACTGTTGTTGCCCCCTTGTGGTTGTACTAACGCCACGGTATTGGAAAGCAGGAAAACACTGAAACAGCTGCTGAGATGTCTGGCAGACAGCAAAAGATGAAAGCAACGTGAGAGCCGCTTTTCCCCAAAACAGGTAGCACATCTCACGCATAATCCAGCCAACCTGCTATGCTTACCCATTTGATTCGCTTTTTTTTTTAATTGTACTAAAAATACATCAATGTTCCAGCGATAGTCGTCTCAAGATATCTGCCTTAATAATTTGTTTTCGGTTCGTTAAATCATGAAAGGAAAACGTTCTAATATTACAGAATCCTGTACAGAAACTAGCTGTAGTTCAGGTAGTTCAGTCAATGGCGGTGTATGCATAAATGCATGTGGAAAATTTATTGTGCGCACAATCTCTTTCCCCTCTGTGTACTCTATTAATAGAAATATAATAAGTGTGACACTGGAAAGGAGTAGAGATGAAAGACGCAGTTATTACAGTGAAAAGTGGCTTACTGAGGACGGAGCTGAGTTGTTGTTTAGCACATAAACCGCACGCGTGCAGCTGAAAGACACCTCACTACTGGCACCCATCCATAAGTCTAGCATCAATTAACATTATTCCCCCCCCCCCCCCCCCCCCACTAAGCTTAAAGCATCCCTCTCACTCTTCACTCTCTGCATTACTCTACCTTAACACCAGATCTCCTACCGTCTCCCATACACACGTGGCATTGCATTGTAGGCCATTGTGTTGTGTCCCTGGGAAAGACACTTTACTCCTGTTTTCCTACTCTTTCGGATGAGAGTATAAACCGAGGTCTAGTCTGTGTCGCATACATTCCATCATAACGGACTTTAAAGATCCTGACGCTCATGTCCTAGACGGGTGAGTGCCGGTAACAAGAACACACTCAGCATGCACTTGGTCCTTCTCCCCCATCCCTGGCTGCCCAGGATTGTGCTCAGTTGTCCGTGCGTCAGACCAAGCGCCCAAAGGCTGCGGGTGGGCGTCTCGGGCGGTTTGAGTTAGATCCTGTATCGGCCAGCGCTTTGAACTAGTTGGGAAAAAGCGCTATATAAATATCCTTATCTTATCTTATCTAGGGACCATGATGATGCATAAATTTTGAAAGGTGTTTGTTGGAATGTGAATGCTTCCAATTTGCAATAATTCATAGAATGCACACACTCAAAGGAGATACATTACCTTGCTACTGTCCCCTCAAATCGATCCCTATAGCCACACTCAATACAACAGTTACTGTATTTAGTACAGTGAACGTTGAAGTTTAACTTCTACACCCACCATTGGCAGACGGAAATAACCATCCCAGGGATGAGGGGGTTAGGGACCAACTTAAATCAACAATGAACCATCAGAGCAATCACACTGTTGAGATGGACAGTGAAAATAGCCACTTTTAATGTTGCCCACCACGGTATTCGAACCTGGGTTCCTTGGTGTGCCATGCGAACGCTCTACCACTGAGCTACGGCGGTGGGACAGTACAGTACTAGCTCTAGTGCCTTATATATCCAACTTCTTCCCTCATCCCGTCATATGTGACTGGCATACAATCTAATCACGTAGGCCCAGATACTCACAGGACGGCCTCAGTGCAAACCCCATATTATAAAGTCTTCCTCTTCGTCTCTCCTTTACTTTAACCTTCCCAAGCGCACCGTTAACCTCTCATTATCTCAGTGCATCGCAAAACCTCCGAAACTCAGAACGTTAACAAATCTCTGTGTGCATGAACCGGCTAATTAGATCTGAGTGCGCTAGCTTTAACTGTGGAAAGCGGTAATAATATCCAGTGTTAAAAATAATATAGAATACTGCCGCCTGTTTTCCTCTTTCTACAATATTTATATCCATTTTACCAAATCCCACTACCGACTCCATCCTACCTCACTGTCTTATCTATCACCCCTCCCTTGTTCTCCATATCATCGTCCCTCATCCAGCTCCTTTCGTTGATAAAAGCAAAACATCTCCCCCTCCTCCCCCATCCCCCGCTTCCCCTTATTCAACCTTCCGTTTCTCTTTTCTCGTCTTCTTTCCCTCTTGCACTTAACTGATGAAAGCCAATTCAAATCTTGGCGACGGAAACCTTTCCTCGTAGTGATGTGGAAGCTTTTTCGTTGTCGAAGGTGAAGCTAGCTGTCCTCACCTGCTTTTAATGCCTAGCGATTTGTGTATAATAACGCTGTGTCTGTTTACAGTATTTTAATCACAACACTACCATGACGACCAATTGTAATTTAGTTCAGTTAGTCATTCTTTACAGGATCCAGCGGACTGCAAGTAGCCGAATCAGGACCACAACTTGGTTCAAACAAACCTAAAGGTAACACTGAAGGCACTCCACCAGCCGGTCACTTTACAATAAAGGCATCCCATGCAGGGGACGCTTAGGGTTACGAACCCCCGATTACAAAAACAACATAGAATTTAAACATCATTATAAAATATTCACAAAACCCACCCATACATAAAACAATGCCTGCATTGCTAAATAATAATGCCATAGATTTTTTTCTGTTGATTTTTCGGACAACCGAAAAGGCATGCGCACAGCAAAGGAGAACTGGATAGAAGATCAGTGCCAGGAAATAGAGAACAGTCTGAACAAGAAACAAGCAAGAAGGTCTTTGTGGACCACGAATCCAACATCGTGTTCGTGCCTGTCATCTCTTCCGCTGAAATAAAGCTTGTGGCGTTTGTCGGTAGTTGTCCTTTCCAGAGCCAGGGTGGAGGAAACTCACGTTACTATAGGTTAAACGACCAGGCCAAGGCGAGCCACACTGTTCTTGTGGATTTCGGCTGTGGCCAATAGCCTGGAGAGGATTGGGCTCCGCCAGGTCTATCTTGCCCGTAAGGTGAAAAGAACCGCACACGCCATACCGGATCGGTCGTCGCCCGGGTCACCAAGGACCGCGCCTTCCGTTGGCCACCAGGTCGGAGTTGATAAATGGGTTACTGATGCGCAATAGAGACAACATCGTCATAGGAACCTGGAATGTCAGGACCCTAACTGTGGATGGAAAATTAGAAGAACTGGCCCACGAGCTGGACCACTATCGATGGAACATTCTAGGATTGAGACCAGAGTGGTAATATAAAGGTAGTGCTAAATTTTTTATGAAATCCAAAGGAAAAAAACAAAAACAACAACGACACAAATTGTAATTTAAAAAAAAAAAGAACAGACAAAAATCCAACATCTGACTACAATGACGTTTTGCAGCTCTAAAGCAAGCGCATTGTGACGTGTTTTTTTTTTTAATTGTTGCTGGGCTCTGCACAATGGAATGGTATTTCCCACTCGTCTTTAGTCTATGAGGATCGCTATAATCTCCCTGTGATTTAACTTAATACATTTATTTGTATAGCTCGGGCTGTGTTTAGACTGGGGTACAGAGATAGATTAAAAAATGGTAAAAGATCACTGTCACACTAGCTTTCACACGGCTATGAAACATATGTAGTCCAGCCACTTGATAACAGTAAATATCACACATTTATTTCCTCTACTCTATACACGATCTTCGAAAGAACGAAACTAACTTAAAAGTTCAAATGTCAATTCGAATGGTTCGCTCGCTGATAGTTCTAGGCAGCTACTTTATCTTCATCGGGCACTGGATACTTTCTGTCCTAATGGTCAGAGTTCTTGAAGAGTGGACTACTGTAGTCCGTTTATTCAGATTTGGTGCACGGCTTAGATCTGCACTTATGTGTTTTTTTCGATGAACTGTGTCGTGGGTGCTTCCTTGATAAGCTGTGTTGGGGTGGATTCTGTTCCATGTGGCTAGACTGGTGGGCTCTCTTAGCACAGTGCGTGAGAGGCCTCTGCAGACCAACGTCCAGCGACGACTTGTTCTTGTCTTTCGCCTTGTTGGACTCACGATACAATGCCTGCTCGTCTGTAACATATGAGACGAAATTCTGCACAACCCTGTATAATAGGTGTGTGCAGAGCATCTCACTGAAGGCCGAAGTAGCCCTCAGTGATTAACTCTATCTCTATATATAAGCGACGAACATTCTGCTAAGTCCGTGGTCCACTGGAATCTCCACTCTAATTTCCTATACATATATAAATATAAATCATGGCTAACTATACACATAGAGAAATAATTAATATTATACACATTCTCTGGTACAGCCACTGGTCTGCAAGCATACATATAGGTTAAACAACAGTGGTTCCGTACGTAATACAACATGGTGTCGGCCGGTCATGTTCACCACATGGTCAGGTTCTCCACGTGGTCACGCAACATCGGACTAACAATTCAATTATAAGCATAGAAAATTTCACAAACATAATTCACCAATAATATAAATACATTGCGATGAAACAGAAGTATGTTCATTTACCTTTTTGACAATGTCAGGCCGTGGCTAACTTGAAGGAATTCGATTTTCAACAAGCCCTGCTTCCTAAGTCTGCTCAGGAGAGATATTTCTGTCAGAGCGTAACTGTGTACTGCTCGGCGTTTGAACGTAGACTGACTCTTCTACCTCTCTGCTTGAATCAGGCAGAACTGGTTCTACCTACTCTAGCTTTGTTCTCATTGGCTGAAAAATCTGACTGACTGTAAAATCGACTCTATCCTTAAGCTGGATGATGTCACTGCCCTGCGCGGGCGTCACAATACAACTGTGTTACGCATGATCAATTCTGCCGTCTGCTTCAGACTAACAGTAACCTTCTAAGTTTACACTGACTAAAACAAGGCAAAGCTTAAAATGTGCTGGGTTAACTGGGCCTCTTGTTACAAGCATCGTGTTCAAGACTTTGCGAATAGCAAACAGCAAAGTACGCAAGTCTTTGAAGAAAAAGTTTCATTAAAATAAAGGTTGTTAGGCTACAGTAAAGGTTATTATGTAAAGTTTCAAGTGCGTATGTGGGTGTGTGCACTCGCGCGAGTGCGTGTGTATGTGTTTTTTTTTAATCATGCAAAAAGCAACAATTTCAAAGTCCTTTTTTAAAATATAAATCTTTGTGTGGTGCATATAGATTTGTAGATTTGACTTCGCAGTGAAAGGACAGAAACCCTTCAATGCAATAGGCCTAGTATTCCTCTTCAAGTCTTTCAACATTCTGCATCCCAGGTAGACTAATGATGCTAATAGAATATCGAATCACAAGCGGATACAGCATTTAAGTGTTTGTTGACAGAAACTCAGTCACCGATGTAATAATACAGCAAACTTAGGTGTTTACGGACAGGAACTCAGTCACCGATATAACAGCCCGCCATTATTCAAACAAACAATTAGCGCCAACTCCCTGCGCTGCCAATCAGTTTTTGTCAGCAATTACATCTACCATCTTTAGCAAATATACAGAGTAAACCGACCCGAACTGGCAAGTTATTTTGCACGCATTTCCTTTTTTTTTTTTTGCTCACCAATAAAAGACACATGAGGCAAACGCGCGCGCGCCACTCTCGCACACATACACAGACACACATACACACAAGTGATGCTGACCTGTATATCTACATAATGAATTCAGCCTAAGGTTTGGTGAAAACAGTGAAACTTAGAATGGCATGAAGTTCGTTAAAATATACATGGTTATCTGGATAACCTGTGAAATAAGAACTTTAATTTTGGCGGGCGGTGGTCATTTCCTAAGGCCTAGTGGTTGATGATAGATAGCCAATCGTAACAACTGCTGGTCACGAATTGCGTCTATCGAGTCATGCATGGTTCCAAAGCCGCTAGACTTGGTTGGACGTGGCTCTACTCTAATACACAAATGATTGGTCCCAGGATAGACTGCCCTGCAGATCCAAGTAGCATAATACTCACTCTCCCTGTATAAAACCATTATCTATTAAAACGATCTATTTCAATTCAATTCAATTTTATCTATCTCTCAAAAAAAAATTAGGCTTCGAAAAGTCCTCCTCCATGATATAATTATATCAACCGGCGAGCCATGAGACTTTCTGTTCTACAAAGCAAAACCACTTTTTTAATACTCCATCCAACTTCGATCGTGTGTTTCACTTTGGAGCTGCTTCATCTCTCCGGTCTGGGAATCTATTTGTAAACATCAATCCACGGATGTTACCATGCGACGCTCACAGGCAGAAGAAACTGCATTAAGGACTTAAATTGCATTAGGGACTTAAACTCCTTTAATATCTTGCTTGGACGAGGCATAGATGTAACGCATCTAACAAGGACATGCGACAGGCTAAACTAAACATGCATGCACAAAGGTAGCTCAAACGGGAGATCCTCATCGTTTGGCAGTGAGATTAAGTATTGGGCTGCTCGAGTCAGGTCCTGACTTTGGTCAGCGCCTTGAGCAGTTCTTTGAAAAGGTAAGTGCGCTAAATAAGTATATAGCATGCGGGGAATGTAAGCCTATTATCGATCTCGCGGTTCTGTGCTTCAGCAGAGCAAAAACAGGCGAACGGCACGAAGCATACAATGATGAAACCAGCAAAATCGCAGCCACCATTAGGCCTATAACCGGGGCCGTATAACCTTTCAAAACAATAGTGTGCAATGATAGACATCCTACAGTATTTCTGTATGGAGTACGGGTATTGTAAACAAAATAAATAAATAAATAACATAAAATAAAACACTGGTGAAATTACAGGTAGAAATTCGATTTTGCCAGGGACGGGGGTGAAGGGTAGAGAGAGAGAAAGAGAAAGAAACACAGACAGACAAACAGAGAAATATCGGTAAACGAACTGTCAGTTCTTACATAAAGGACGAATAAGATCAACATCCGATGGCATCCAAAGTAAGAATTACCGAGGTTGTGACGACCTCAAAGAGAAAGCAGCTGCAGCTGAACATAAGTCACAAAACCTAATGTGAAGAACATCGCATTCACAGTTCAAACTAATAAACGCAATCTTACGAGCGGCAGAAATGTCAGGAACGGAGGAAGGCAATCACAAACCTTTGTTTATTGCTTCGTTTTAAACTCTGCACCAAGACACGTATAATAGGGTATCGGAACTATGCTGCAAACACTATTGTTAGTTAGTTAGTTATTGCTTACAGGGTCCAGCGAACTGCAAAGAGCCGAATCAGGACCACAAAATCAGGACCACAACTTGGTTGAAAGAGAACTCACTCCTGACCCGTAAAAAAAGATCTGCTGAAACAACGCTAGTGGTAGCACTGAAGGCACTCCGCAAACCGGTCACTTTACGATAAAGGCATCCCACGCAGGGATTATCAGTATCAGTATTATCAGTACAACTTATGTTAATCTGATGAATACAAATTGATACAACAACAAAAAAGCAGGGGAAGCTGAGGTTATACTCTAATTTATCGAACCCCCGTTTACAAAAAACAGAATAGAATATAAACATCATTATAAAATATCAACAAAACACATACATATAAAATGACTACATTGCTAAATAATAATATCATAGCAATTCCAAGTACCATTTGGCAGAAAGCGTCCAATATTCCCAAGCTGACCCAACAGACCTCATACACAAATGTGGAGTTTTGGAAGAGTTTTCAAGAAAAAAAGATAGTTGATTGTTCTAGCAAAAAAGGTAGTACAGTAGATTGATAGAACAGAGCAGGAATAAGAAAGAACAAAGGAGAAAGACAGCGACAGTGGGAAATTAAAGCACTAAATTTCCAGAAAGTTGGGATACTATTTATACAGAAATCCCAGGCACCCCCACGGGTGGAACACTATTCAAGTATTGTTTCAGGTTTACATTACATTTAGTAAATGGAGCAGTACAACTCTCGGCAGCAATACTATACCGCGGTGCAGAAACCATCACTGCTAATAATAATATTGAGTATAAACTATAATTATGGACTATCATTATCAGCTTGTTAACTCGCAAATTGTTTTATATTTAGAAAGACAGATACAGACAGACAGACAGACAGAAACAGACACACACAAACACACACACAACTCTTGCATACTGCAATACAAAAACCTTTCTTCGTTTGCTAAAATGCACACTAGGATGTCTATCAAGCACAAATGAGGATGCAATTTCATATATATTTATATAAATCAGAGATTACTACCATAAAATAAGAATATAATAAGAGCTTTGAGTTCACCACGCCCTGCCTCCCGGGTTAAAATGTTTTTCTAATACTATTGAACAGAGAGACTATTGGAAATACAATAAAAGGATTTATAAATCAGAGATTACTACCATAAAATAAGAATATAATAAGAGCTTTGAGTTCACCACGCCCTGCCTCCCGAGTTAAAATGTTTTTCTAATACTATTGAACAGAGAGACTATTGGAAATACAATAATTTTTTTTTTTTTTTTTTTATACAATTTTGTCATAACATCGACATTACGATTATTGCAAACGTAAATGTAAGTATCTGAGCCTTCAGAATGTTTACCAACATCGCACCATACATCATCATCATCATCATCATCATCATCATCATCATCATCATCATCATCATCATCATCATCATCATCATCATCTTCATTTGTTACCAATGTCAACATCTCTTAGAAGTCTGATTTTTGATTCATCAATTCCTTATTGTAGGGGATAAAAGCATACATTGTGCCAAAACGATCAACAAAATAAACTGTGTTTCCTACCTTAAACGTCACATTTTACTGGATTATTAACAAGGCAAAAACTAGAGACGAAAACAAATGCACAGAACTTGAAAGGCAATTGCATGAAAATATATAACAAAAACACCCTTTAAAAAAACAAAAAAAACCAAACGGAAACACAATGATTCAAAACCAAAAGAAATACCCCCCCCCCCCCCCCCCCTCTTCCAAAAAAAAAAAAAGTTAAAAAAAAATTGGGCAAAACAAAATTTAATGATTAATCTGTATTGTTCATTGCTATCATAAATTTTGTGGTTGGTTGAATGGTGGGCAGAGAGGTGACAAAAAAATCCCTGGCCTGAGCCACATGTTTAGTAATAACAAAAATACCATAGTTGTTCACATATGGTGTAAATGTGTGAACTATATGTACACTTGTTTATCAGTGAGTCACCCTGAAAATCAAATGTCAGTATGTCATAGCTGAAGGGAACAAAAGTGCTCCTGAAGAAGAAACGGAAAGTAAACGATATAGACGTCCTTGAACACAGCACAAAAACGGCAAACGTGAAAGTCAAATCCCCCAAAATAAATTTATTCAGAATTATTTTCTTAGTATAATTTCCTCACGTCAGACTGCCGCACAGGGAAACATAAATACTATTTTGGAAATAGACATAAGATCCCACGTAAGCAGCTTGATTCCGCGTATCACTGTCGCGTCTTGTGTGGTACCATCCGCTGAGTTATTATCGTAATTCTCGCAGGCTGCTGCTGTATAAGATTACGGAGAGGCCGAACCGACGTATAATAACACTCCTTTCCTACAAGGGAATGATAATAACTCCACGGATCAGTGGATCGTAATAATCTTCTTACAAGATGGCGTAGGGGAGACAATACTGATAAGGCTGCCTCTCTTATGACAAGGGCAAATGGCTGCTTTGTAGGATTCACGTCATTTTTCTTTTTTTATACAGTGATGTACCTAGAGAATCTGAATCTGTAGAGGCTTGTGCCACTGTACATTGTACAGTCACGAACACATTGTATTATCACGCGCTGAGAGATTACTGACACTAAGTTTGACAGCCGAGTGATGAAGCTTATTTGTGCTGGTGGCGGTAATGGATGTGTGCGTGTGGATGGATTGCGTGGACTGCTTTGTGGAATTCACATCATGTGCTTAGTATTGGGCTAGTGGGGACAGAGGTGGGTGGTGGGGGGGGGGGGGTGATGTAAGGGGTGGGATAAGATTGCTTTGAGGTATCTTATTGATTTTTCGTACGATAAATAAGGATAGGGCTTGATATCGTGAGGGAGGTGTGGGTGTAGGCGTGTTTGGGACAGCTTTTGGGATTCTGGAAATTCTTCATAGAAAGATGAGCTTAACGATCTAGTGGGAGTGGGATGGGCGGGTGAGTGGGAATAGTATTTGATTGCCGTGGGTTTGTAGCCCCTTTTTTCGGGGGCCGGGTAGCTCAGTTGGTAAGAGCGTCTTGCTAGTAACTGAAAGGTCGCTGGTTCGAATCCCGGATTGGTCAACGTGTGATCATATTATTTTCCCCTTTACCAACAACTGACCCGCTGGTGTCAGTATAAATCGGTCCAGTAGTCACCTATATGCGAAAGTGTCGTGTGACTATAATCTACAGACAACAACAACAACAACAACCCCTTTTCAGAAAGTGTCAAGCTTAAAAAGGGGAAAGTATAGTCTGTGTTGGGTTGAGGGGCCGGGTAGCTCAGTTGGTAAGAGCGTCTTGCTAGTAACCGAAAGGTCGCTGGTTCGAATCCCGGATTGGTCAACGTGTGATCATATTATTTTCCCCTTTACCAACAACTGGCCCGCTGGTGTCAGTATAAATCGGTCCAGTAGTCACCTATAAGCGAAAGTGTCGTGTGACTATAATCTACAAACAACAACAAACAACAACTGTGTTGGAGATGACGTTTTGTTTCTTGGGATTCAAACTCTAACACTGTATTTGATACTATAACGTGAGACTCCCGAAGTCAACAAGATCTTCGCTACGACAAAGGCAGGTTGTCAACGGAAAGAAAGATAATGTTCCAGTGGTTGAGCTTTGTGCTAACAGCGGGACGAAGAAGCGATAGTGCAGTCTACTGAATATTGAGGTTTAACGTCTACACCCACCATTGGCGATACGGCATCCCAGGGAAGAAGGGGTAGGGATCTAAATAACACTGAACCACCAGAGCAATCATACTCCTAAAATGGACAGTGACAAATGGCCACTTTGATTTTGCCCACCACGGGATTCGAATCTGTCTACTGTATAGGCCTACAGCTTATACTGAAACAATGATTCATAGCAGATTTCCTGCCTAGTGCAGAAAGCTAAAAGGAGGGCGGTGGCAACACTGCAGAAGCGGCAGCCAGGAATAAAAACAGAGAGATGCAAATATGCACGATCAATTTACACACTATACATAATCTTTACATATACAGACAATCAAATCTTATTATTATATGTCTGTCCGACCTCACCGTAACCTTATCTTATAGACACTGCCTTATTACTTATGTCACTCGTATAAACTACATGCGAATACTTTACGTCACTGAAAGAACCGTACTTCCAATTATTTCCATAAATAATAAGGGCGTGGTGGGGAAAGGAAACGTGGTGAAAATATGTGGGTAGGTGGGATTTAGACACGGAAATCGTGGTTCTATCTGAATTCTCTTATTAGATAAAAATAATGCATGTTACGTATCTCCGAACAAACTAATGAAGGCTGCTGCAAAGTATGCATGCGCCGACATCAGTAAATGTTTGAAGGACAACAAAATATATGAGGCAAATAAATACACGGTGCATTATTATTATTTTTATCAAGAATCAAATCCCGTGGAGAATAGCTTTCCTACCACCATGAATCCATTCCTGTTCAAGCTGATTGTGGTTGAATAAATTCACACACACACACACACATACACACACACACACACACACACACACACACACACACACACACACACCCACCCTTCCTCTCCCGTCCACTCCACACTCCTCTCTCTAGCAGACGGGGAAGAAATGTGACACAAGGCAAAATGCCATCTACCACAGATTATCAAAGAAAATGTAAAGGTGATTAAACAAAGGAGTAAAACGACTACACAAATATCCTTGCTTGTGTCTTTCCACCCAACTGCTATAACAAACTACAACACTACACAATACTATTTATAGACACTAGTCTATAATACACTCAACAATGCGTACACTACGCTACTACATGACAGTAACAAACTGAACTCACCTCTTGCACAGAAAGCTGCTCCTTGAGGTCCCTGGTGGTGTCACGCATGGAGATGTGGGTCCTAGTCTCCTCCATCCATCGTGTCAGTTCGCCGATCTCCTTCTCATAGTCATCAATCTTACGCTGGGCGTCCTCCAGCAAGGTCAAACGGCCTTGACCTTCGCCTCCGACGTGCTGCACGCGCTGTCTGAGAGCGCCGAGCGCGGCCATGGTGGCTGAGGTGTCGCAGACCTGGTCTAGCTGCTTAACCATTGCATTGAGAGCCATCAGCTTGTCTTCATTTTGATCTAGGTCTTTGGTCAACCGCTGCACACAGGTCCGAATTGGAAAACTATATTCAAGGTTAATGGACCTGCCCTTTTTGACTATGTTACGGCGAATACCTAAACACTTCATCCATGCTACAGTGTACCATGCCCAGTATTTCAACCAATCAAGAAACAAAACTTGCTTCCAGTGAGCCTGCCTACTGACTGACCAACTGACCTGCCAGCACCACTAATTGTTACATCTGAATCTAGGTATCGAAACAATCATTTGACCAGTTATTGCCGAGCTAATTTCACAATTTTTAAACAGGTAAACTCTTCTTGGTTTAAAATAGAATTTTATATTTAACCAGACAACCATTTACAAAATATGGAAGACACAAAAAACACACAACGCTTTAAATATGTGCTACCCTTTGACCAATTATAACGATAAAATGTCTCTTGGCACCAGGAACAAGTACAATTTTTTTTTTACTATTAATTTTCTCAAAAGATTATATACAAATATATTGTAAGAGACGAAAAATACAACAAAATCGAGGGGGGGGGGTGAGGGGGGGAATAAAAAAAATGAATGAACTAAGCGCATAACGAGAAACAGATACATGCACCAAGTGTAAACTTGATCGAATGTGGGAGCTGCCAGTTGAAAAGGAAAATGCTTTTCCCACCTACTTAGCGTGATTTGAGCTGGTCTTACATGCTGTGCCGCTGAGGTCAGTGGTAAGACACAAAGACACATTAACTGTAAATTCTTCAACTTTATTGTGATAAGAGTCAACCGTAACAAGGCACAGTTGTAACTTTTTTTCAAGACAGAGATACATTTACGAAATCATTCTTAACACTACAATCGACTTCCTCCTCACCTGGTGAAATTTGAGCTGGTCTTTGACGCTGTCAAAGTCTGCCCAGTTGAGGTCACTGCTGACTACGCCTTCCGCCTGAGCGACCCAGTTCTCTACACTCTGTGCCACGTCCTCGATGGCGTGTTGTAGGTCCGCTGCTTCGGACAGCTCCTGAGTTCTATCTGCTGTTGCAGCCTGGCGAGAAAAAAATCATATTCATAAAATTATAAACTATAAATCACATTGAAAATGCGGTTAAAGGAAAATCTTTCTCTTATTGGTTATAGAGTAAAGAGACATTAAGGATCTCCTTTTTCTCTGAGGCTGGGCCAGCTCTGAGAGGAAGTACCCATCTCCTCTACGTCGGTAGATGGAAACATTCATTATACCATTTTATATCCTTTAAGACAAGGGGGAAAGCATTTATTAAAGGTTAAGACGTCACCGTAACCTTAACAATGCAGTGCTTGGTCTAAGCTAAGCATGAATTCTACTAAAAACTCGGTCAATTTGTTTTACCCTAAAGACGGGACGAAAAACAAAACATCATGTATTTCAAGCAGGATGGAGAAGGGGAGAGAGAACAAGAATATGCACAACTATTGTAATTCTTCGTGAGTCTTACTTGTAGAGAAAGCCACTGCCGGTTGACAGCAGCGATGGTCCTCTGAGCGTCCTGTTTCTCAGCCTGATCCCAGCTGTGTCTGATGATGTCACTGCCCTTAGATCTCAGCTTGTCTAGGCTCTGCTTGAACTCGTCGAACTGGGACAGTAGCTCCTGTGTACAAATATTGTCATGTTAGAATGATAGTTTACTCAAATCTGTGGCTAAAGAACTATCATCGTCGTCGTCGTCATCATCATCATCATCATCATCATCATCATCATCATCATCATCATCATCATCATCATCATTATCGTCGTCGACTTAGTCATCTTCAATTTCATCGTCGTATTCTACTTCTTGGTTCTTGAATCAGAAAACGCAATTGCGTGTGCGTGTGTTTTCGATCCCCTTCAATAGATTGCAATGAATCTAAGCAGTCAATAGTTGGTGGTTGTATGGTAAGAATTCATAGGGGTGTTGGAGATGGGGAGAGGAAGGTGTTGGATGATTGGTGGTTTTTTTGGTGGATGCTGTGTTGTGCGATGTTCAGATAGCAAGACTTAGATCCCGACATAGACAAAATAAATAAAATAAAAAAATTAAATTTAAAAAAAATCTGAGAGAGAGAGAGAGAGAGACAGACAGACAGACAGACAGATATATAGATAGATAGATAGATAGATAGATAGATAGATAGATAGATAGATAGATAGATAGATAGATAGATAGATAGATAGATAGATAGATAGATAGATAGATAGATAGATAGATAGGCAGACAGACAGACAGACAGACAGACAGACAGACAGACAGACAGACAGACAGACAGACAGACAGACAGACAGACAGACAGACAGATAGATAGATAGATAGATAGATAGATAGATAGATAGATAGATAGATAGATAGATAGATAGATAGATAGATAGATAGATAGATAGATAGATAGATAGATAGATAGATAGATAGATAGATAGATAGATAGATAGATAGATAGATAGATAGATAGATAGATAGATAGATAGATAGATAGATAGATAGATAGATAGATAGATAGATAGATAGACAAACAAACAGCAAGTTGGCACATGGCTTTATTCTGCAACATCAGTCAGTCAAAAAAGAAGTAAAAAAAAAAAAAGAGTGCTAACTGCTATAGACAGCTGAAGACGAAAAACCACTGTATCCACAACCTAAAGTGTAGATCCATGTACAAAATATACTTTAAGATAACGTATCATTCCAATATACAGTACCAAAGAGCCCTTAGAGAAAACTTTTTTTTCATTGAAAAAGTCTTAAGCATTATATCCCATAAAAATACACTTGTCCTGTGTGAAACTGTCTTGACACAACCAATACAAACGCTTGTTACATATCCAGTAGTAGCAGCCAACACTAGATTACCTTAATCGATATACTGCATCATTCAGTGTGGCTAATACAGTAATTCAATGACTTCAAGGGCGTACGGCGCACCCGCACCGGTTTTACATTACGATCAAGGTTTTTTTCAATGCACGCCACACACCGATATAATGACACGGTCAACACAGAGTATTGAGGCGACAACGAGAGGTATATTGGGAAAGAGCCAAACAGAACCATGACTAGTTTCAATATAACACCAGCGTACTAATGGACTATATCAAATAAATGCCGACTGTGCAAAAAAAAAAAAAGAAGTAAATCTAACAACCGTATAATAAAGCTAATGAAATAAACGAACACTAAAGTATTCCATGCATGAATAAATTATTGAAAGGGAAAACTCAGCCATGCTCTTCATATCCCTAATCTTCCAACATCGTAAATAAACATGGCAGATAAGAACTGGATACTTCATTGCTTCCGTTCGAATCCTTTACTGTCCTCATAAAGTTAATTTATTCTCTTCTTCGAGGACAATAAAAATGTTTCCCCTCATAAAAAGCGCAAAGGAGAAGCATCTGTATTCAAGTTCATCGATTAAGGGAATACTATACTATACTATTCTATACTATACTGTACTGTACTGTACTGTACTATACTATACTATACTATACTATACTATACTATACTATACTATACTTGTCAAATAGCTATTCCAAACATGTACTAAAGAATAGTTTATTGATTTGTCTTTTGTTAGTAACAATCTAACAATTGTTTCCCAACTATGTTTGGTCTCGTTGACACTGAATATTCGCTCATTTTTGAAGTAAATGAAAAACAAATACATTTTGGGATTTGTTGTATCACATTTTATTCATGAGATTAACCTAAAAAAGTTATTTTTTTCTGTGACCAATGCCTTGAACAACCATTATGCTTTTCTTTTTGAATGCTTGTATAACAGGAACTATGCGTGATCTGAAAATGAAATACACGTACACATCAAATACTGGTTTACAATCATTGGGATAATATACTTTTTCTGTCTTGGTATTTTAATTTTTAGTCACATAATTATTAAACCCTGCTAATTCCGTTTTCTTAATTAGGATATATATCGACTGCGCTTGTTTGAACCCAAGAACATCAACAATAACAGCAACAACAAAAATTTTATTTTCTATCTGCTTTAACCGGCCCTTGAGTTTGTGTGTGTGTGTGTGTGTGTGTGTGTGTGTGTGTGTGTGTGTGTGTGTGGGTGGGTGGGTGTGTGTGGGTGGGTGTGTGTGTGTGAGTGAGTGTGTGTTGTTTATTTCTAAAATTCCTCACTCCTTACTCTGTCCCATATGTATGGAATATGACCTTGAGTACACAGATCACAAGCAATGAATACAACATGAATAACGAACTGTATATTTTACTATTTTAACCTACTTGGTTGTATGTTGATCCTCCTGTCTATATCAAGACTTTAGCAAGCAAAGAATATCTATCAAAAGACGTGTAAAAAGATGACTCCATTCAACCGTTAAAAAAAATCTTCATAATTATTCTCTTAATTAGTTCAACGAACACGCTCTTTTATTCGTGGCGAAAAAAAAATCCTTATTTTGAACTTACAAGATTTATGAGGTCCGTACAATACATTTTTGATATTGAATTTTACGACATAAGACCTGAAAGAGTCGTCTGTCATGTTAAGTCCTTTCTTTTACCTACAACAACTGGACTATGCTCTTTATTGCTGGTGTTCTATTATCCCTATAGAGTTGAGACTGCTTCGATAAGCAGATCTATCGTCTTGCAATAGTATATAATATAAAGGAACCTTTCTCTGCCCTGGCTTGGTGGGGAAAGTAGGGTGGTGGGAGGAGAGAGGGTGGAAGTGGGTTGTGAGAGGGAAAAAAATATAAACTCGCCGATCTTGCTAATGAAAGGATACCAACATGATTTTACAAGTGTGGGTGGTCTTGCCGAATTAAGAGTATGAATTTTCTAGTACTAGGATAGGGTATGTAATTATCTGCATTTATTTATTTCGATCAACTTAAGAACGCCTCACGATGACTATTAAAACAAAACATTTCAAAGTTAAACAACAGCAGGTACAGTATTAAACTTCAGTGTGACTATCAACCCGAGACAGTCTAGAAATGTACCTTTGTAATTGTGAAACGTTAACTTGAATTTGAAGGAACCTCAAACTTCATACTCAACAATAAAATATTCATCAAAGTCAATTAACTACCTGCTTCCCTCTGTAGAGTTTAAAGTCTATAGCTATCATCAATGCCATATTTTCAAGAGATTTTATATTGCATCGCTCTTCCATGAAAAAAAATTAGGAAGTATAATGTTGACACCTCCTTCGACACACCATCTACTCTTGCGATATGTTACATAACCTTGGCACTGCTGTAATCCTCACTCTGTTCTTATTGCCAAACGGACACGATTTATATCTTAATCATTCATATTTTTAGAGCCAGGATTACTTGAGCGGCCAAGGCCAGCCCGGCAACGGATGCCGATTCCCGTCTTGCGGGATAAATTTATTGCTCCTCCGCTGCAGGAAATGAACAGGCAACGTGATCTTTCGTGTGAAACTAAAGTACTGTTCCCCTATTTCTCATATTATTTTTCTATTCTTCTTCTAAAAGTATGTTTGTCTAAGCTTCTGAGACGTTTCTCACACACAAAACCGCTACGTAGTCTATGTTACTTTTGCAAGTACCCAATATCGATCAGTCAACCCTAGGAGATTATGACAAAGATAGATCCGCAAAAAAGACTTCAAACAGAGATAGAACATGGCAAAAACTGTCGTGAAGAACGTAGATAAATAACGAAGCCAACATTATAAAGCATGGTTAAAACTGGAATTGAGGGAGGGCGCAGGCGAGGATTCCTTCGGTAGGTTTAAAACATGTAGACAGATATGTGAATGAAGGGATGATCACGTTAAGGATCGAGAAGTGAGGGCTTTGCGGGGGGTAGGATCATCCTATTCATCAAGTACCCCTGTTTTTAGTGGAATCCCTCAAGGTAGATCTCAGGACCCATTTTATTTACTATTTTTATAAATGACTTACCTGACTACGTTGAAAGTATTTGCAAAATCTTCGCTGATGATACCAAAGTGTAGGTAAGGCTGATGATTATAATAAGCTACAGGAACAAATTGCAAGATTGGTCAGATTTGTGGAGTCTGCATTTTAATGTCCAGAATTGCAAAGTGATGCATTTAGGCAAAAAAAAACCAGAACCATAAGTATCTAATAAAAGTAGGGAATACAAAATAAAATGTTGAAACGTGCATGGAAAAAAAGACCTGGGGGTGGTGTTTGGTAGTAAATTATCCTTTGATGAACACATTCAAAAAGCAATCAGTAAGGCAAATCAGATGATTGGAATTATCAAAAGGTCCTTTAAACTTTTGGATAAAAATAGTTTCAATATTGTGCACAAGGCATTGATCCGTTCTCATGTGAAGTATGGCAATGTCACTTGGTCGCCGTTTTACAAACGGCAGTCGGCCGCGATTTAACGGGTTCAGCGTAAAGTCACAAGGATTCTGCCGAAATGCGCAAACATGACATACACAGAAAGGTTGGTGCATTTAAACTTGCCACCGATTAAGGGAAGAAGATTGAGAGGTGATTTAATTCAATTATACCAAATAGTTCACGGGATAGACCAAGTTAGTTTTCAACAGATGTTTCAGATAAATAACAACCAGACTAGAAATCAGCAGGGTAAATTGTTGGTAAACTATAACAAAACAAATATTCGAAATTTTTTAATGAAAGCAGAATCGTGAAAAATGATCTCCCGTTTAAATCAAAATTTACAAAAGATGTCAACGCTTTTAAGAACCTTCTGGACAACGGTCCTAAATTTATAGCTAAGTTTAAAGAATATGACGACTAGTTGTCCTTTTAAAAAAAATGCAATAGCGTGACCGACGCACGTGGGCAAAACAATGAATGAAAAGGCGTGGAACAGGCCGCGAGGCCTAAAATTAAATAAAACTGTACTATACATTAATATAATATTCTACGTCACATGTAGTAGTCACTGCTCTTGTGTATTTATGTGTATTCATTGTTTAGTGTGAGCCTGTCCGGTGTGCGTGTGTGTGGGCGTGTATTCATGCACATATGGGGTGCTAAACTTGCCTTTGAATGCTCGCGCTTTCACTTTTTTTCACCGCCCCACTTTTTTCTAAGTAAATGGGAGTGCTCTTTTAGAACATGGGATTGCTCTTGTAGTGCATGGAACTGTTTTAAGCACTTGGGAGTGCTCTATACGGGCTGTTTTCTGAACAAATTTGAAATAAAAGGGTTAGGGTAAGGGTTAAAAGATGAAATAGGTCAACATTTTCACAAAAAGAGCCATTTAAAAAATCTCATTCTTACATTTTTAGATAAATATTGCTTTTTTCGTAAAAAAATAAAAAACAAAAAATCCCCGTTCCGATGACTACATTTCGTCCAAAACCCCAATTTGCGATGAATACACTCCTTTGTGCCTATGTGGGTGTGTGTGTGTGCATGTGTGGTGTGTGTGATTATTGTATATTATGTGTGTATTTTTGTGTGAATAAAGATTTCTTGACTTGACTTGATTCTTGTCCAATTCTGTGTCATTTAAAACAAGTAATTATCCAGAACATTGATCAAATCGTTTATATTAAGATTATCTTAGATACAAAATAAAAATTTAAAAAAATAGAAGGGCAAAACTTATCAAATAAAGTACAGCAAAGGTTGTACTACGCCAAAAAAAACACCACGGTGACTTTGGGATGACCTTGACTTTCAGTGACCTTGACCTTGGGATGACCTTGACCCTCATATGATCTCTCATGCATGTCTGATCAAATAACCCAATGTTGTTGCATACTATGGGTTAAATAAACTGCCATTCCACTGTACGATGACATATTTTTTGTATGTTTTTGGACTTTCTAACTCTCATAGTTTTGGGTCAAGGTCACTTCAAAGTGCTCATACAAACCGACTTTGGACAGCTAAAGTGACCTTGACCTTGGAGTAAAGTTGACCAAATTTGCAAAGTATTGATGTCTCACTGATATCTATCATGCACCAAAGAATCATGCATTCAATGTTAATAATCTAGAAGAAAAAAAAAGTTAAATGTGATTTTTTTTTCATTTTGTTACTAACATTTGACGATCCTGTGAGCTTGACCTTGAAATGAAGTCATTAATTCACTGATCATTTTCGAAATCTCATGGGTATACACCATCTTACCAAGTTTGGTTGTGATAGTTGAAATAGGATCTGAGTATTTAGCCACAGACAGACGGCGGACAGAGAGACATACGGACGGAGGGACATTTTTTTCCATATTATGTTTGGACTATTTAGGACTTCTCTCGCAAAGATTTGCAAAAATCTGGAAAAAACATTTTGTTTGTTTGAGTGCATAGACTCACATTGCTATGGGAGTCACAAAATAACTGACATGAAAAGTTAGCAATCTACATAAGTGTATGTGAACTGAATCACAAAATCGTGTGCGTATCCTTGTTTAATGTTGTGTCATTAGGTCACCAGTGACATGCATGCAGTTGAAAAAGCACACGCAACTTAATGTTCTGCTGCGCGGTTAATAAAGGTCTCTGTATGATTGTAAGTGTTATTCAGAGTTCTACGAAATAGCTACAGCTACATTTTTTAAAACCAAAGTCTACTACACTCTTTGTTTACAATAATTTTAATTTTTTACTTGCATTTTTATTTTTATTTTGTTTTGTTTTAGTGATAAAGTGCCTGTCATAGTTCCTTGTGAGAGGTAATAAAGATTTGTTGAATTGAATAAGAAAGGAATAAGAACCCTTGTGCACGTGTCTACTATACCAGAAAAATACAAGCATAGAAACATTCCAACACAGAGAAACAGTTCGTCTACCAAAATCAAATCGATTCTAGAATAGAAATAAAACTCAAATCGGTCGCGTTGACACGATACAAAAATCAAAGATCAAGCTGTCAGAGTGAAGCTGACCAGATAATTGTCTCTTTGAACGGAATAGACGAGTTCATCACTATTTTAAATATCTGTTCACGTGCAAACACGTAGTCTCGAACTATTTCTGTGTGTGTGTGTGTGTGTGTGTGTGTGGGTGTGTGTGGGTGTGTGTGTGTGTGTGTGTGTGTGTGTGTGTGTGTGTGTGTGTGCGCGCGTTGTTTTTATTTTACTTTCTTTTTTTGCTTGTCTGTTATACTATAGTTATATGTTTGTTTTCTTTTCATTGTTGAGAAGATTAATTAATGTGCTTCTAATTTTATTGCTTTGTACTGGCAGGGATAGCTCAGTGGTCAGAGCGCACGACTTGTGTGAGTGCGTCTTGGGCGACGTGGGTTCGAATCCTGACTTCAGCAAACTATTTTGTGATTGCTGGATATTACGGGCCAGCGCCTTGAGAAGCTCTCTGAGTTTGTAAGTGCGCTATATAAGAGAAATCTCTTTTACTTGTTTCTGTTCGCCAGACATTTCATTGTTGTCATTTGTCAAAGGGTAGCATTTATTTAAGCTTTGCTTTTGTGTGCTTTTTATGTTCTCCATGCTTTGTTTACTTGTCTCGTGAATAATAAAATTCTGTTTAAACCAAACTGACTGAATTTTAAGAACGGTCATAAAATACAAATGGATAAAAGAAGGCAGCAATCACAGCTCCAAAGTGTCGGCAAATTGTTTTTAAAAAAAAAAAGAAGTCATGTATTCTACTTTCCACTCCAGAAACCTACCCACCCTCTCCCTCCCTCGACAACGCCTCGTTCTCACTACCATTATAAAGCCACCCACCTCAGCTCCCCCACCCCTCTCCTCCCCCGTCCAATCAATGCCAAATCGATACAAGCGATTACTGAACATTTTCTGAGATCGAATTATCAACAAACAATTGCTGAACGATTTCTGTGTTCCACTCTGCAATTTACTGGAGCCAAAGACAGGTCTTTTCCACTCACACCATGGTTTCTTCCGAGTGCCTCTAGAAAAAGAAAAAAAAACAGCAGACAATTTTCTTATCGCAGTTTTTCTTACCGACTTCTATATTAGATATATAAGGTAACAGGGCTGATCCTGGGTTGATCCTGAACACACGGCAGATACGCATTCTTCTTATCAGGACAGAGGAAAATGTGATGTATGTTTAAAAGGGCAACAAGAAGAGAATTAAAGGCTTCTCTAAATCCATGTGATAAAAGCCTTGTCACAGAGAAGAAGACAGGGAAGACGAACAAGAATGAAAATAGTAAGACGATAAACACTAATACCTTCATTTCCACAGGTATAAAATGTTTACACTAAATAATATCTATCATGTTATGGCATGCATACTTTTCAAATAAAATGTTAGACGTCAACTTGCATTTAATGAACTTCGATACTCTTTTCGCCACCGCGTTCAAAGATCCTACCATTGTCTGGTTTCAATTTTATGTTAAGAAGAATTTAAAGTAATAAACGTTTAAGTGCCGACCTCAGATAAATAACTCATTGCTTTCTTGCCACTTTTCAGGGCACTCACAGTGCCTATCTCTTTTTGCTACAAAATACAGAGCAAAGAATGATGATTTTCGGAATAACCTTATGTGCATGCAAAAGACTTTTGATACTTCACCTGTCAAACACCCACAGTCGTCTTAAGTACAACTTTTGGTGCAGCGGAACTAAGGACGACTTTGAAATAAAGTGTATACTTTATAATACTACTACTATTAGACTTTTAAATAAAAAGTATTCTTTATAATAATAATAATAATAATAATAATAATAATAATAATAATAATAATAATAATAATAATAATAATAATAATAATAATAATAATAATAATAATCTGTTTTGTACACTCGTTGGACATCAAATTCGTATTAATAGTGTTTAATGCCGGTAACCCTGACAATCGAAAATCGATTACCGTTCTTTTATAACACTTAAGTGAACATAAAAACAGGAATATCGTGTTTAACACATTCAATGACAGTGCAGGTTTGCGTGTTTGTGTGAGCGCGCGCGCGTGTGTGTGTATACGTGTATGGGTGTGTATGCGTGTGTGTAGGTGTGTGTGTGTGCTTAGTAGTGTTGGACGGCCAACATGTCCTCCCGTGGGGATGCCGGGGGGTTCTTTATAAATAGTATCCCCACTTCCTGGAAATTTAGTGCTTTAAATTCCCCATGGCGCTGTCTTTCTCCTTTGTTCTTTCTCATTCCTACTCTGTTCTATCAATCTACTGTACTATCTTCTTCGCTAGACAAGTCACCAACCGTTTTTCTTGAAAACTCTTCCAAAACTCCTTTGTGTATTAGGTCTGTTGGGTCAGCTTGGGAATATTGGACGCATTCTGCCAAATGGTCACTAGGGCTTCCTATGATATTGTTATTTAGCGATGTAGGCATTTTATATGTATGTGTTTTGTTGACATTTTTAAATTAAGTTTATAATCTATTTTGTTTTTGTAAACGGGGGTTCGATAAATTAGAGCATAGCCTCAGCGTCCCCTGCGTGGGATGCCTTTATTGTAAAGTGACCGGCTGGTGGAGTGCTTTCAGTGTTACCACTAGGAGTGTTTCAGCAGATCTTTTATATGGATCAGATGTGAGTCCTTTTTAAACCAAGTTTTGGTCCTGATTTTGTGGTCCTGATTCGGCTCTTTGCAGACCCTGTAAGCAATGACTAACTAACTAACTGTCAACATGGTCTTGTCCATTTAAAAATCAGACAGGCCAGCACTGACATAAAGACTTTGTTTGCAAATTTTGTTTGCCAAAGGCGAAAACCATGTTTTTACCTCGGCTTGAACCATACTTCTCCGTGGAACATGAAAGCGCTCGTAACCCTATCGAACTGGATTACATAAAAAGTGTCTTATGCAGTAATAAATTTTCTACAACACTTACAGAATAATGTATCTTAACGTAATTATCTATAACAGTAATCACACTAACATAATTTTCCCCCTTCGCTTGACTCACGTAATGTATTAATTATTAATAATCTATCTTTTTCAGGGCATGATAGACCTACCCCCCAATAGGTGCTTACGCCGGAACGGCAAATAGAGGCAATGAATACTGCTATAAGTCTGAGGAAACGAACAGAGCATGCAAAGTCTAGAGCATGGTGTTCTGGAAATAATTGTGCTTTCAGAAAAACACAATTCCGTATGCTTAAAGGTGCCATTCTAAGCTACAGTTTTCAAGTGGTGCCCATTAGCTAGCCCATAAAAAGACTATTGTTATGCTTGTGCAAACTCTACCACTGATTCATACTGCTTCACGCTACTTTATGTAAAAACGTACACAGATTTCCATTGTATGTTCACTATGTTGCATGGTAATGGGCTTTGCAAAAAGGTAAAATTGCAAACTTTCAAAGGAAAAAAACAAACAGAAAGCTAATGTTTTTTTATTAAACTTCATTCTCAATGTGAATATTTTTTTTACAATTATTATTTAATACATTATACTATTCCTTGTTAGCTAGTTTTCCATTTCGGAAAAAATAGAAATACAATAGAAAATATTTAAAATACAATATTCTTTAGTTTAAAGAAAGTATTCTCTGAAATCTAAAGCAATAATCATGTAATGTAATGTAATAATAATAACAACAACAAAAAACTGTACGATAATAATTATCTTAATTAATGTCATTCAATCACTCACCTATATATATATAACTTTTTTTTCCAAGCCACTGATCAATCAAACCAGTCGAGCGAAAGATAGTCCCAAATGAGAATAGCCCAATCCAAACATGAACACAAGAACCATTCGAGCACAACACAGGTGCAAACAAGGTGTAGTTTGTTTCACTTTTTTTTTTTTCGAAAACGCTTCAAAAGACTAACACGGCTTACGCGCATGTGATAAAACTGTACAGAAAACGTAATAAAGGCTGAAACTTCAGCGACATCCAGACAGCACCGTTGTAATCGTAATACATAGTACTAAAGAGATGTAAGTACTAAAAACCCTTTCAGGCAGGAAAGCTCCAAAACTGCGAGCCAAGCTTCAGACAAAAAAACCTTACAGGTCCTCCAAGGCGCCTAATTGAGATCTGGGGTCAGAGGTCTCAAAAGCTGCATGCACACAGGTGACGGGGCGCGAGTAAGCCTCATACGGGTAGATACAGCGAGTATAATGCAGAGGGGTAGATCAGCAGCTTGAAATACTGATCAATCACCCCAGTCAGCCCTCCCGCCTTGGCACTCCCGCCTAAACATTAAAGCGAATTATATGGACTCAACTTCGCTGGAATTTTGCCGCTGTAACACTTTAACTACAACAAGGCTGTATTTTTGACAGATTAGCTAACAAAAACTTTTAATTCAATTCATTTCAGCAAATGGAACATGCAAATCCGATAATAAATATTATTGCCTCATTTCACAGAGGACGAAAAAACAACAACACTCAAATAAAAATCGATTGATAGAGCTGTATTCCCGTCTAAAAAGGACGTCCTCGCTCTTTTTCGCAAAGACAGAAGTTAAAAACCTGGTACAGGGAACCCCTGCAGGGCACAGTTTTGGCATTTTTGTCTTAGCATTACCAGCTTTCCAACAAAAAAGTGCAAAGGAATTTGAAACTTGCTGAGTGTTAGTCGACTTAATAAATAGTTTTAAGTTCAAGTTCAAGTTCAAGTTCAAGAATACTTTATTATCTCAACAGAGAAATTATGACATACAATTGCTGATCGGTATGAAACATTAACACAATACATACATAGATAAAACAAGTACACAGTAGGCTACATCTATAGTAAATTTCCAAATTTCTAACAAATGTCATTCATACTATCAGATATTCGTTCCACTACTCCTCAGTTGCATACTTGCCATATCTCTTACATTTACAGTTTCCGTTAGACAACATTTTCATACAAAACTTTGAGTCATGTACAGCGCCAGGGGATCTCTATACATCTCTCCTTAGCACCCACAACAACGGTGCCATGTACAGCAGTAATGGTTAGGTGCGTGTACTGTAGACCTGCACCCAGTTCTCAATAACAGGGGAGGGACAAACATGCAAAACGCGAACATGTCTTTTAGGAAAATGGCAGAGAATACGCCTTAAAGGAACAGGTAATGAACGTTTAGAGTAGATCCATTGAAAAAAAAGAAGCTAAAGCTAAAGTATAAACTGGTTGAAACGAAAAAATGTGTATGATAACGCATTGAAAGCAAGTATTTATGCATGCTTAAGTACCTTTTCTAACTGTATTGTGTTGACTTGGAAGTAGGAGGGGGGTGTCAAAGATCAGAGAAACTACATGGCTATTGTATAACCAGGACAAATATTATTCCAGATTCATTTTGTCTGAGAATACCTCCAATCATGGTTTGGCGTTCTTTCAGGCAGAAAATAAAAACTGCGACCGGAACTCTTAATAATACCAGAGATCTTGGTACACAATAGTGGTAGAAAGCAGCTATGACTAATTTCAAGTTAAACACACACGCAGGCATACGTACACGATGACTATGTATAGGTCTTAACGCACGCACCCCACCGCCACGCCGTGGTGTGAGTAGCGGGCGGCCACTTTGAATACAAACTTCGTGTAACCGAGAGACACTGAAAGTGGGAGCGCTAATGGGTAGTTTCCAATTAATACGGCGCAGGTTGCCTGTGCCGCAGGTCGCGAGTTCGAACCCCCGGCCGCATGGGACGAAGTTACGTGATTTAGGTACGAGGCTTTTCAGGACACCGAGGGTTTTCTCTGATTACTCCGGTTTCCTCCTTCCTTCAATAATGATGTCGGAAGCAGTCAATGTAAATTTCAACAATAAAAATTGATTTTTCTACCGCCTTCCGTAAATAGCGATCTCTTGAGGTCGCCCCGTTTTGAGTCCGCTTGAAGAAAAAGCGCGTGATAGCATCCTGTATTATTATTATTATTACTAGTAGTAGTAGTAGTTAGGTCCTGTATCGGCCAGCGCCTTGAGTCGCCAAGTACGGCGAGATATGTGCGCTATAAAAAAATCCTCGATAATAATAATAATAATAATAATAATAATAATAATAGTAGTAGTAGTAGTAGTAGTAGTAGTAGTAGTAGTAGTAGTAGTAGTAGTAGTAGTAGTAGTAATAGTAGTATAAATCTGCCTGGGGAATTGTTGAATATTGAGACTAAACTTTGGAGAGGTGGTGAAGGAGGTCAGTGGAAAAGGGTGAGGGGAGTGGACATAAAAAGAGTTAGTTCAAAATTTTGATCTAAAATGCATTCTGAAGTGAAAGATAATACATCAAGAAAATATAGAGGACCCACAGGAACTTTTCTCTTCTATATTCTTTTATATACGAAATCAAAGACCTGTGCTTGGCCAGTTCTAACTTTCGCTTCTCCTCTCCCCTTTTGCTGTCCCTGATAACCAACACTCCAACTCGATAGAACCCAATACCTCAAAGGCGAGCACTGCTATTGAACGTCTCGAAATCGGACCCTAACAACCCATAGTGTGTATACCTGACATATTTAGCTCTTTCAATGACCAGCTAATCACATCAACGGAAACAAACCAAAAAAAAATGCTCACCGGAGCTTACAAAGCCAAGCACCCAGCTATGATTTCCGAATAAAAGAAAGCATTTAGGAAAGGAAGAGGGGGGAGGGAGGGAGAGGGAGAGAGAGAGAGAGAGAGAGAGAGAGAGAGAGAGAGAGAGAGAGAGAGAGAGAGAAAGAAAGAGAGGGACAGAGAGAGAGAGAGAGAGAGAGAGAGAGAGAGAGAGAGAGAGAGAGAGAGAGAGAGAGAGAGAGAGAAGGAGGGAAGGGGAAAAAAAGGTACAGCCTCAAAATACCCAACAACAAAAGAAAGGCATAAATAGAAAATAACCCCACATTGGAGTAACTAGACAAAAGGCTAACTAAAAGGGGGTGAGAGGTGGTGAGAGAGACTTGTTTACCGATGACTGATAACTCCAATCTGAGGGATCGAAAGAAGAAAGCTCAGGAAATGTATTTTAAGATTAATTATCACTTTTTATTCCATTCAAAGGTCAGAAAGTTAGCAAGTATAGTTTGTAGTTTTGTAGCATCTCCTGTCAGTGGTCCGGAGATTAGGAGGGGGTCGGATAGGAAGAGGAAGAAGATCAAACATTTTTGAACAGAGTTTGGGGAGGGGAGGGGAGAAAAGAGTTGAACAAAAGTGCGTTGATCTTATACAGCTTAGGCAACGAGGCACTGAAACCAAGAAATCAAATCGAATGAAAAGTTTCTCAATGTGATTAACATTGGCCCCAGGGTTCGATTTTTAAAGCAGATTGATCTTTCATGATAAAAAAAAGGGTCAGACAGGCTTTGCTTTTATTTTCCTTTTATTTTAAAGCCACAACCAGCAAATATCAGTAGATGAAAGCGAACACTATCCAATGCGGATCGTATTACACGCAAAAACCCCGGCAAAGATTGAATGTCGTGTAGCTTAGTACCACGAAAACTAGAAGACGCGGAACTTCATGGAAGTGGAGAAATATGATTTTCAATACAGTTATGAGATATACCTATACCTTATGAATAATATTAATATTAACAATTTAACAGCTTTCACATAAGAAACTGAAATGATAATCCTCCAGCTGAGACCCAGATTGTGCTTAAACAGGTACAACATCGATCGAAGAAGAAGAAGAAGTAGGAGGAAGAGGGGGGGGGGGGGCAGTAAGAGGTGGAGAAGAAGAAGAAGAAGAAGAAGAAGAAGAAGAACAACAACAACAACAACAACAACAACGACAACAACGACGACGACAAAAAACAACAACAACAACAACAACAACGACAAAAAACTGAAACATTCTGCAGTACAGGTCAAGTTTGACTTCCGTTTTATCAATGAAGCCTATTCAAAATTCGATTAAGCGACAATGGTTGACCAAATATTGGGCTTTCACAGCAGTTTACACAAGATCAACGTCAGAATTACCGAACAGGACTATCATACTGATCCTAATAAACCTGAACACGCTCTCAACTGGCCCGTTATTTTGGCACCACGATAAGTTTTCTGCTGTGCCGATAGATATTACAGTGTGGAACTCGCCAGGTTAGGAGCTACTGCTGAAATAAATAGAAATGCTGAAATGGTATTGTGTGACCTGATGTTTAGGGTTGTTAAAAGAAGGTAGGAAGTTGTTTTTTTAATACCGCTAAAACAATCATCCTTTGCACCAACGTATAAAGATATACATTGGGGGAAAAAAATCTACATTTCCTCTAAAGGGAAGCAGAGAAAATCAGATTTGACATTTTCAGCAGAGAATTAAACCTCTCTTGTTATATTAATATACTGTCCTTCTTTTTTTCCATCCCATCAAAGTGTGCTTATTTCATCAAAGTGTGCTTATTTCATGTAAAGTCTTTCACTGAATGAATTTTTGACTATCCCAACGTGCAACCAATTATTAAAGTGATCAAAACCCAAAAAACAACTAACAAAAAAGAAAGTATCTAATATCTCAAACATCAAAGACTATTATCTCTTTAACGCATCTTTAGTTACCACCAGACGGATCACCAATGAAAATTTTCCATTGTCAGTTCTATACTTTCTCTCTCTCTCTCTCTCCTTCCTTCCCTCCCTCCCTCCCTCCCTCAATCCCTCCCTCTTTATGTTCATTTTTACTCTACAGTCTAGTATATCCTATCCTATCCCGTAACTCGAAGATCGTTGGGGCACCACAGATTATCGTTTAACCAGCGTACTCCATCTTTCTCTGTCCTCAGCAACCCTCATGGCTTCGCTCAGTGTCAAGCCAGTCCATTCTAGTCCAGTATATCGATTATGATTATCTGGAATAGTTAGCAATAGGTCACACAGCTTGATGACAGTTTGGTCAAACTGCTTTAAACGGTGGCTCAGTAGGAATGCAGACACTCCCATAAAGCAGACGAGGGGTAGCAGGGACTAAAGGAGTGTGGGGTACCACAGAACTAAAACTACCAGTAGTAATAAGTAATTAACCGTTCAGTATAATTATATTGCCTTACTGTACATGTACCAAGGTAAGCTAAAGGGATCAATTGTCTATAGTTATCTCATTATCTGTGACGTGTTGAATTTGGAGTTTCAGGGCTGAAGACGGGACACAACAGTTATACATGACGAGCTATAGTAGAAAATAGTAAAAAGTAGGGCATGTATTACATGTATCCAAGGGTAAGCTTTTTTTTTTTTAAAGTAAACTTAAATTTTGAGTTCTAGTGTTTGAGCCATAACTGTAGCTAAAGAACAATAAAGTACTGTTTTTCTCAATAGGAGAAAATACAGTAGAGGTTTACAATAACTGCATTATATAGTATTATACCACCGACTACTTGGGTGAATAGTATACGCCTTACTATAGGGATTGGTTTGGGTTATCTGTGACATGTTGACTTTGGGAGTTCCAGAGCATTATATAAAAACATGGCAGTAAGTAACGAACTTTACAGAACATCACATTTGTAGAGAAAAATAAATTAGAGAAAAACAACTGCAATATATTGCATTAAAATGAACTTGGGTGAGCTTGTGGGGTTGTTCTTTCTGGTTATTATGTGAAAAGATAAGCTTGTGCCAAGAGTATACATGACACTCAGTGCCACAAGACACCTACACTTGTCCACTCATTGTAAGGTTTGTCGTGAGGGTATATCCACTGACCTTTAGTACTCTATAGTGTGTCTAATACACTTTGTGTGCAAAAGGCACTGCGATCAACTGAATTGTGAAGAAGGCTCAGTGCAGATGCTTTGACTTTTACAAGCAAAACTTTATCGACACACCAATGGGAGAAATGCATGCTGATAAAGGTTTATTATCGTTTTAACTAGATGCACCTAGTTTTGCACGACTAATGTGACATCAGATCAAATTATGCCTGTCTTAGACACTCTAGACATGTTACATTTTAATATTATTGTTTTGCATCCTTGATTTAGACACTTTCACTACAGAGCCTAAAAGAAGATCATGACAACTTTCTGCTTATCTTTGTAATTTTCAATATGAAAAACATTGAAAGAGGTTTTGCGCCCTGGGCTAATTCTCCACTCCATGACCCCCACAACGCAAACATATATATCCAGATAACATTTACATTTTATGCTGAAGATTCAGACAATGTATAATTTAAGAGTATGTGAAACATAAGGTTTATATGCTGATATAGATCGTAATACTTTGAGCCTGATTGGTGATTTGGGAAAAAGCATACGTATATATAGATACATATAGATATAGATAGCTATAGCTAGAGAGAGAGAGAGAGAGAGAGAGAGAGAGAGAGAGAGAGAGAGAGAGAGAGAGAGAGAGAGAGAGAGAGAGAGAAATATAGATATATATAAATATAGATATATAGATGTATCCTATCCTATCCTATAACTCAGTCGGAGGTCTTTGGGTAACAACAGATGATCGTTTAACTAGAGTACTCCATCTTTCTCTGTCCCCCGCAACCCTCATGGCTTCGCTCAGTGTCAAGCCAGTCCATTCTAGAATGTTGTCCTCCCACCTCTTTTTCGGCCTCCCTATTCTTCTGCTTCCTTGCACCATGCCTTGCAGGATGGACTTTGCAAGGCCTGATACTCTGGCGATGGAGGACCGCACTGGTACATGGTAGACCCATCATACAGGCTTTCGATCCCATCCTATCCTATCCTATCCCGTAACTCGGAGGTCGTAGGGGCACCACAGATGATCGTTTAACCAGCGTACTCCATCTTTCCCTGTCCTCAGCAACCCTGATTGTTTTGCTCAGTGTCAAACCAGTCCATACTCGAATGTTGTCCTCCCACCTCTTTTTCGGTCTCCCTCTCTTCTTCTACCTCCTTGCACTGTGCCTTGCAGGATGGTCTTTGCAAGACCTGATGATCTGATGACGTGGCCATACGATCGGAGTTTCCGTTTTTTCACCACTGTGAGCAGGTCACCGTGTTGTCCAATGGCTTGTGAGATGGTCTGTCGGACTTCGTCGTTGTTGATGTGCTGGGTATAGGAAATGCCCAGAAGTCTTCTGTAGCACCTCATCCCCATGCTTTGTATTCTTCATTGTAGATCTGCTGTGAGGGTCCATGTTTCGCAAGCATATAGGAAGGTGAAGATGACAAGGGAGCGCAGCAGTCTTATCTTGGAATGTAGACTGATGGTTCTGTCTTTCCAAATTGGCTTCAACCTCGCCAGGGCAGAAGTCATCACTCTTCCCAAAAATGGTAACCTTCAGGAATGTGAAAATTACAGCACCATCATCCATCCCAGCAAGGTCCTCCTGAAAATAATACTCAACAGGTTGAAACCCCAAGCTAAACAAATCATAGCTGAAGAACAAGCAGGATTCAGGGCAGGGCGAAGTACCACTGAACAGATTTTCAACCTCAGAATAATCTGCAAGAAATACCTACAGCACCAACAACATCTATATTATGTGTTCGTAGACTTCAAAAAGGCATTTGACCGAGTCTGGCATGCAGCTCTGTGGGCAATCATGAGAGTGTACAACATCAGCCCTACAATTATCGAAGTCATCAAAAGCCTGTGTGACAAGGCTACTAGTGCAGTCCTCCACAACAGCGCCATCGGAAATTGGTTCAGAACAACAATCAGTGTGCGTCAGGGATGCCTACTCTCTCCAAAACTCTTCAACATCCTCCTAGAGTGCATCATGTCAGATGCCCTTGCAGTTCACGAAGGCACAGTCAGCATAGGGGGAAGAGCAATCTCCAACTTCCGTTTTGCGGATGACATTGATGGATTGGCTGGAGAGGAACAAGAACTTAAACAGCTGTTACAGAGTCTTGACACCACCTCCAGAGCCTATGGAATGGAAATAAGTGCAGAGAAGACCAAAATGATGACCAAAAACACCAATGGCATCAACACGGACATCAAAGTCCAAGGCCAATTTCTCAACACAGTGCATAGTTTCAAATATTTAGTAGCCATTGTATCAGACAATGGGTCCTGACAGGAAGTCCTCTCCAGGATCGCACAAACAACTGTGGCCCTGGCGAGGTTGAAGGTTTCGATATATATATATATATATATATATATATATATATATATATATATATATATATATATATATATATATATATATATATATATATATATATATATATATATATATATATATATATATTACTCAAAACAATACAAGGGCCACTTGGACATTTGGGTCTCTCTTTAAATCAGAAACACGAATTCAATTTATTAGTTCATCATATTTTATTGCAATCATTTCTGCATCAATAACAAAAAAGATTTTAGACATCAGTCGCTTAAAATTCAAGTAAATTCAATTTAACTGGACATACCCCTCATTTACAAAATCAAAACTTTAGAAGCCAAAAATCTATAGAGTCAGTATCGGGTGTGGCCACCGTTTGCATCAATGCAGTCTTGGCATCGTTGTCTCATGTACCGTATCAGGTTATAAAGGATGTTTTCTGGGATGGCCAACCACTCTTGCCAGAACTTCAAGGTTAGCTCCTGGAGGGAGGTTTGCCCGTGTCTGTCGACCCACAGATGTTCTATGGGGTTCAAATCGGGTGATCGAGCCGGCCAATCCATCCTTATGACGTGCTGTTGCTGTAGGAAGTCATTGACGATACGCCCTCGGTGGGGTCTGGCATTATCGTCCTGTAGTATGGCACCTTCCCCAATGGCCCGCAGAGCTAGGAGAACCCTAGGTTGTAGGACGTCATCCCTGTAGCCAATACCGTTTAAGTTGCCATGAATTTGGAGCAGGGGTGTTCTGAAGTTTAATGCGAAGCCACCCCACATCATGACAGATCCACCACCAAAGTGGTCATGCTCCCGCTCAGTCGCATCAGCAAAACGCTGCCATGGACGCCTCCAAACATTCACTCGACAGTCGTTGAAAGACAAGGAGAACCGAGACTCATCTGTAAAAAGCACCCTTGACCAATGTTGCCTAGTCCACACCAAATGACGCGAGCCCAGGCCAAACGCGCTGCACGGTGAACTGGAGTGAGCAAAGGCCGTACTGCTGGTCGTCTTGATCGCAGGTTTGCCTCATGTATGCGGATGCGAATTATTTGGTCGCTGATGTTAACATTGCTGGCTGCGTGAAGCTGTCTTCTGATGGTGTTTGCTGTAGCGGACCTCATCCTCAGAGCTGACAGGGTGATGAAATGGTCTTCTTGTCTTGCAGTGGTAACGCGGGGGCGTCCGGACCTTCTTGGTTCTTGGACGCTTCCAGTGTTGTTAAAGCGCTCCCGCAGCCTTTGGACAACGGAGTGGGACACTCCCAGCCGCCTGCCAACTTCTCTCACCCCTACCCCTTCCTGAAGCCATGCAATAGCTCTGCCTCTATCCGCATCAGTCAATCGTCGCCTTGGGGGCATGGTTAGAAAAGCAGCAAAAGCGCTGCCATTTATACCCAGAAAAAAGCGCCGATTGTTGAACTGAACTAAAAAAATGCAAGCCTTTCGCATGCAAATCACTTTTTAATGTTGAAAATTTTGTTTTATTAGCAAGACAACAGTAAATTAGGGTCATTTTTTTGTTTTTCAACTCCGTGCAGAAAGTTCAAAACTCACACATGTGATTACTTGTCAGAATAAGATTGCCTTGAATGTTACTGTACAGGATAAATTTTGAAATAAGCAATATAAGCGATATTATTGATAGCAGCAAAAAATAATTAAACTAAATAAAATATGAGAGTGGCCCTTCAATTATTTTGAGTAGTATATATCATCCAGTATATAAATTATTATTAAAAAGTAGTGTTCAATACTACAGGATATTGCAATCTTCGGTAAACTTGTAAGCTTGAGTGTTGTGATAATTATGTGTGGCTATTATGTAGGTTTGGGGCCTTATTGCACTGTGTCTATTTGTGTGAGGGTTTTATTGCGTGTTCTTGTTGAAAGATCTCTTGAATGAGTGCTTGTTGTGCATAAGCGCTAATTAAAAGTGATAAAATAATTAATAAGGAAACATATTTTTTCCAGTGGATGAGTGAATGAGAACAATAATTATTATGTACATATTTTATAAATCAGTTAATTTTCCCCTGCAAACATGCAAACTTCGACAGATGGTAGTCTGTAAGGTAATAAAACCTTTGTTTCAATTCAATTCAATTCAATTCAAACAACTTTATTTATCCAGATTTGGCAATTACAATGGGGGTATGAGTGCTCTCTAATATAAAAAAAAACAAACATTACAACAATATCTGATATACATGAGGATGTCTACAAACAATAACAACTTGCACAAAACAACTTGCACAAAACACAGCGGCAGCCCCCCAACATCATCTGCACATACACACTGCCCATGCACACACATACATCCAGTTCATAGACATTTACCCAACACAGGCATACATCACCAGCAGCACTCACCACAGGCACAGGCATAAAAATAACAATAACTTTGTTTTGATCACTGTTCAGCATATATCATTTTGTACCACTGCTACAACCCTCATTACAACCACAACCAACAATCATCTTCACCTCTACTACTACTACCATCATCATCATCATCATCATCATCATCATCATCATCATCATCATCATCATGCAAAATAGAGGAAGACAAACTACTGCCACCACCACCAACACCATGGCCAATGACAAAATAACACATGTACAAACAATTCCTACTAATGAAGAATGCTGGAATTCAAATTTGAAGAAACTGTTTGTGAAAGATATTCATCCATCTATAAGATACCATTGCACTAAGTGACTAACGCAAATCCCGCAAAGCAGTCATTGTAAAACCTTTTAAGAAAAGAAATAAGATTATCTTAAACACTCTGTGATTAGATCTAAATAATGACCAGTATTAACACTTAAAACATCAATAAAATGAAAGCTCACCTGATGCTGCATTCTGGCTTCAGGGATGCTGGTGATGCGCTGATGAAGTTGTTGGCCTGCCTGCTGCAGTCTCTGGTTCACTGTCTGCAAGAGAGCCTGGTATTCTGCTCTGTCTTCTCGGAGGTGCATCAGTTCTTCTTCCTTCTCCCTCAGAGCTACTGAAACCTGCAATGAAGTAGACATAAGAAATGGAGTTAGGATTTCATAATGTTGATATCTAAGTAAAGCCAAAAACAGACATTCTGAATACTGAATTTAAATATTGAATTGAAAAACAGAACAGTTGGATGGAAATAAGGAAAACAAGTTACAGTGAAAGACGTTGAACAAGTAAGAAATGTAAATGTAAGTCTTTTAAAGCCAAATATTGCTTGTACATTTTTAACTTTTTGTTACAAAATGCAGTATCTCCAAAACTATTGTGGTTAACACTTGAAATTTTTATTATTCAAAGAACAAAGTTGCTTTTTTATTATATAGATGATTACACCATAATATTTTTCCTAATTCTAATCTATATTTACAATTTAGATTTTAAAAAATTTAATCAATTAAAACAAATTTTATTAAATGTTTTATCTTCTTCTAAATTTAAAAAAGCACAGAACTATTTTTATTTCTGTCTTCTAATATCAATCACCAACTACATTTCTGAGTGATAGATGAGTTTTGGTGGTGTAAGTTAATACACTAGTCATGCACTTCTCTTTTATTGCCAATATTCCAGTCAGTCAATGCAGTAGAAAGAAACTTGAACACAGTGGTTGAAGGGAGATAAATTCACACATAAGCCACACAAACCCCTTCAGATTCTCACAATTTACGCATTTCTTTTAATGCCAATAACACCTGAACTTGTCTGCGATGCCCCTACACAGTCTTATGCATCTCTGTCTACTACATCAGCTCGTGTTGAAAAAGTTTTATTCTTAAACGATGATGAGGAGGATGAGGATGATGGTGATAATAACAACAATGATAATAATAATAATAATAATAATAATAATAAGAAGAAGAAGAAGAAGAAGAAGAAGAAGAAGAAGAAGAAGAAGAAGAAGAAGAAGAAGAAGAAGAAGAAGAAGAAATATAAGGATATTCATGTAGCAACAGTTTATTTCTCAAATGATGATGATGATGATGATGATGATGATGATGATGATGATGATTATAATAATAATAATACTAATAATAAATATTAGGGTATTCATACAGCACTTTTTTATAAGGATATAATCAGTTCAAATCTGCAATGCTCACCTCTTTTTCCAGAGCCTGCATCTCAGTGAGTTGCTCCTTCATTTCTTGAGGCAGTTCACGACCTAGTGCAGAATATTTGGTCTCTTGCAGCACAGTCAGCCTTCTCATCTGCTCCATGCGCACTGAAATCTCTTGCTGGTATGTCTGCATGAAGAAACAACAACCTGTATATGTGTTTCTGTTGGAGGCATTCAAGTGGTGTATTGTAAGCACAAAACACTAACTATGACAAAATAATATAAATAAAATAAAATAACATTTACAAATTGTGACAAAAGAATATGAATCAGTGAAAACAAATTTTTAAGCTTAATTTTGCAATAAATTTAAAATCCTAATATTAAACTCCTCAAAGAGGGATCGTCGACCTTACCCTGCATTTCTCTGCATTATCAGTTACATCGTCCCCCTCGGGGTCCATGGGGTAAAGGCAGCGCTGTGTCTCATTCAGCCAGGTCATGGTCTGGATAATCTCAGTCTGGAAGTTGTCACGGTCATCCAGGTCTTCTTGGGTCTGGCTTGTCTGTTCGGACACTGCTGCCTGAAGCCTGTAGACAGCATAGGCTCAAAATGTATGGCCAACATTTTGAATACTTTGACTATCTCTCACCCATTATTGTTATTATTGCTTCTACATCTTGCCTCCTTCCTAAATATCATTTAACCCTTTCTTGAAGTTATGTTGAAAAGTTCTGTTTTATCCTCTTTCGAATTTTGTCTGCCTGAAGAAGAGCTTAGCTCGAAAATTTGCATTTAGTTTTGTCGTCTTCATCAAAATTTGCATTCTTTTGGTATATGTACACATTTGTTTCTCATTACTGTAAATTTTGAATGCTAGCAGTTCTGTTTTATTCCACTGAAAATGTAGGACTGAGGAGGAAAGGTGTGCACAAAAATTTAAGAATTCAGAAGACTGAGCATAAAAAGATTTCTTTCAGAGAATGAAGCAATTGTTTCAATGCTACAAATTCAAATCCTATGCAAAATATTGAATAATCAAGAGCTGGTGTCAAGGTTAGCAAAACTCTATTGGTAAACACATATGTTCATGTTCAAAGATTTCACTTAAACATTAAATATTGTGAATATTTTAACTTGGCTCTCGTTGGCCATGTAGCAGTCAGTCTGGTGATGACATACTTTAGTAGATTTGATGGTATTGAAATAGTCTAGATAAAGCTGCCCAGACATATCATATTAGTATATCTTGGGTAACTTGCGATGCATGTACCAAGCTCTGGGTTTGGTGAAAAGTCTTTTTAGAACAAAACGAAACAGTTCCCATCCACAAACCACAGTTCACACCTCAATTGAACAAACAATTCACAAACCTTTCATATTGCTCCAACATGCTGATGAAGCGATCTTGCAGGGTGGCTTTAGCCTCAGCGCTGGGAAGAGCTTTCTGGATAATAGCACTGGAATGTTTCAGTCTTTCTACTTGGGGTGCCAGGCTGTTCAGTTCATCATTTACACTCTGAAAACAACATTCAAAAACATGGCATTTATGTCAAAAGGCTTCAAAGTATAGAACAAACACTGTAACTGTTATAAACTGGTCATAGTATCGCAATTAGTCTCTGGCCTCTTATTCCATCCATCCATCAATCCATCTACGTATCCACCAATCCAACCTCCATCCACCCATCTCTACATATACAGTGTTTCTGATTGAACTCACCCTGACAACATCTAGTTGCTCAACAAGCTCTGATTGTGTGTCTCCAGGCACCAAAACAGTCGCCATAGTTTCCTGAGCGAATCGTATGACATCCTCAGCACCATGGAGACTGCTGCCAAACTCATGCCACTGAGTCTTCAGCTCCTGAAACATAGTAATAGAGTGCACGGCAGCATACCCATACAAATTCTATAAAATAAATAAAGGAAAACATTTATCAACTCCCAAACATAAGCCGAATGACTACTCCAAGTGCTCACCAACATGCATTCAAGACTATGTGGAAGACACAAAATATCATGGAATAAATGAGGAAACAAAAAAAAGAAAATTTTAAACATATAGAAAGCAATCAACATTAGAAGGCAAGAATGTTGAAACTGCAGAGCATTAAAAACTAAAGCCTTGATCTGGAGGCAGAGAGTGTTAGTATTTGGTTAACAGAAATAGACCTATCATCTCCAAAATACTCGTGCTTGATAATAATATAATATAATAATTAACATTTGTACGGTGTCCTCCCTCACTAGATTTCATAGCGCTTTACAGAGAGAAAAAAAATCAAGTAAATAAATAAATTAATAAATATGATACTTACTGTATTCATTAAGATTGGCTTACCTCCAAATTAGCCTGTTTGCCCTCTGCGTCAGAAACAATATCATCCCATCGTTGATTGAGGACCAATATTTGTCTGTTGATGTTGGCAGAACTGCCAGGGTTGGCTGTGCGTAGCAGGGATCTTGCTGTCTCATTGAGGCTTCCAATGGCACTTCTGTTCTCTTCCAACCTGGCAATGAAGGCCTGAAAATATAATATAACTTGCTGAAGTTAAAGCAAAACAACACAACAGTGATAACAACCACAACAGAAGAGAGAGGAGAAGGAAAGGGAACTTCAAACCTGTAAGGGTGACAGTCAATCACAATTCAAGTTCTAAATTTCCACCATATCGTCCCAAATATAAACAAAATTATGACTGGCATTTTTGTAACATATTCCTTGCAACGTTGATGATGATCATGACATAGGATTGTAACACACCAATCTATGCTGGCAGAATCTTTATAGTGTGCTTAAACAAGTGTTTTCGCAAGTGCATGGCTAAAGTTTAATTTAAGCTTCAGCCTACTAATACTTTAATTGCTTGCCATGGCAATGGCAAAGTGTGATGAGAAGCTCTTTGTCTTTGTAAGTTCATTTTGCAAGAACAATCTGTTTGTTTATATAGCCTATAGAATCTTGGACATTAACAGAATAACTAATGATATATCGAAAAGGCAATTAAAAAAACAATTCAAATGTACAGAAAGAGCATTAAGAAAGATTTTGTAATCACTGTCACTGAAACGCAGAGTTTGATGATTGTATATTTTTCTTAAGATGCTTTATAACATTTATAATTTTATAATCTCATGTCTAACCCATGTGTGTGTAGATTGTGTGTGTGTGGGTGTGTGTGTTTGTGGGTAGGTGTTTTATTTATTTATGTTGAAGTGCAATAAGGACATGTAGTGTGATATGTATTTTAAGTTTTACAATGTGTCGGAAATGTTCTTGTTAATATGTACATAAGCGTGATTACACGTACATGTTTACATGTTTATAGTATTGTTACATTTTATTACCTTTTGCTGACAGCAAATCCATGTTAGAATTTCTCCTTGGAGATAATAAAGTTTTCTGAATCTGAATCTGAATCTGAATTTCCACAAGTGTCTTATATTTTCATTGGCCAAGAAGAGTGTGCCTAAAACTGATATTGCGAGGCAATTGACCAATTACAGATGGCAATGTTTCTAGCAAAGCTTGGACTATAAAAGTTGTAAGAATACTTACACGGACTATTTACGACTGTTGTCCACGTAAAAGAGAAGAAACAAAGTGTAGATCCTCTATGGACAAGCTTATAGATTTTAGACTACCCACCCGATGAAACCAGTGATGAAGAGGCATTTTTAATTCCCGACAAGCATTACTAGAAGGCGCTAATAATAGCACATAAAAATGTAACATAATTATCTGTTTCCTTGTCGAACAAAAGCAAATGTGCATGACCACACTGTTTGAACTGCATGTCATGAACCTGCTGCCTTCGATTCAGTTCATTAATCTACGGTTAGTGCAGAAGACAGAACTGTCTTCTTGCTGCTATTTAGTTCAGATACAATGAACATAACAATAAAGCTGACGGAATGTCAAAATTCTTACTTCTGTGCTGGATGTTAACAAAAACATTCTCCATAAGTGCCGCCTTTTTTTTTTTTTATAGCGACATAGGCAACGTTGTCAATTTCCAATTAGTATGACACGATAGGCCTAGTCAACATGATGTGTAATGCTGCTTTCCATCAAATTGATTGCAGCTGCCAAGGATATTTTAGTGTTTATATAATGCCAAGATGTGAAACTTGCAAGTTTGTTGAGAATTACAATGTGCTGCAAACGTTTCCAATGCTCGAACTACTTTGTTATGGTGCATTCTTTGGAATGTATTGTGTGAAGTGGTCTTTGACATAGGACTATGAACAGTTTTGGTGTATTTATTGTTTTGGCAAATTTCCCGTTTTATATTTTGAATCGATGAAATTGATACAAAAATGTTTTCAGCATGTTTGCATGGAATATGAGATATATCCAACTTGATCAATTCAATGTTCCACTCGCCGAAACATTGAATAGATCTCATTGGACATATCTCATCCTCCATGCAAATATGCCGATAATGTATATTATCTGACATACCTTTATGTTTTCCAGCTGGGCTTCAAGCTGTTGTGGAGATGTGAGGGTCCCCGAGTCCATCTGCTGCCATTCTTCTTGCAGCTGGTCTTGCAGTTCTCCTTGTTCTTGCATGCCATCCTAAAGCCAAATAAAAAATTCAGAATCATAATATGAATGCCTGCATCAAAATACCAGGATATTGGTGTGTGATGTACATATCAACACATCAGAGCAAACATACACACACAAATAAATGAATAAATAAAATTGCAATACCATCATCATCATCAGCAGCAGCAGCACTACCAATATCACCCAACTACGATCATCTCAAGAATCAGAACGTATATTCCCTCAAAGTTGATATACTCACAAGAATTCATTCACTAGTGACAAATGTCACAAACATTTCTTGGGACAATTTAGTAATTATTTTGAAAGGGGAAACAACAAATAAATAGAGAATTAATTAATAAAAGTACGGAAAGGCAATTAAAAAAACAATTCAAATGTACAGAAAGAGCATTAAGAAAGATTTTGTAATCACTGTCAATAGCAAAATTTGTCTTTCAAAATTAACACTGAGAAATGCAGTTAAATGAATTTATAAAGGGAGACAAACATGTTGTGTTAGACATATTCACACAAATAAACAAAACCCTAAAAGACACAAAAGCAACACAAAACTCTTTTAAATGAAAGCCAAACCTGAAAAGTGTGCCATTGAGCAGTCTTGGTTTCCAGTAGCTGTTGCTGCTTGTTGGCTGTGGCCAGAATGTGTGATAACCTCTTGTTAACGCTTGTCATAGACTGCTGGAGGGTCTGAGAGTCGTTGGAGTCTAGAGTGTTGAGCAGCTTGTCTGACAGCTCTGCTACCTGTTCCATTTCATCTTGACACAGGCTGGCTTCTGAGAAGTAATCCTTAGAGAGGGAGAAAAAAAAAAAGAATTACCAATTGTTTAAACTAATTCTTCTCTTCTTCAACATTCTGATGATTCTCTATCAAAACAAAGAGCAGCCTCCTCAAGTTCAAGATTTGTACAGTTCATTCTTAGCTTCTGCACTTACCGTGAACTCTGATAGTGTGTGGTCCACAGAGCTGTAATCTAGACCATCGATACCAGAATCCAGCAAATCCTCTGCCCCTCGCAGCCAGTCCGACACCTGATGCATGGAGGTCTCCAGTTGCTTTCTGTCTGCTTTTGCCTCTTGTAGATACTGCTCCTTCTTTTCAATTGCCTCCTGAGCACATAAATGCAATATACATTTAAATATTTCTGAAGTTAGACTATCATAGCCAAAGCCAAGTAACTGTTTACAGACAAGCAACCATATGATGCTAGAGGTATTATCTGTTTTGTGTACAATTTTGTCTTTTATATGGGTAGTGCTCCTTCTTCTCAATCCTTTGCCTCCTGAACCATGGTCGTCAGTGGACATGTAAGCAGCAATAACTTCTGTTAGAGGGATAAATTTATGATAATACCATACTAATTCTATTTACCTGTATAGAGGTTCTGAGGTCATCAATCTGCTGGACTTTTTGCACAAACTGTTCAGGGACAGTTTCACCAAGCTGCTGGAATTGGCTCAGTTCTACATCTGCCTTCTCTTTCATCTGCTCCAGCCTTTCCAGGGCTTCACTTGATACCACCTGTAGCAGTCCAAACATAGGTGAAGACATATTTTTACCAAAATAATATAGAAACTAGAAGGACAAAGCCCATATGACTCACATGCTCCTTGTGGAATTTGCAATATTTAACATGAAAATGATTGTTCAGAAAAAAAAACACAATAAAATAAAGCAGTTGCATTAAAATGCAAAGTAATACCTACTTTGATTTTTCTATGCTCTTGACCTCAAGACGACTTTGACCTCCGGCTCCAAATACACTCATGTAATATCAAATAAAGTACAGAAAAAGTAGTATTATGCAAAAAAAAAAAAAACAGTGATTCGGGATGACCCTGACCTTCAGTGTCCTTGACATTGGGATGACCTTGATCTTCATGTGACCTGTCATGTTCATGTATGATCAAATAATTCAATGGTGTTGCATACTATGGGTTAAATATAGAGCCCATTCCACTGTATAATTACCTATTTTTTGTATGTTTTAGCAAGGCCTAAAATAACCTTAACCTCCAAGATCAGCGCAAACACAGAACAAATATGAAAGATCAATCTATCATCTCTAATTACAACAAGTTTGAACTTTACACCTTTCATAATTTAGGGTCAAGATCACTTCAAAGTACCTATAGTAACTGACTTTGGACAGCTCCAGTGATCTTGACCTTGGAGTGAGGTTCACCAAATGTAAATAGGTGTGTGTACCATTGTTATCTATCATGCATCAAAGAATTGTAAGTTCAATATTAATAACTTAGAGAAAAAAAGAAAGATTTGTGAAAATTTGTCATTTTTTTACCAACATTTGTTGACCATGTGAACTTGACCTTGAAGTAGTCATTCATTCACTGATCTTATATGAGATTTCATGCATATACATCATCTTACCAAGTTTGGTTGTGAAATCTGAAACAGGTTCTGACATATTAATCCACTAGCAAGTTTTGCATGCCCTGACAGCGGGCGGCGGACAGACGGACAACAACAACAACAAAATTTATAAAGTCAATTTTGGAGTATTTAGGACTCATCTTGCACAGATTTGCAAATATCTGGAAAAAGTTGGTTTTTTTTTATATTTTATTTTGGGGAGCTGGGTTTTATTATTTTTTTATTTGGAGGATTGGGAGGGGGGGGGGTGTGAATACATAGAATCACATTGCTAAGCATGTGAGTCAAAAATGTTTTATCTTCAAACACAAATCAAAGCTAGGGAGTTTGTGAATTGTCTAGTTCAAGAAAAATGGCCAAGAACTTTCAAACCTCTTTCAAACATCATTCAGTGAAGCAGATAAGGCTATAGTTGATTTTCCAAATTCACGATTCTCATTCATCTGCTCACTGATATTCTATCCATTTGGAAGTAGCCATGATTCAGTATACATCCACGTCTCTCATCAAGATGTGGTTTCCTACTTATTACATCAGTACACTGCAACTTTAAAAAAACATCTCACCCTATGTTTTTCCATGACAGGGTCCACTTTATCGCTGTCTAGATGCAATGGTCGCAGAGATGCCAAGATGTCTTCTTTCTCCTCCAGCCAAACCATTGTGTCGTTCATGGCGGTTTCAAAATTGTTTCTGTCCACCATGATCTGCTGACACTTTTCTACTTGAGCACTGAGAGAGTCAAAGAGCTCAGCAAGGTGCTGCTTGGCTGCCTCTACTGGAGATATGACCTGTGATTTGCCCTCTTGCAAACAGTCTATAGAGATCTGGGCTGCTTGGCCTTCAGCGATGTTGATATCTGGCGGCAGAGACGCTAGCTTTTCTTGCAACTCCTGCAACAATGGTGCAAAAATATAGAATAAGTGATCGTCCACTAGCTTCATTTGAAAGAACAAGCCTCTGTTTACAGACTATTTTCAAAAACATTGTAGCTTATCTATAGTGAAATGGTAATTCATTAATAACTGCGATTTTTTTTTTAATGTGATATTCACAAGACACAACTGCAACATCTTAAAATCAAGATACTCTGATTCTGATGATGACTATGACAGCAACAACCACAAACTTCCAAGATCATTCTTACCTTGTACTTCTGCAACCTTTCAGGCACACTGACTGCACTTTCAGCAACTGCGTCCAATTCTTTTCTGCTTTCATCAATTGCCTTTTGCAGCTCTGCCATCTGACTCTCATGCTGCTGTCGGGCAGTGATGGCTATTTGCCGGTTGTTGCTGCAGCTGGCAACACGGTCAATGAGCAGTTCATACTGGGAGGTGAGGCGGAGTATTTCCTCAGCCTGGCTGTCCTGGCCATCTGCCCGCAGCTGTTCTACATGACTATTCAGTTCTCCAATAGTAGGCTGATACTCTGCAAGCTGTTTTTCTAAGGCCTGGGCAACATCACTTAAAAGTTATTCTTGAGATAAGCATTTTAATATGACACAAAGATCACAACATAATTTTTTGTTTAAAATGTCGATACTAACACACACTTCAAATAGCATATTTTAAAGTCTATTTTGTCCAAGCATTTTATAATTACTTAGAAGCATGTGTTACAATTCATTGATTCAAATAACAATAGATGTTCACAGGGTGAAGAAGTGGCTGTAGTTCATACCTCTAACTGTTCAAGAGACTGTTGCGCTTGCTGAGCAGTTGGGCCAACAGGGCAATCTGCAGCTTTGACCTGGTCCTGCATACTCTCCATCCATGTGTGACAGCCCTCCAAGCTGTTATGAATCTGCTGTTGCAATGACAATTTGGTTTCCAAGGTCTGAAGCCTCTCCTTCACCAATGTTGATGTTCTGCAAGCACAGCAAAACACAGTGTGAGGTTTTTATTTAGGTCTAGATACTATTGTAAACTTTTCTTTTTGTAAAACATGTGCAAACTTCAGTGGAAACAAGATAAGTTACAACAAGAAATATGAAGAACAACAAATGTTTCTGTCATAATATATAACGCTGAGTAAGAACAACTATAGGGTTTTCAATGTTTGCTATTTGATTGTATGTTGCTTGGTATACAATGAGTTGCTAAGAAAAGCATGATAGTAGCATTCCCAACAATACTCAGAACAACCATAAAGGCAGCTTCTACGTGACATCTGCTACCAACCTGATGAAATTGTCTTGCAGTGTTGCTAGCTGTTGGTCCAGCACTGGTACATCGTCTCTGTACAGACTTGACTTGAACCCTTCCCCTCGTTCCACTGTCTCGCTCACAAGTGATTCAAAAATGTGCGCAGTGTTGGCAAGGGTCTACAAAGGACACATTTGTACATTTCATTACAAATTTAAATAAAAGAAAGAAAACAAGAACCTGGACCTAATGAATGTAATAACTTCAAAAATTACAGGAATTTTTGGAAGCAATTTACAAGCAGCCTAACTTGCAGAAAATCAGTTTTAAATTAAAGAGCATAGCTGTTATTATTATCATTGTGATCTCTTTCTCGTCCTCCATCCGTTTGTGTTTCCAGCATCGTCTCCTTTTCATTTTCACTGCTTTGTGAAAAGTTTTTCTGCAGATTAACTCTTCACATTTTCTTTACAGTCAATTCAACATCTGACGAACACAGAAAAGCATGATAACTACATTCTGAAGAATTCATTTACAACTGCCTGGGTATCAATAAAATACAGAAATCTGATATGAGTAATCAATAACACTTTTTGTTTTACCCATCTACAACATAATTTAATACCTTATACTGCTGAATCTGCTCTTCCAAGACTTCCAAAGCACAGTCTGTGGGAAGGTCAGCACTGCAAGTGATATCCGTTTCATGGCACCAGTGTTCTACTTTCTGGGTGTCCGATTCAAACAGGCGTCTAGCTGCCGCACAGTTGCGTAAGTGTTCCTCTTGCTTCTTCAGTTTCTCGGCCAGTGACTGCTGCTGTTCTGTCAGTTCTGTGTGAAACAAATACAGCAAAGAATAATGGCAATACTGAATACAGAACAGTATGCAACAAATACAAAATACACTGCAGGACAATACTCAATTCAAGATAAAATGATGTTAAAATAATGCATTTTTACTAGTAGAGTGCAAAAAGTCAATGGTATTATTATAAATTCACCCAGTTGACATCACAGCACCATGGCCACCTTTTCATTTAAACGTATTAAGCTTTGGCTTACATTTGAACTAAAACCATTTGAATCGGATCTGGATTCTCATCATAGTTTTTGTTTTGGCGGGTACGTCCAAATAGCCATAGATGATTTTGTGACAGGTTCCTCAAAAATAACATCTATTGTGTATTTGCTTCCTATGTTTTGATGAAAAAAAATCATAAAATCATTTACTTTTTAGTTTTTCGTCCACTTGCTGTTGTCCTTCTTCTGTCAGTTCTTCTTTCAATTGTTCACCACTCATGTTCAATTCCTCCAATTGTTTGCTGTGACTCTGCACCTTAGCAGACAAACTCTGAAAACAGTTTGAGAGAAATATGTTAAAGTTCAAGGGAAATGCATTTAGGATTTAACTAATATTAACACTGAGTAGCTCAATGCTATAGTTAGTCTTGAAATTATCTTTCTTCCAGCTCAAAATGTTAACTTGAAATAGATTAAAACTTTTTATGAAGTACACTGAAGAAGAATGTACAAGACAAACTCATTACAAAACCCTACAAAATAAAATGTATTTGTCAACAAACATAAGGTTTGTTCTTCCTCCCTTCATCGATGCAATATCAAGAACCCAGTAACGCACATTCAAATACCCATTAAACCTATAGATCCTATCCTATCCTATCCCATAACTCGGAAGTCCTTGGGGCACCACAGATGATCCTTTAACCAGCATACTCTATCTTTCTCTGTCATCAGCAACCCTAATGGCTTCGCTCAGTGTCAAGCCAGTCCATTCTCGAATGTTGTCCTCCTACCTCTTTTTCCACACACAAAAATTAAGTACTGCCACTACAAACAAACATTGTGGTGTTTTATCTTTCTTTCTAAAACACACATGGATTTTAAAGACACACAAAACCTGCAAGAGAAAAAGAATGGATCAAACAAATGAAAAAAAAATGTATTTAAAAAAAAACGTTTTACACACAGACAAACAAATAAAAACGTGCATGATGATTTCACTCAGTCAAAATAGCAAAAGTCGCTTTTGTGCAATGTACATTTAACTTCTGAACCCAGGTTTTCTGTTAAAAGCAAATAAAGGACAGAAAAATAAAAAAACTCAAAAGGTTGGCTCAATCCAATCTACAAACATATACAAACAAAGAGCAAAGAAGAAGAAGATGAGATGGTGTGAAAACTATAAGTAAATTTAAGTCTGCTGGAACATTCAAAGGAACCCCAAACATACATAAAATAATACATTTTTCACAACACAACACATTTCCTTAATTTTATTCAAAATGTGGATTTTGACTAATTTTTTTTTTAAGATATGGGGAAAAGAATGAATTATTGTGTAAGAAATTATCTGCATTAGTTAAAGTGGAGTAGTTCATCCTCTTTGCCAAAAAAAAAAACAAAAAAAAAGAGATATGATGACAAAGTCTCACCTTGCATTCATCAGCCTGCTTGTCAACCTCAGAAGCCAGTAGCTTGACTGTGTTCAGTTTGTCCACTGACTTGGCCCTGCCGTCCAGCCATTCCTGCTGCTTGCACACAGAGTCTTTAAACTCCTGCCTCAGTTGACAGCTCTCCTCTAGCTTGGAGCACTTCACTGACACCAGTTCCACCGCCTGAAATAGAACATTCATTATTATATGGCTTGTTCAGTTGCTTGCTTGGAGGGAAATTTGGTCCACAGTAGTCACATTTTGATAGATGAACAATTCATAATCCTCAAACTACTCAGGATACATCATAATCATAATCATAATCATCATCATCATCATCATCATCATCATCATCATCATCAACCAAGCAATCTTTCCAACCCAATGATATATGAGTCTCAGGTCACATCACATCACATCAAACAGCCAGTCAGCCATTAATAAGAAATAACAGTAGCAAAAATGTACAATACATTTGATAATACATGACACCATGAGAAAACAAAAGTTTACTGCCATTTACTTTAATACTACTGGATTGTAAAACTATCTCTTGTAAAAGGCCCTTTGAAACACTATATGTATCCTTTCATAATTTCAAAGCTACCGTCTTCTGTACCTGTTTGCATTGAGCCTGGCCCTGTTACACAAGTAATTCCATTAAGGGCCTCACAGAAAATCAAGAAAGCATATTGTGTGCTTTATTACTATATTTTTACACCGACCCACACCCACCCTCATAAAATACTCTCTTCTTTACATTTCTTGTGTCATTTAACTGTACTGTACCTGGGTGTGTTGAGCCTGGACCTGCCTCACAAGCAGTTCCACAAACTGACGTTCAGGGCCAGGTAAGTCTTCAAGCAAGGACTCTGCTTGCTGTTTCACAGCTTCCAGTGTCACCTGCTTTTCATTCAAGACTGCACTCAAATCCTGATTTAAAAAAAAGAGATAAATGAGCACATGTACACAGCAAAGCTAGTCCAAAAACTGAATAATGTATAGTAAATTTTTAAAAGTAACAAATATTGGACCCTATTGGTTGCAGTTTCCTTGTGTGCTGTCTCTCACACTCACACACACACACACACACACACACACGTGCGCGCGCTCACACACACACACACACGCACTCTCCCCTCTCTCCCCCAACATACACACAACCATGTAGAAACGCCGTTGTGATGCCTGTCATGAAACTCTACATACATTATTTTGACACTTTTAACATTATTTTGACATTTTTCCATTTTTTGAAGCTATCCCTAACCCTAACTCTAACCCTAACTATAACAGCAACCCTTAACCTAACCCTAAGCCTAACACATCCCTAACCCTAATGGAACATTGTTTTGACGTCAAAATAACGAGGCCGTCAAAAGAAAGTACATAGAGTTTCAAGTGTATGTCAGAGTAACAGCGTTTCTACCTAGCCACATACACACACACACTGTATTTCTGACAATAAAGAAGAAGGACAAAAGGTTGAAGAAGTTGGAGGAAAAGGAGGATTGTAAAGATATTATTCCCGGATTTAAAAGATACTGACGGTCAAATCCTAGGCGGGTGAGTGCCAGTTACATTTGGTTTTACCGTGGAGTCACAGGTGAAATCTAAGCAGGTAACAAACTTGAACCAAATCCCTCCAGTAGCCATGGAGAAAATATGATTAGAAAAAAAAAACGCAACAAATTATGACGTAAAAATGATGACGTCATCCGATATGCATATTAAATACGAAGTTTCAAAGAAATCCGTCCAATACTTTCAGAGAAAAGTGCGCAAATGTCACCTCCGGCCGACCGCCCGGATGCAGGACATTGGACGGATGGGCAATGCCAAAAACAATAGCTCCCGAGCTGAGCTTACAGTTCGGGAACTAATAATTGTATCCTATACCCCACTTCCCCAACCTTCCACCCTGTGTGCATGTGACAGCATACTCTCTCTCTCTCTCTCTCTCTCTCTCTCTCTCTCTCTCTCCAGCTCTCTAACCCCCACCCCACCCCCACACCCCCTTTTGTTAAATTCATTCATCTACTCTACCGTAACATCGCTCAGCCTTTCCTCTCTCCCCTACCGTCTCCCATTTTCTTAGTTTAAGCCATTCTCTCTCTGCTCGGGCCATAACCTCATTTTCCACTTTTTGGCCCGACAGCGAACTAAGCACTCCTCCCCCCACCCCACCTCTCTCTCTCTCTCTCTCTCTCTCTCTCTCTCTCTCTCTCTCACACACACACACACACACACACACACACCCATCCATCTGAACGGTTGGAAACGCTGTGTACTGGCCTGCTGTTCTGCGATACGGGTGTGGGATCTATTCCTTGTCCTTTCTTCTTGCTCCCTTCCCCCATCCCCTCTTCCAGCCTAATAGATATCTCCACGATACTACCCCTAACTCTTCCTTCTTTAACATTGTTCATCTTTCCATCTTTTTCCTGCCTCTCATCCTTCTATTCATACTTAACTAACCCAAGAACGCACACTGAAATGGGGTAGTGGTTGTTGGTGCTGAGCACCTTTCTTCCCTATAGAATATTGTATCTACATTCTCTTTTCAACCAAGCCTGCACTACCATCTCAACCTACTGTATTCTACCACTGTTGGTTTCCAACCCCCACTTTTAATTGGAAGGCTCGTGGAGGTTCACAAAAGGTTGTCCAAAAGACTCAGAAACCTTGATTCGGAATCTAAGAACCGCGGGGAAAAAAATTAAGGAAAAAAAAAAAAAGGTTCGTGAACCTTCACGAACTTTTTAATATTATTATGAAAGGCCATTACAGCTCAAATCTACTCAGACTCCTGCTGTCCCGAGGCCTCTGCCTTCATCCTTCGATCTTATTTTTGGTATCCACAAGGTGCTCGTAGTTGGACTTAAGAAAAGCACCATCTTTGTGCCTCCCACAATAATTCTTATAACAAAGACCGTGTATAGTTTTTGCTTTCAATATGAGCGCCAGCTGTGCTCTTACCCTAGTCTCCTGCACCTGCTGGTCGACGTCGTCAGGTTGCAGACCAAGACGCAGCTGCACGGAGAGCTGTGAGCTGGTGTCGTCCAGCCAGCGGATGTACTGCTCAGCTTCCGTGCGGATGTGGCCCAGGTCACCGCCCAGACTGCCGTAGCTCTTTTGCTTCTTCTCCGCTGCCGCCTGTAGCTCACCATACTTCCTCTCTGTTGCTCTGCAAAGAGTAATATATACTTGTTGCTAACAACCGCATCACCAACTACAGTAACAGTAACAATTATTGTAAAAACAACAACCAAAGGGTTAACAGCATAAGAGAGAGAGAGAGAGAGAGAGAGAGAGAGAGAGAGAGAGAGAGAGAGAGAGAGAGAGAGGTGGGTGCTGTGGGGTGGATATGGGAGAACGGAGAAGCGGGAAGAATGCTGCTGTTGATGTTGTTGATGATGACGACGACTATGACAATGAGATGATGATGATGATGATGATGATGATGATGATGATGATGATGATGATGATGATGATGATGATGATGATGACCACCATGATGATGATGACCACGATGATGGAGGTGATGATGACGACGACGACGACGATGATGATGATGATGATGATGATAATGATGATGATGATGATGATGATGATGATGATGATGATGATGATGATGATGATGATGATGATGATGATGATGATGATGATGATGATGATACCAAAATTTGGGACTAAGTGTGTACAGTCAACACGAGATGCGGAGGGGAAAAAAAGTTAAATGACCCATTAAAAAAGATATTAATGTTAAACACAACATTATAGCTGGAAATGTCAGAGAAAAATGTCATAGTTACCTGATATTTTCCTCCACCAGTTCTTTGTCATGCTGGCTGAGTACTGGAAGAAGTTCGTCGGCCTTGGTGCGTAGTGCGTCTGTCTCCTGTCTTCTCTTGTCCACAGCCTCCACAAATTTCTGCAACATGGCAACAATGTGACAGTTTTAATGACCATTTCAAGGAAACACTTTGCCATAACTTTGTGCTCGTACTGAAAAAAGGGCGTTAGGGATCTTTTTTATTTGAAGGCGGTGTCAATCACTTTTCATTCGATGGTTTATCATCGTTGCTGTCACAATTTACCGATTCTTATGTTATGTCCCTGTTACCATCATATCGTTCAATCAAATGTCGATGTTCCTCCAGCTGGTTGCTTCACTCGAAGAAGACTAGAGCATAATATTGCGGTCGGAGCCCTGTAAATCTGAATAATATAGAAAATCGAAAATTTTGTATTTGAACTGTCCCATCAGTCATCACTGTCTGAATGTGTTGAACTCTTACACCCGCGATTTTTGTTGTAGTTAATGATGACTGATGATGTTGTTGATAATAATATAATTGTTGTGGGGGGGGGGGGGGGGGGATGGTGGTGGCGATGCTATGGATTAATGACGAAGGAAGGGAGGGACAACATTTTATTTCATTTATCTGCTTTCCATTCTTGATTTTAAACAAATAAATACAACCAGGCGCATTCAGCTTTTCCATTTCCTCTCTTTCTGCAAACCATCCTTAACCTTTAGTTTTATGGGGGAAGGCAAACATTTTTTATTCAAAGTCAACGATCTAAATGAACAGATAAGTTCCTGTGATCATAAGTGAATTTGCATAAAGTCTTAGAGTGGACCGCCCGAACTAGGTTGGAAAAAACAAGTTCGCGGACCGCCCATGTTATCTTGGGAAGGTGTGCGTTTGCATAGCTTTGTTCTTGAACGGAATGTGTCTTGAGTTACTTCTGTGTGTTCTTTATTCTGTGGCTCGCCCAGCTAGGTGATGACTCTTATGAGAGGTACACCAACGTCTTTTTTCGGGCAAACAATACACACAGACTAGTAGGTCATGGATCGTTGCACAGTACAAATGTTTAGTATTGGCATTAGGTCGATTAGATCGATGCTTTACTGATGTACTATGCACAACAAGAGATATGATGTGCATGCATGCATGTCCGCACGCAAAATACAATGACATGGTCCGGTCCGCGCCCCCCCCCCACCCCTCCCTCTCTCCCTCTCTCTCTCTCTCCCCCCCCACTGTCTTCGCCTTCCCTTTCCTCTAATAGGTAATACTCATAATAGACAATACACGATCCAAATCACTTAGATATAGTCAATAACATCTTGTCACACACGGTTTTGTCAACCATTCGATTTGTGTGTTAATAGGGTACTGTGGAAGTGGTGTGTGTGTGTGGAGAGAGAGAGAGAGAGAGAGAGAGAGAGAGAGAGAGACAGAGAGAGAGACAGACAGACAGACAGACAGACTGACTGACAGATAGAACTTTGTCTTTATTGTCATTTGCACAAGAAGAGTACTGTCTGACTTTACAACTACATACCAAACGGAGACCCATCAGTTCTAGCATGTTCTCTAGAACATAGAAGAAGAAGAAACCCTCCCAAATTCTCCGAGAAAAAGTTGAGGCTGCAGTGCAATCGCTGAAAAAAGGGAAGTCAGCGGGAGTGGACAATATACCCGCTTCAAGCAGGAGGAGAAGCCATGATTGACGCTCTCGTCATTATGTGTAACAAGATCTGGCAGAGTGGGGAGTGGCCTACACCATGGACCCAGTCGCTTGTCGTCACTCTTCCCAAAAAGGGTAACCTTTAGGAGTGTCAAAACTACCGAACCATCAACCTCATCAGCCATCCCAGCAAAGTCCTCCTGAAAATAATACTCAACAGGTTGAAATCCCAAGCTGAACAAATCATAGCTGAAAAACAAGCAGGATTCAGGGCAGGGCGAAGCAACCACTGAGCAGATTTTCAACTTCAGAATAATCTGCGAGAAATACCTAGAGCATCAACAACATCCATATCAAATGTTTGTAGACTTCAAGAAAGCGTTGACCGAGTCTAGCATGCAGTTCTATGGGCAACCATGAGAGTGTACAACCACAACCCTAACATTATTGAAGTCATCAAAAGCCTGTATGACAAGGCTACCAGTGCAGTCCTCCACAACAGCGCCATCGGGAATTTTACGTTTGAGACGCGCACGATAGATCCGATCGTTTTGTTTTGCAAAGCATGCAATAACAGATGGAGTGTATTTATTTACCTTTGATTTGATTTTGCGTTGTTGTTAGAAGAAGCTTTCTATAATGTTGATAATTTTCGTTGGTCGATATTATTGGATAATTTTCTAGAATTACTTGTTTACTATCGATAGAAGCATGTAGATAAATCTAGTGTTAGCTAAGAGATTCTTCTAACCTAAATAAAGTTATATGACGTAGGACAGTGCATAGTTCCGGTGACGAATTTTATTCTGATTGGATGTCATTGCGTCATGATGGAATGTTCGAACTTTCTCTAGAGTACACAGAGACTATCGCACTGTTTCAAAAAGGAAGAGTAAAAAGTGAAAAAGCGATTGAGCGACCTCCGTTTTGCGGATGACATTGATAGATTGGCTGGAGAGGGAAAAGAATTTGAACAGCTGGTGCAAAGGCTTTTGAATGGAAATAAGTGCAGAGAAGACAAACAACAATGTCATCAACACGGACATCAAAGTCCAAGGCTAATCCCTCAGCACGGTGCGCAGCTTCAGATATTTAGGAGTAATTGTATCAGACAATGGGTCCGGACAGGAAGTCCTCTCCAGGATAGCACAAACAACTGCTGCCCTGACAAGGTTGAAGTCCAATTGGAAAGACAGGACCATCAGCCTACACTCCAAGATAACGCTACTGCGCAACCTTGTCATCTCCATCTTCCTATATTCTTGTAAAACATGGACCGTCACAGCAGACCTACAAGAATACAAAGCATGGAGATTAGGTGCTACAGAAGACTTCTGGGCATTTTCTATACCCAGCACATCATCAACGAAGAAGTCCGACAGACCATCACACAAGCCATTGGACAACACGACGACATGATCACAGTGGTAAAGAAACGGAAACTCCTATTGTATAGCCACGTCACCAGAGCATCAGGTCTTGCAAAGACCATCTTGCAAGGCACGGTGCAAGGAGGCAAAAGAAGAGGGAGGCAGAAAAAGAGGTGGGAGGACAACATTCGAAAATGGACTGGCTTGACACTGAGCCAAACCATGAGGGTGGCTGAAGACAGAGAAAGAGTACGCTGGTTAAGCAATCATCTGTGGTGCCCCAACGATTTTCGAATTACGGGATAGGATAGGATAGGATAGGTATTTTGTAAACAATGCATTCTGCGCTATACGTTTTACTAATCATGATTCACCTACTGCCTACTGTGATATGTCTAATCTCTTCTTCTGCCCAACGATAATATTATCTCAAGTTTATACTAGGAGTCAGTTAAGTGTACAGGTCTTCGTCTTCTGATAGACGATAGGGCGTTGTTGTTTCAATATCAGGCGGTTTGTTTCATAATTATCTCATATACTCAAATATAATGTATGTCTTCTGAAGGATACTACTACTTCGTTGTCCTTTCAACCCCATTTGGTTCCAATCACGTATTGTCCACACAGAGTGTTTGGGGGGCTTTTAGAAAGCCATTGTGAGTGGCACGACAGAACTCCTTTCTGACTATTGACTCAAGCTGACGAGGAGAAATTAAGAATTAAGGTCTAGTGCAAATGGTAATCACGGACGTCAACAAGCTAATCAATAGATCAACACAACGATCAATCCATTGACTTACGCTTGACCGATATGTACTGTGTTTACAAACAGCTTTGAATGGAGAATACGTGCGAATGGAGACCAATACTAATCGACATGTCCCTTTGAAGAATTAAAAAAGGAAAGTAAAACTTCGAATCATTTAATAAATCCTGCAGAAATACCGATACATCTAAAAATCGATTTTAAAAAATTTGTGGCACATCGCTATTAGGAAGAATACGCTAAAAAAAATTTTTTTATAAACTCGCATGCCTGGAAAAGCCAAAAAAAAAAAAAATCTGAACTTCAACCAAAGGCTCCGCAAATAAACAAGTATTCAAACCATAATGCGTCCATTTAGGTATTCACGCAAGAAGTCGATTCTGGCTCAGATACCTTTAGTATAACATTAAAACAGCACCAGAAGTACACAGAGGAATGCCGCACAGAACCGCAACAAATGAATTCTTTATAATCCCATAAGGATAATTAACTTTAAGTTTCACTCTTTGATGACTCTCTATTAAACTTCAAAACGTGCACTTGCTACCTTGGTAGCAATTAATGGAACAAATTCAGCATGCTGATTGTGCCGAAATAATTACCACTTAAAACACCCGTAGGAGATGATTTGATGGCCACTTAAATGTCTCAACTTGATTTTCCACTTTCGCAATAGCTACTTCAAAAGAAAAAGTAAAGTACGTGCGAATTGCAACGAAGTCATCCTGTATAAAACAAACAGTAATTCTTATTTTAATGTCCCGTGAGAACGACCATTTTAATTATTTAGAAGTGTGCATGTTCCATCGTCGCTATTGTTAATTTAAAGAAAACTGCGTCCTGGTTGCGTTTCAAAATATAATTTTCAACTGAGAACAACAACTAATAATACAATTACATAAATATGCTTTTCAGATAATCCATGTAATAATAACATGAGCAATGAATTGGTTTTCAATTACGTCTTTAAACAAATCCATCAAAAGTCTATGGACTTCTGGCACACAGCATAAGCAAATGTCTCAAATCTAGTAAACGTTAATTGTCCTAGTCCTACTGACTGACAAATATCCTATTAGAGGATTACTGAGAATTAAGAGTACTGTGCGTAGTGCTTGTCCATACAGATCTCAAAGCTCTCCAAACCACTCACAAGTCAGAGGGGCCAATTCAAGTAAATGATAATCTCATTCAAAGAGCAAACAGGCTCAACATACCCCAGGTACAGTACAGTTAATTTAAATGACACTAGAAATGTAAAGAAGAGCAGAAGATGGCAATACAATACAATACAATACAATACAATACAATACAATACAATACTGTTACACTCGATCGATGATGGTGTTTTTCTATCAGTATTTGATTCAGCCCCGATGCTTGAAATCCTGATAGGTGTAACTCTGATTCGTTTATCCACGCAGCCTGCTCACTCAGCAACAAGGCAAAGTCTTCGTATGAAGTTTTCAAACTTTATTCAGCGTTCATCAACAACTGCATACAATCACCTTTTTTTCTCTCCTTTCTACTCTCAACACACTATCAACCCACACACAGAGCATCCATTTTATAGTTTTTCTCTAGATCGAGATAACGTCAGAATGTTCCCGATGACGCTTTACCACCAATCAAACTAAAGTTCGTCATCACTGACTTACGTCATACATCTTTGTTCACATTCCAAGAATGTTCTCAAATATTTACATTTATCGGGAATCTTCGATCGACCGTAAACACGCAAATCTAGAGAATTCTCCAATAATATCGACTAACGAAAATTATCAACGTTATACAAAGCTTCTTCTAACAACAACGCAAACTCAAATCAAAGGTAAATACACTCTATTATTGAATACTTTGCAAAGCAAAACGATTAGATCTATCGTGCGCGTTTCAGACATAGACTATCCTTCGCGTTTTAACGTAACAAATACAATACATTTATATGATTCATTACAGGGATACCCATCTTCGAGTCGATTAAGACCAACGAACGCAATAAGTTTGTGGGAGAGGCCTCATTTAGCTGACCTAGAGAAAAGAGATATCCCAAACGCCTCTCTCCCCAAAGACCAAAAGGGTACGGAAACACCTTTACCCTCTCCGATATTCAGCTTGTTACGCATTGCTTGACAAATTGAGGGAACAGTCAATAAAACAAGTGGGTGTCCTATGTAATAGTGTGATTGTTAATAAAAATTATGGACGTTGTAAAAATTTTATAATAAATGTTCTATAAGATCAATAATAGACAAACCTTGTAGAAATTCAAACTATCATAATTATTATATTCTATATATTATAAAATAAATAAGACTTCGACTTCACTTGTTCTAGGCGTAATTCTATACCGGTTGTGATATTCATTGCGGTCTACCGGGAACTATACACCAAGATAATTAGCAATGGTGGAATAGTTTAGATTGGGAAAGAAAATGTTAAGAATGTACATGACAAAATTGCGGAACTTTATTTATTGTGCAAGCAATATAGAACAAACGGATAATACTTCGACGACTAATTTATATGCTACGTTAAACATCACATGCTCTATACGTTCTAGATTTCCCGTCTGTGCATACACGTGCAGTGGTAGTCACTGTTGCAATAATTCACCCTAAAATAGCACAATATTGTAAAAGAATCGTTTGTTTCTTCCTACCTTTCTTTTCTTCTTGCGCCATTTATCCTTTTGGACTTTCTTCTTAAGTTTACTGTCGCTGCTGTCACTGGTACACGATTTGCCGCTAGCACAGTTCAAGCTGTTTCCCATCTTTGTGGCTTTTAAACTATCACGTCATACGCCGTTGATACGCTTTATAGTATACCTTTTAAACCTACCGACACCTTGAATTCCCAATCACAGAAACCACTCTAGAGCTATATCCATTCAAAGTTTTTCTACATTTTTTTTGTCATTTATCTCTTCTACAGTAATCTTAATACTGTACCTCCACAAATGAAAGAAAATGCTGACCAAAATGAAGATGAAGCTCCTCCAAAAAAGCGAAGCAAATAACGGAAATATAGATTTGTATGAAGAAACATTGAAGAACTTCAGAACAGTAGACTCACTCTAAGGTGATAAAACGAAATGTACTGTTCAATTAAAGTTTCTTGGGTTCTACAACGAGTCATTTCAATTATGAACGAAACAGACTTGTAAGCAATCGAAGGCTTTGTGTATTGGTACGAAGATTGTGTCCGCGTTTGTTCAAATGAGCTTTATCGAAGAGGAAATCTGGCGCCCTTCTGGGCAATATTGTTGGTTACCAGTTGTGTCCTTTTCTGATCTCTTTAGTTCCAAGATGCAGCGGTGTAGCGAAGTTACGATTTTAGAAGGCCTCTCGTGTTGGCGGTTATAGTTAAGACTCTTGTGTGGACGGTCAGTTAAGACCAAAGTCTAGAGTTAGTTTCCTTACTATTAAGAAATCATTCTTAAAGAAGACTGGATGCCTGGCTAAGGACGATTTGCAATGGGATCAGAACAATGTTCGTTCTTGCTGACGTTAATAATGATTTTTGGGGGGTTGGGGGTTATGGGGAGGAGGGGCCGTTGGTAACTTAATGGTACAGTCTAATTGTCCGAGAAATTCTACACAATTTTTGTGTCTAAGTTCAACGGTGCAAAACTGATACCGAGTTCGAAGTTCTATTGTTATGTGTTTGTTTGTTTGTTTTAAATTGTCTATTCCATTCAGTACTTCGACCAACGTCATGTTCCTCTCTCTTCTTGATAACAATCCTAGATTCTGGTCACAAAGATCACTTCATCTCGATGACAGCGACGAAAATGGCGACGACGATGATGATGCAAAACGAAACGAAAGCGTGAACAGAACTCGTAAGTGAACAAGGGGAAGAGAGGTTGGTAATGTAGATTGTAATGGCTGTTCTTCAACTGTAGGCTATGACATCTTCGAAACAGCTTTTGAGATTTACAATCATTTTCAGAAATCTTGGCAAAGTGTAGCAGTCAGTTAGTGAAAGTCAAAGCGCTGGTTCGTCTCTTATGTTTGTTAAGTTTTTGCTTTACTTCGTTCGTCCCTATCTGCTATTCTGTCCCTTGGGCACAAACCGTGGTATCCAACTAGGTGATCATGGCGACAACACTGGAGGATGTACCTCCCTTATTTCTCGAAGGAGGCGAAGATTTGAAATGGACTCTTCACATTTCCGTAGTCTTTGGTGCACAAACCAATGGAAATAGGCTTTTCGACAGTTACCCAGATGCACTAAACGTTTACCATTGTATCATGGTGATAGAACACTCATTTAACTTCTTGACAGAATTGAACCGACTTTGGTGTCAAAAAGAAATTTAGTTTCGCAGAATTCTATTTAAAACTCCAACTTGGGATGCAATTTATAATAATTTTCAAAAAACGATCGTTTTTGAATTTCCATTTTAAGGTAGATAGGAAATAATAGGCAATCATTCTGTGGCAGTCCGTGTAAACCAGTCGGTGCTCGGTCCGTCACTCCGAATTTCACTTTTTATGTTTGTTTAAAACACATTTTTTTCCTCGTATCTCTCAAGAATGACAGAACCGAATATGATTCTTTTTTACTATGGATATACTTTAACCACCACTCAGCCTTCTGTGTCATTAACCTTTGCTCTTTCTTAAAGGTCAAGGTCGCTGAATTCAATTCTATTACAAAGACGCTGCGCGCTGTATCTCAAAATTGGCTTAACCTATTTGGATAATTATTTGCTTGCAGATAGCGTAGATAGTGCCCCATCATTCCATGTTTCCATATTGCTTCTTTAGGATAAAGGCGAGCCACAGTATCGCCACGGAAATGAACACTGTTGAAAATGCAGATGTTCAGCTGCGCTATGTGTGTCTGGAATTAAATTGGAATTATAATTGAAATACATTTGAATGCCTTGGTGGGGGTGGGTGGGTGGGTGGTTAGGGTTTAATTGAATGCTATTAGCACAGTGCTAGTTTAGCTCATTTTCTCGTGGGAGGGGGGGGGAGAGGATTTTCTCGTGGGGGGGGGGGGGGAGGGGAGGGAGGGGGGAATCCAGTTCTCAATACAGTAAGTTTCTGTCGGACCCAACCTCTGCAACTTATTGGAATAACTTATCGTTTATGTGCATTCCAGAGATACTTTGGTCTTAACTGTCTCACAATGAATCGATTGTCAGCGAAGTTCATTTAGCTTGAACTCGGGGTTACGAAGTATGAAAAGATTACTGCAGTCGCTACTGTTATCTCGATTTACATACTGTGAAAATACTTGCTGCGGCGGCGTAGGAACTGTACTATAATAAATAAAGTAACAATGAAAAGAAGCGCTGTCAATAATTAAATTATTGGGGCAGGCCTGTCTGTTACTGCCGAAGAAACGTACGTAAGATAAATATGACACGGCACCAAACTCAATTAAATAAAATAAAGAAGACACCAAAGTAATATGTTATTTCTGTACTCTCGTTCACTTGTAATGATTGTTTCTCTCCAAAATGTCAATAGTCCTAAACGCTGAAAAAATGTTTCGATTAACACATTTAAGATAACATAAAATAAAATAAAACAAAAATAAAATAAAATAAAATAAAATAAAATAAAATAATAAAGCCTTAAAATATAACTCAATAATTATTTAACAAAACTAGTTAATAAAAGAAATGTCACAGTTTCTCAAGGCACTTATTAGTCCCTAAAACTGGAAGGAGCGATTTTGTTATTGTTGCTTTTGTTTGTTTGTTTGTTTGTTTATTTGCTATTTTCTTGAGGGAAAAAAAAGGGAAATGTTTTCTGTTTGTTTTCTTGCAATGCACATTGATTGGGCCTTAACATTGAACAGGTGCAAGCTACAGGAGTTTCGCACCAATGAAGATTTGCAGATTGATATGCAGGTTTGCCTAATGCAGGTTTGCCTAAAGCAGGTTTGTTCGATCCATGCTTTTATTGATTATGGATTATATAGGGAACTATTCTTCTTTGACGCTTGCATATTCCCTTGAAGTATAAATGTCGCTATTTGCAAACTTTTTGAAAATTGTGTCATTGTTCACAAGAAGTCTAATGCTAAGTAAAACTCTTATAAAATAATACGCAGTCCTTTTCCGAGTACAAAACAATGGTGAATTGTAAATGAAGTAGGCAACGGTAATGATACTTGAACCAAAAGACAATGAATACAAATGGGATAGTCGTAAAAGAATTCTGAATATTAACAATAACGATATATTTTATATTCTTTCGTTCGTTCAAAACAAGACAAAACAACAGTTTATCTTTTCTTTTTACTACTGGCAACTAACTGCGCGAAAACAACGCTGACTTTAGTTTCAGTTCTCTTTTTCTAATTTAATCTAACTTTTTGTGTGTGTTTGGGGGGTAGAGTGGAGGCTTAATTTAGACAAATTCTCTGAGATCCTAGTATCTGGACACAAAACTGTTCACAAATTCAGCACAAGCTTTCAGATCTACATCATTCTATCAAGCCAGCATCAAAGATCTACATTTATTAAAGGTTGATTCAATATTCAAGATACAGATGAGCAAACTCCACAATAAACAACACGCGACTCGACTTCAGACTGTCACATTGCATTGCCTCAGTATCAAGTAAAAACCCGTCCGCACTTGGGTTTACAAAAATAAACAACCCTCTCTTCTTACTCTTAAAACAATGGAAATCTTCCATTCATGTCTAATCCAAGTAAGACCGAAGGTGTATCACATCACTACATATTGCTATGTTCAGTGAGCGGCATCGGTTGGGTCTAGGATATTTACTGTGTGGACAAGCAGTATCAATAACGCTCCGCGCACTGTATCACTGCAGCTCCATACTCTGTTACCATACACTGTGGTCCACAGTAGAATAATGATTATCTGTGACTGAAGATACAGACAGCGGGACACATTTTCGATAGGTCTTTGTGCCACGAATTCGAGATTTTGTCTGTCCCATCACCGCCGCTCAAGTGATAGAGCGTTCGCCTGACACACCGATGACCCAGGTTCGAATCCCGTGATGGGCAAAATAAAAATTGCAATTTTTCTGTCCATTTTAGCACTATGATTGCTCTGGTGGTTCAGTGTTGATTTAGGTCCCTACCCCTTGTTCCCTGGGATGGCTATCTCCGTTTGCCATATCGCCAATGGTGGGTGTAGACGCTAAACTTAATGCTCATTCATTGTTTGTCTCTTACAGTAGTGAGGTTATTGAGCCTTAAGTGCTACAGTAGACATTGCTAAAACACCGTTAACTATAGATTCCTCTTTTGTAGAATATGCTCCAAATATCGGGCTAAAATACTATCTACTGCAGAATCTTCGATAGAAGATTGAGCTTTTGTAGATCCTGTTATAAGAGAGACCACGGCACGTTGAGTCATGGCGTACGATAAGTCATGCCTCGAAAAGATGTTTATAGAAGATAGTGTTAAAATACAATCTACTGCAGATTCTTCGACAGCAGAGGTTTACCAGACTACAAACCACCTACAATTCTAGATCGTACTATAAAGATACGTCCGTAAAAAATAAAAATTTAAAAAATCAAACAAGGACCTTCCTATTGTACTGTACATTCTTAAAGCTATTGTAAATTCTGCTAATGTGAAGATACCGTGGGAAAAAAACACATAAATTAAGAGTTTTCTATTGTAGATTCTTCTGGAAGCTATTGTATTGTGTAGTTTTTGATCTTTTGTAAGGCAACAAATGACGCTTTTCTAACCTAAACACACAAGTTTCTCCCCGTTCCTATTTAATCTAATGTCAATTTTATAGCGTTCTAGTCCATGCCAAAATACTACCATAGATCCTCCAAATTTAACGTAGGTTCTTCCAAATTAGCTACATACTGTAGATTTTTCAAACGTTTACACCAGGCATATGAGATATATAGGCCAACCAGTGCATGCAATGCCAACTCCAATGAAATTGTTCAGTAGATAACAGTAGTCCATGATGATATTCTAGACACAAGAACGATAGTAAATATAAGACCTGGAAATCTACAAGAGACACTGTGGTACAGAACTCACGACGAGGTTCGCCTGTAAACCGTTTTACCCGTCAAAATCTTAGCCCACTGAAAGAATGTTCTCAAAAGTCCAGGTTTTATATACTTCCATCAAGCCGTGTCAACACATCACAGCCATTTCAAGGTACCAATTTTCTTGCTCTCTAAAGTTCTCAAAGGAACCAATGCCATTCTCCCATGTATTTAAAGGAGTCGGTGACAGTCTATTGAGATGTGCACTATTTTGTGAAAGGCCGGCGGCAAGTTTGAAAATATTTACACTGAAAAAAGGGTATAGAGCTAGAGACTAACGGGAATGGTCCATCATAGAGGTTTTTAAATGTGGGTAACGTACGTTTATGCAACCTCTAAAAGTGGATAACTGTTCGTTAGGGCCAATGGCTTAATACGGTTCGTCCACTGTTGTTTCAATCACTCTTTATTCAATCGATGTACAAAACACCTGCATGTACATTCGTACGGAACATACCCACGACATTATAAATACTGCATTTAATGAAAAATGGAGCAAGAAAACAGTGGGGTTTTTTTGTATGCGCACGCACGATATTAGTCATTTGATCCATTGAAAAAGGCACTGTTTATAGGTTTATGTTGATAATGTCAGTCTACAATGGTCTCTCAAATGCTTAAAAGTATAAAGGTTCGTGTAGTGGTCATATAACCTGAAGGTTTATTACATAACAGACTGTGGATATTTTGGGTATTGTCATTCAATACGTATGTTAAAGGGATTCGTTACCACATTCAGCAGAATTTAGTAGCTTCAATGTGTTCGCAGTTCTGTGTCTGTACGTCAGGCGTGTGTGTAGGCCTCTCGAGCCTCTGTTCCCTGGCGTGCTTAATATTAATAATTGAAAATGTGCCGTAGTATCAACCTGCCCCTTTGAAAAAAATCTTGGTTTAATTAATAATCAACGAGGCCACAATATTTCTTTTTCTGAAGTCCAAGAATGTATGTTTTGCCTTTTTTTTAAATGTCACTCGGCAAAGAGTATCATAATTTCATACTAGTACCAACGTGAAATGTAAAATAATGATTTATCATATACTGTCGTCTTTGCATGGAGACGTTGGGTGGGAGTTGTGGGAGAAAGTGTAATTTCCTGCACACTCTTCTAAAAAAAATGTTTCTTTGCAGAACATTTTGTTGTGTGGCTTGGGGCGTATGAAACTACACATTTCGCCTTGCCAATGGGGTCGGTACAACATGAACACTGAACTAACGATTGTTTCCTTAATTCTGGCAATAACACTCATGTTCATAGTAGTTGTTTTTTTTTTTCTTGACGGATACTTAGATACCACAGATTAGCTAGTAGTAAACCCCCAGTGATAATGGCCAACGTTTAGCAACAACTGATGAAGATCAAACTACTATTTCTCCAAAGATTAAATAGGCAAAACGATCCACGAAATCTTATAAACCCGACAGGCACATTCCAACAACCACCCGTGTTCTTACCTATGATCACACAAGTTCACAAGAAATAAACAAATCCGTTTTATTTCTTTTACATACTCAAAAACAGCGTTTTGATTACAGAAACTTTGTTGATTGCCTGCTGTCAACATTTAATTTTCCAGATAAAAAGGGACAATAAAGGGTCAAAAAGTTATATGAAGGTCGTGGACCTACACACGTCTACCTAGGTAGTAGCCTAACAATGCGATCTGACGATTCAAGTAGAGAATACGTGGTTACTCTCCAGTTATCATTAAATTCAAATGAACAAGAAAGAGCGGGTTTAACTCACAGATTATAAGTAACAATCGTATGTTAACAGACCTCTCGATTAGTTATCAAGATCGATAGACTGCGTATAACGTCTTCAAATTGCAGTATACAGACGTGCCCTAAGAATACTGTTGAAGAATAAAGCATTCATCTGACTTTACCATTGTAACAGAAGTTTGTTTTGAAAAGTGTTATGAATGTCCAGTTTTTCGCAAGTGAATTCCTTAGTTCACTTTTTCCTCATGAAATGCTCGTTATCTGTAATGACCAAAATATAATGGTCTAATCATATTTTTGATTGAATGACTGGCTAACGTGATTAGCTGGCTATGGCCGACAACACAGTAGATCGGAGTCGGTTTTATATAACTATCATAGGCGTTCAGCCAGCATTATATACATTTTAAAAAACTATTTCTAGATCACCAGGCGCTATACAGTTGTTTTTTGTTTGTTTGTTTTTAATAAATAAAAACAGCCTTATTTGAGTATTTGATATACAATGAGTAAGATTGCCTGTAAAAGGTAATCATTGTTAATAGTGGTTGAATGCACTTGATAGCCCGTCGGTTGGTCAGTCATGAATGGCGAGAACAGTTTGGTTTAAAGGGAGACAACCCAGAAAGGACCTAACTTGAGAGGTTGTACTGAATGCTGTCCCTTAGATACGTCGTAAAGCATGTCCAATTTTAGCCCTCTATTTGACGTGCATAAGAACCTTTCACTGGTGTGCCTGTTCCAATGGGACAGCCTCCGGTGAGGTATTGTATCAAAGGTCAAGTTAAATTGAGAAGACTGGTTAACATTTACCACACCGGTCATCCAGTCATTTATCAGTGCGAGTAGGTAGACGATACTGAGAGTCTGAGGTCTACATCAAAATTGCGAAAACAAATATTATAAAATTGTATAATTCACTCTAAGTGATGACTATATGCTTATATATTGATAAATCTTTGTGTCTCTACTATTTGCGAAATTTCAATAATAATAATAATAATAATAATAATAATAATAATAATAATAATAATAATAATAATAATAATAATAATAATAATAATAATAACGGGTTTTTATATAGCGAGTACTCCAGCCTACGACCAGACTCACCGCGCTTTACATAGTCAATACACAAAAATACATGCACTCGATCAAACATCACTTATGTTACGATACACCAAAAGACTGAACAGTAAAAGTAAGAACTATTTACAACTATGTACAAAGTGACAAAAAAGACAAAAATAGAATAGCAAAAACTTATTCACAGCTATTTATATGCCCGGATAAACCCAGGAAAGGACAACAGTATAAATATTTACAGCCCTGTAAGCACTTACGGATCAGACAGCAACAAACGAGGAGAGAATGGCAGCGGGATACAAATCAGTCTGAATAATGCAGTTTGAAGAGGTGGGTTTTTAGGGCCTTTTTGAATGCCTGTGTTGATTGTATGTTGCGGATATGGGAGGGAAGGGAATTCCACTGCTTGGGTGCAGAGTAAGCGAATGCACGTTGGCCGTATGTCTTAGTGCGGGTGACGGGAACTTTGAGTGTGCGAGTGTCAGCAGAAGATCTTAAAGTGCGTGAAGGAGAGTAGACAGACAGTAGATCAGCAAGGTAGGAAGGACAAGAATCTGTGAAGAAATTGTGACACAGAACAGAGAGTTTGTACTCTATGCGTGCTTGCACAGGAAGCCAGTGAAGGGAACGTAGTAGAGGTGTGATGTGATCGCGTTTCTTTGCTCGGAATACTAGTCTAGCTGCTGAGTTCTGAACCTTTTGTAGTTTGTCAATGATGTGTTTTGGGGAGCCAGCGAGGAGAGAGTTGCAATAGTCAAGACGAGAAAGGACGCGAGCGCAGACTAGGGTTTTGGTGGCAGTGACTGTAAGATAGTGGCGAAAGGAGCTGATTTGGCGTATGGCCGTGTATGCAGAGCGACAGACGTTGGAGATGTGGTTGTTGAGGGACAGATCGGCGGAGAGAATGTAGCCGAGATTTCTTGCTGAGGATGAGAACTGAATGTTTGTTGTCCTTACTGTGAGCGATGTTGGGAGAGGCGAGAGTGAGGAGGAGGTGTTGTGCTTGTGAATGAGGAGGGCTTCGGTTTTATCCTCATTAAGCTTAAGTTTGTTGAGTGTCATCCATGACTTAATGTCTGTGATGCAGTTCTCCAAAGTCTGGACAGTGGAATTAATGAGAGAGGGGGCAGTGGATTTATAAAGTTGTGTGTCATCTGCAAATGACTGTCTCTCAACAGCTTGCTTTCCGAGCAGGAGAAGCAGTGGCTTGGTGTACAGAGTGAATAACACCGGCCCTAAAACGGAACTCTGAGGCACTCCGCACACCACGTCTGCCATGCTGGAGAAACAGCCATCGACAGCGACTGCTTGTGATCTGTCAGAAAGATATGAGTGGAACCAAGCCAGGACTGAGCCAGAGATTCCAAAGCAGTGTTGAAGAATGTTGAAGAGAATGTGGTGGTCGATCTAAATGTCATGTCTGAGCGTGCAAGCCTAATTACAAAAAAGGAAAGGTAATCAAGTGGGATCAGATGGAGATGGGAGGCGACAATTAGGAGTACCGACAACACTACCACCTCAACGAAAATAGATTTTTTTTCTTTGAAGCGCCAGCTACCTCAGACAGAACACAGACTAGACCAAACACATGCATAATCACACAACAAAAACACAATATTACTGTACTGATAAACGGATGTAAAATATATATATATACAAGTACAATCACATACCACAACACGTTATTACAATACTGCCAAACGTATGTAATATGCATGCAGTCATATAACCCTAAATCGATAATAATCTACTGGTAAACGGGTGTAAAATGCATGAACAGCCACAAAACACAATACGATAATACTTTACTGAAAAACAGATGTTGACAGAGAGAAAACCGTTTTCTCAATCCACGCGCGTTCGCACAACCAGTACGCAGTTTCAAGTATATATAAGCATATTTTAATAATGACTGGAAAAATATTTGTCATAATTACTCGAATAAGCTTACAAACAATGAACTAGATACACTGTTCACGAATAAATAAATAAATAAATAAATAAATAACACTAAAAAAATAAATTCCAAGAATGGGCACTGAAAATAAACTACTGTCTGCTACTATCTTCGTAAATCAATCTCGACAACATACTCAACATTTGCTGATTAAACAGCTCTATGAAATATAATTATAATATAAATCAACACACTTAACCATATTGTGCAATCTGTTTTTGACATAAAGCGTATCACGTAAGAAGCAGCATCACAGTCAAACATAAAATAAATTACACTTTCTAGATGGACGGAATGACGTAAGTACACATAAATATTGGCCACTAAAACCATTTAATTCTCAACCGACACAACTCGCGCATAAGCTGTTAAGCACTGAACGTCTTAGGAATAAATTGTCGAACTTCGCTACCGAAGCATTTCGTACACCACTCCTAAAAAACTTCAAATTTAAAGAAAGTGTTTCCATCCACGATGACTTGCTCACAGTGGTGAAGAAACGGGAAACTTCGATGGTATGGCCACGTCAGCAGGTCTTGCAAAGACCATCCTGCAAGGCACAGTGCAAAGAGGCAGAAGAAGAGGGAGACAGAAAAGAGGTGGGAGGACAACATTTGAGAATGGACTGGTTTAACACTGAGCGAAGTCATGAGGGTTGTTGAGGACAGAGAAAGATGGAGTACGATGGTAAAACGATCATCGGTGGTGCCATGCCCCGAGGACCTTCGAGTTACGGGATAGGATATAATAGGTTTCCATGTTAAAATATCTTGCTTCAAAAATTTTACATGTGAACAATGACAATTAAATTTACAACTTTCTCGTATGATGATGTACGAACAATACAAAATAATTATGGACACGAATCACAAAAAGGCAGCCTTTATAGTTCTTTCATATAAATAAATAAACACTCGCATTTATTATGAACGCAGAAAATGGAAGAAAACTCATAATGCATATGTATGATAATGCAGATTAATAGTAATTTGATTAATGCTTAGTTCGATGAATAAATGAATGGTAAATATTGATGAGTAAATAAAAACGAACAACTGGAAAACCTGAGACATACTTCAGTGTCATGACTCCATCAAAATAATACTAAATGAACAAACATGATTACCAGTTGGTAAAAGTTTGAAAATATATCACTACGATGTAATTGATATCACAACGAAAAAAACTATTATATCACTATACCAAAAAAATTAAAAAGTGAATACGAAGTTTTAAAACATTTACACAAATACTTAGGTAAATAAAATTTAATAAATCAATCAATACGTTACACAATTTAAATACATTCAATAAATCACAAAAAAAAAAGAAATAATACAAAATAGTGTAAAGTTATTTTAAAACAAAGCTGCAGGAAAAGGATCAAAGTACTGTATGCTGCAGCTTCATTACACGAAGCTTAACACTAGAATGCACTACACGTTCATCACAGAAACTGAACATCACAGTATAGAATACGTTCTTGTTGAACGCTCTTGTCTTCCAAGACACTGTAGAAATAGACGTAACTTACTGAGTTTGGTGCTTGAAGAGGGAGGGGTGTGTGTCTGGGTGGAGATGTTGGAAGATGGTAGTGGTAGGACAAAGAATGTAAAACGGACTGATGAACATGAATAGTGAGTCCATATATGTCTCAACCACAATATACGCACACGCCCTACATTTTATTCAAAGGCATATACTTGTTTGTTTGTGTTTTTTTTTTTTTTGTTTGTTTTTTAAATGTTGTATGAAAAAAAATCAACACTTTCAAATTATAATAACTACTATTATTATCGACGTCACAGACTCGTACGTCAAATGAAACATGCATCCAAAGTCGTTTAAGGGTCAAAAGCAAAGTACTACTATAGCATGTCTACTGTTATTAAAAACACCGAGGTACTGGCATCATTATAAAGGGACTGATATCCAGTGTCATTATCACAGACTGGTGGGTCATCCAAAACACGATGACTCTTTGTTCAACTTGAACTTCAAGGGACGTACTTGGAAAATGATTTCATTACCTTTGATTCTGAATATGATTACGAGTACGATGATTATGATTATTGTTACTTATAACGCGTTATTCCAACAAAGCATCATGCTAAAACATGGACGGGCAAATTTAACGAAATTATCTAATCCCCCAAAAATTTTTTTTTTAAATATCCCTAAATAACATGACGAAATAAATAATATACTGTGGACAAACATACAAGATGTGTTACAGCGTAAAAGCGCCATTTAAATTAACAGGTGGAATTTTAATGTGCGTGTAACAACGAATACGCATGAAGGGACAGTTTGTAAGGCAACCTTCAACATTTGAAAATACCAATTCAAAATGTTGCATTAAACAAGAATTCTCGACCATTAACTAAGACTAAAAGAAATAATGAGACAGTCTTCTGAAAGATGATAATTATAATGCGAGATACAGATGCAGGAGAGGGGAAACATGGTCAAAGACTAGAAATGCATTGTACGGTCTTTGCTATGGTATAGTTTCTCTTATGAAAGCAGAAGAGATGTGGATAAGTATAACAATAACTTCATTGTGCAAAACACCTGACGAAGGTGGCTTATCTTTGCTCGTAGCCACATTCTTCAACAACTACCATAACACGGATTTGGATGTGGGTATATTTTAAAGCTTTAAATTGTGAAACGTGTGCGTGCGTGTGTGTGTGTGTGAGTGCGTGTGTGTATGTGCGCGCGCGCACTATTTACAAAGAACTGGTAACCAGTTTAAAGGCAAGAGGTCCTGGAGTGGGGGAGAATTATAGACAAATAAGGCGCTCTGTTTAAATAAGTAAATGGTCAGGCTTCTCGATAACAAAATTAAGGCTAACGATAAATAGGATGTTACTGTTGGAAGACGTTCTTATTTCTAAAGCCACGTTCTCGTTCCTTTGACTCATGTACTAATAATATTATCATGTATAATTATGTAAGAGTCGGAATATGCAAAAGAAGTGCTGACAACGATGCATGCAGACATGATCTGAACGTGAACCTGTGCTATTACACAATGAGGATGATGGTGATGATGGCAACAAATTTGATGTACATGCACACAAATGTCGCATAGGAATATATATATCTATATATATATATAATCATAATTTAATAGCAACTTCAGCAACTAGTATTATTTGGAACGCTTTGTTTGACTGGTAGAAGATATGAAGAAGATACGATCATGTTGGCTTTCTGAGCCAAAATCCAGCCATACAAGTTCACGCAAAAATGTGCTAGGCGTGCCTGTGCGCAAACGGACTAAAAGTGACAAAATTCAAATGTCATAAAAACGCTGCAAACTTTTAAAACCTTCACCTTACACTTTAGAAAACGTACAGTTTCATTAATATGCACACTTACCTTATCAATCTAACAATTATGTTGCAGAAAAAAAATCAGATGCTCACGCTTGCTTAAAAATAATTGCGGATGCAATTTCTATACTTATATATGTCATATATGTTATAATATACAATCACAACCTTGTAAGAGTTTACATGCACAACAATCACAAACCGGCAATCACATTTGGGTTTTTAATCAGTGACACTAATAATTCATATCAAACCCATGCACAACAACGTAAATTTCGCATTACAACCAAAATTTTGACGTCGAAAGCCCTACTGCTGCCATTTGTACAGTAATTTAAAGAATGGAATGATCAGATCTGCTAAGGCATGGATGGAATCGCAAGAAAAACTTCGAGCAATAAGTGTCCAAGATAATCTGGCAGATTAAATTGGATTTTTGGGATGACACAGACGGGATTAGGCTGTAGTCGGATCACAAGAGAAACATTTCTTTAGGAGTGTCAGTATAACGTATGGGTTTGCACAATTTGAAGTCTCTAAAGCCGTCCTCAACTGAGTTCACGAGGCTTCAGTTTGTGGGGCAAGTCACTGCAATGAACTCAGTCGAAAGGAATGGTTTGAAAATCTCCCAAACTTCGGTTAAAAAAAAAAAAATCAAAATCAATGTCGATTAAAAAAAATTTTTTTTTTTACAAATTAAATAGTTTTTTTAAATGTTTTGAGGGGCGCATGATACGTAAAGGTTCAATTACATTATTGTCATTTGAAAGTTGTATCACAATTCACTTTATCAAAAAATGTTTCCAAGATGCATGACATTGGTGTGTCACTAACTGTTCCAAGTCCCTTCCTGTAGTTGATGACTGCTTTGTCTAAATTTCGTCACTTACTGCTAAAAACAATATTAAATGTTCTGTCACATCCGAACCGACTGCCACAAGTGTCTGGGACAGATTGAAGTATGAAGTAAGCTTACTTATGGCTTATGGGGGGTTATCATTGTCCTTAACTGAGATGATTAGTCATTGTGAACCGAGCGTGGCAGTGGACAAGCTGGGGAACTCAATATCCATGCCTGCCGAGTTCATCTCTAAGGCTTCTCTTCATCTTGGAGGACATGCGTTTGAGTTCGCGCGCAGCCTCATTAGCCTCTTCCAAGGCATCGTCAAGGTGGTAGCGACCTCTCACATCGCCTATACTATGATGAACGCTACGTCTACGACCACCCCGCCTGCCTCCGAACTCACTCTCGTCCGACAGAGCGTCGAGGTCGTCGTACGACCGTCGAACGCTCCTCACCAAGTAATGCCTGGCTGGAGGTGAAGGTAGCGCAGGCATCAGCATGACAGGCGGGGGAGGAGGCGGAGGTGGGGGTGGTAGCATTGGTGGAGGTATAGGGGCCATGGGTAGTTGCCGTCGTCCTGGCATCTGATAGTTCTGCAGGCGATCCAATCTTTCGCTGAGGGCATTCAGCTCGTCCTGCGTCACACGCCGATGGCCGACGCCGTTCATGGCTGGCGGAGCAGTGCTGTTGAAGGCTGGTATTGAGTAGGACGTTTCTGGCGGGTAGGCGAAGTGAACGCTTCCGTACCCGTTCATAGCCGGCCCTGGGGTGGTAGCGTGAGAACGGTGCGACGGAGGGACAGGGGAAGGAGCTGGAGATTCGAACCTGGCGGGAGTAGTGCGAGCCAAAGAACGGGAGCGCTGGTCGAAATCGGTAATGCTATGAGGTGTGCTCTGTACCCGTAAGGACGGAGTCGGATTGGTGTCGGCGCCAGCTCCTCCGTCTTTCAAGTTCTTCAGTTCGTTAAGCATGCCTTGCAGTCTCTCCTGTCTTGCCTGTTGCTGCGGATCGATTCCATCCAGCATGCGCATGGCAGTCTGCGTGGTCTGTTCCTGCACTGTTTGAGTGGTAGCGTTGCCATGCGTGCCTGCCGCTTTCAAGGATGCTACGTCACGGTATAACTTTTCCAGCGTTTCTTTGCGTATGGTTGCGTCAGAAGCGATGGATTCCACATCACTGTCCTCCACGCCCTGCTGGCGTTTGATCTCTTTCACTTCCTCCAAGATGCTCCGCAGCAGATTTGCGCGAGAGCCACCATGGCGCCTAGTCTGCGCGCCAATGGAGTGAAGGGAAGTATTGGAGGTCTGCATCGAGGCGTTTCGTGGTTCTACAGCGGTCTGGGTCTGGTGTGAACGATTCAGGGCTGGGGGCACGTCCATGGTCTGCACCCTGGCAAACCCTGGAGTCTGAGACGTGGCATCGCGTAAGCTTTCGGGGTCCACGGGCAGAAAGATGCCGGTGATGTAGCTGGCAGCAGACTCGTGGTCGTCATCAGACTCGTAGAAAACGTTGGCAGGTGTTTCCTTACCGGCCTCTGATCCCATCCAGTACGACGGCTCGTCCATGTGCGTGTCGAAGCTGGAAGCATGCATTGTCTCCCCATAAGTATCTCCGTAGCCAGATTCCTCGCTCTCTGATTCTAAGGCCGCGGCCGCTGCCGCGCCTTTTTTGAAATCTCTGGAATCGTCTAAGCGGCGCCGGTGAAGACTGCGATCTAGGGGAGACCTGGGCGTGATGGATCGCGACAGGTTATCGCTGCGGGAACGCCTGAGGTGGGAAGGGGGAAAAGGACTACTTGGACCCACTCCCGGCCTGCCGCCGCCGCCGCCGCCGCCGCCTCCTCCTCCTCCTCCTCCCCTAGATCCGCGGGGAGATCGCCACTGGGTATTGTCCAGACTGTCAGCGTCACTGTCAATGGACTGTCGCGGGTCGCTGCGTGTCTGCGTGGAGCGGCATCTCCGCCGGCTAGTCTGCAAGGAACGAGACGTACAGCTTCGTTAGCGCAATGCAGCATGCAATATAGTCATTGTCAATCTGCCAAGCTGCAACAGACAGGGGAGGGGCCTGCATGTCTTTTAGATTTTTTTACAATATCAGGTCAGAAATCTGCGACACAATCAAGATAAAAATTAATAATAAAAAGCTCATTGTGTTGCAATGTTTTGCTTGATTTATTTGTATTCGTTTGCTTTAACATCTTTCCAATGAAGTAATGTTAAAAAGGTTTTTTTTTATGCTGCCAACAAGATTTAGGGATGGGAAATGGGGGTGAGGAGAGATTGCGACTGAGTGCTTCGCAAAAAAAGAAATTCTATCAATTAGAATCTTCTTTGTTTTGTTTTTTAAGACAGAGCTGTACTATTTGTAGATGACAAAGTAGCCTATAGCTTGCATTTTCCTCTTTCTTTTTCTTAGTAATCTGGAATAGAAAGGGATGGGATAGATTTATGGCCAATGTCTACGATTACAGACGTACAGACTTGTCTGAAGCAGCTTATGGCCGTATTCAACGATAACCAATCAATAAAAACATAAATAACATAATAATATATATATGAAATTGGTAAGCGTAAATTTTGCGCTGGCCAATCCAATAAAATATTCAACCTAGATCTACTATAAGAAACTAGAACAAATAAATTGTTACAAAGCAACTAGCATCCTTCAAGTTGACTATTATGCGCTTCCAAATAAATACTATACAAGCATACAGCATGCTACGAACAAAGCCAAAACCAAACCGAGCAAAAACAATCAAGTGCTAAGAAAACGTACACACTGTGAATATACTAAAATACTGCAAATAATAGCAACTAAAACACCACACATAATACACAATTGGTTTTAAAACTTGTGGAATTGGCGAAATTGGACACACTTGTTTGGAAAGTTTGTGTATAATGTTTGTTTTTTTGTTGCTTTTTTTTTTTAATCCAAAAGGAAAATACCATGATAAAACAATAATTTTAACAGAATTGTAGATGTTGATTCAATGACTTCACATATTTTTATGTGCTTAAATGCAGATTTTTTTTTTAAGGATCCATAGAAACAGTCTAGCTATCGCTGTTCCTCATTTCAGCATTTTTTGACTTTGGTGTAAAACAAATAAACCAAAGCGCTTAGGGCACAAGTCACCATATTTATCTTAGAAATAGATCCTGCAAAACAAAAACAACAGGAACATGAGTGAAAGACTAATGACTCTGGAAAAAGACTGGGGAACCAAACTATAAGATGATGACTTGGCATGTTTTCAATGTAGCACTGTGTGGTAAATGAATGTCTGACAACTGATTTTTTTTATATTTTTTAAAGGAGAAGAAAGAAAAAAGAAAGTTCGTTCTTAAATTTTTTTAAAATCTTTACCACAGTGATATTAAACAATCCCTCCCCACACTTTCCTCCATCTCTCTACCCTCACCCACCAAACCCTCCCCCCCACTTCACTCCACCCCACCCAAAAGAAACAAAAACCCATTTCACCCCAATGATACAACACCGAACAACGACTAATTAAAATATAATAATAATAATAATAATAATAATAATAATAATAATAATAATAATAATAATAATAATAATAATAATAATAATAATAATAATAATAATAAATTAAGGGAAAAAAATTATGCGCTCGTGCAAAAGCACTGAACATGGACAAAAGTGACAGTTTAGAATACAAGATTGATTAAACTCAAAATAATAACAATAAAGTAACAAAATGTCAAAGTAATAATTTTTCTCTTGGGAGTTTGCTTTAAAGTTAACGATGTTAGTTAATGAACATGCATGTTTTCAAGCAATAATCTAAACAAAAATGTAACAATAGCAGTAAACATAACATACTTTTTTTATTTAAAAGTATAAGAATTGTATGTGTCACATTCATGTAAGTTTACCTAGTCTTAGGTAACCTCAAATGCAATGTTTTTCTACCCCACAATAATTCGGGTCGACAGTGTCACAGGTCATTTACTAGTATAGGACAGACTTGATTTTATCCCTAAAAGGTCAGTTTATATTATACATTACTGGGTGTGACCCACCCCTGTAGCTCAGTGGAAAAGCACACAGTTGACTCATGTTCGAATCCAGTGGCAATTTGTCGCTGTCCATCTCAGCAGTGTGATTGCTCTGACGGTTCAGTGTTGGGTTAGGTCCTCACCCCTCTTCTCTGGGATGGTTAAACTTTCATGTTCATCCAATCAACTCTGATTTGCATGTGGAACGGATAAGACTGAAAAGATCACCGTTGCTCAAACATGGGTGTACAACGCAGAAACTTAATCTTGAGCTTGCTGAAATGGCAGAAATTAAGCAGTGTAATGTGCTGCTGACTAGCTTCAGCTTGATCCTCAAAAGAGTGAAATGAGAAAGTCCATCTAAGAGAGTAGAAGTCTTCATTCTACAGGGAATGCAGATAACGGAGAGGCGGAAAGAAAGATAAAGAAAAGGGGGATTCCACACACATGCATAGAATCAGAAAGACGTGCACACAAAAAATAATGTACACATCCACCCACCCCATCGCAGCCCTCGCTCCAATCCCCTAACCCCCCCCTCTCTCTCTCTCCTTCTCCTTCTCCCTCTCTCTCTCTCTCTCCAGCAGTAAATTCTTCCTCCGTGAAAATACGATACCTGCAAATAATTCGGCACTCACTCATACACATCTTAAAGAAACTTCTGTCTGGATAAGTGTGGATAAGTGTGGGGGTTATAAGGGTTATATATCACCCTCCCGCCGAGGCCAAGACAGAACCCAATCCTTCACTCAAATGTATGTTATATAGGCCTGCAAGCCAACTATCCATACAGAGGAAATAAAAGACCCAAAAGAAGCATTCCACAAACAGTGCAAACCTTCTTAGACCTCGGAACCAACAGGATCAGAACACGAACCTGCGTTGATAAGAAAATGCAGGGAATCTCTGTCGCTTCACAACAGTAAAATAAACTAAATGTTTCTTCATGCAGATAAATGAGGTAAACCTACAGCAACAATAGTATATGCCAACAGAGGCAACGCAATATTTGACAATACGAAAGCCAAGATAACCAAAGTTAGGAAACAAAGAAAGGGGACACGTCTTTGAACTGTGATTTCACAGAAACAAATGACCGATATCAGTTTACCTTAAGGCATCAAATATTAAACGTATTCCCAAAGCTGTATCAAATCGCGCCGATCCCATAACTGAACTGTTCATATGGATTTCCAAACACCCCTTAATACTGGGCTATATACACTATCGAATTATCCTATAAACAATGACTAACTTACTAACCAACTCCTATCAAAGTGCAGGAAACGAGGGTGAGTTGTTTTACCAACATTTAAACTTTGTCCACCTATGGAACTTGTGCATTAAATTGCCCTGAAGGGGGTACGGTTAGTAAGCCGGTGTTAAGTCGACCGGTGTGACATCCTCACAGTTCCTAGTATCTTAGCTGGGCTGGGAGCGAATGGGAGCATTCTGATTGGTCGACGCGTTACAAAATTCGACGCATGCGCACAGTGCTATCATAGTCTTCGTAAGGGTTAGGGTTAGGGTTTGGGTTAGAGTTAAGAGTTTAGGGTTAGGGTTAGGGTTTGGGTTAGGGTTAGGGTTATGCCGCCTAAGAACTTCGTGAAAAAGCCGGCCCGACATGACCTGGCCCATGCGCAAATGCGCTCGGATAAAACTAGGAGACCCGGAACTTGAAGGATGTGACACCGGAAAGCATTCTTTCACACTAGTGCTTCGGTTTAAGGGTTCTTTCTGGCACTAAGCGCCCAGATTTGCAGACTGGGCAAATTTAATGGGATTTACACGATAGGACAAAAGTACTTACACCCCAGCGCGTATTATAGCTAACAGAATCGTGTAACCTCAACGTGTAAAAATAAAACAAAAAAGACTAGTCCGTGGACCAAAAGCTTCTATTGTGTGCGTACTCTTTCATCGCTGACCTTCTTGGAGTGGCCTGCAATACATTTTGTATATTTAATCTTTGTTTTATATCATTATTTAGTAATTGCAAACAAGACAAGAAAGACCCGCAATTAAAAGTCTGTAAACAAGTATAATGTTCAAGCACATAAACTATTAATATTTTAAGGAATGCAAAAATAAGAAACCGAATAAAATACTGTAAAACATGTTTTCTGATTATGATTTTTTATTTTAAAGCATAAATATAAATAGATTTTTTTTAAACCTCACCGACATCACTACACAAAACCTGATGATAACAACAGTTAATACACTCTTAATTTGTTTAAATGTAAAAGTATTCTACAGAAAGATCCCACAGTTTACTACTGACGATGACACAGCCTAAGAAGACGTCTCCACCGCAAGACTGTTCTAGGTTTCCAGACATCATGAAATGTCCAATGATCAACAGCGTAATATATAGTAGGCCGCAGGACAAGTTTAGGCAAAAACCTCTAACCTCTAATCCATAATCATATATCAAATCAAAACTCCCAAGCGTCTTTTAATAATCCAATTCATAAAGTTCTGCCCACGAATAAAAATGAATACCAAAGTCAAATCAATTCATATATTCAATAATCAAAGTTTCAAGCTTCTCTAAACATAATCAGAAATATGACTGAATAAAGATAATAGCAGAAAATATGTCGAATGATCGAATACACCAAACAAAGATAATAGATAACAAACCACGCAGTGATCCCATCGGAATCCAATATTTCACTTCATTCTTAAGCAAAATCATTAAGGAATCACGCAATAATGACAGGTGTCCGTTTGTGCTGTGCTTCTCGCAGCTCCATTTCACACAAACCATGCATTGTAAACTCAAGAAACTGCTGCACTAGGGGAGTCCAAATGGACGGTTACGATTCAATCATTGATGCTGGAGATTCTTTATAATTCTAAAATAAAGGCTATCGTGTTTTTGACTCCGTCAGAATGTTCAATATGCTTTTATTCTAATTTTAAAAAAAGTTTTATTACTATTTCATTTTACATTGCAAAAAGATCTTTTCATGTTACTAACACAAACATGTGACCAGGTGCGATAATGGACGCAACAGACGTTCGTGTTATTTTTTTTTTTTGCTGAAAGGAAATCACTGGAATTCAAACAGAGCACGACTGAAGGACGTTCTAACAATGTAATGTCTAAAATGAATACAGAATAGGACCTGAAAATTATTGAAAATAATAACTTGAAAATAGGAAATGTCCTTTTGCCTTTTGCCATTTCTCTTCTACATATTATTTCTCAAGATAAAGTCTTGATTTCATACGCTTACTTTACTGTACATGCAATTCAATCAGAACTGGAACTAACCAAAATATATGGAAGAAACGAGTATATAATCAACAAGTTTATGCCACAAGTCGAGCATGAAAGATTATACTGAGAGAGTAACATTGATTGTTATGGCTTGTACTGCAGGGTAATACTACTTTGCTATCACAGTGCACATTGACGAAATGTCAAACGGGCACGGTACATGCAATCACTACCACCTCCACGTCAATACAACGGAAACAGAACCAGCGGCTATTTACAGTCATAATATTTGCCTGGCGTGATCTTACAAAGGAATTCGCTGGGTTTTCTCATGCTGATCTAATCGATGTTTCATAGGCATTCATCAAGCCACGAAAGTCAATACAAAACAATAACAACACCAAACAGTCACAGGTCGCTGGTATCTTAAAATTCAACACACTCCTTTGATTATCGGACTTCCAGAGAATTGGCCTGGTTTATCCAGAAGATCTGAGGTATTCAGAATGCCTGACTTTGCAAAGGCGTTAAAAAACCATTAGAAACAGCAGTTTCAGAAATGTTCTTGCATGAAATTCGGATTCCAACTGATCGGTCACAGAATAGATCTACTAACGCATAACAGCAACAAAGTGGACACTGTCTAAGCAAAGGGACAACTTGCTCAGCTAGTTATTGGAGCTTGGAGCTAAGGCCACAATACTACAATTGTATGTCAAAAGCACGCGCTATGACGCTGTATCTTTTCTCAATGGGACAAGACCTAAGTGCCTACGTCAAAGGTTGAGCAGAAGACAACTGCTGTAGTGGGCCTTTGAAAGCTTATATGTACTAATGTGAGAATACGTATTCTCAATACAGAAAATCAATGTTATACAAGAAAATTTAAACATCTCTAGTGTTCAGAATTTAATATCCTATCCTATCCTATCCTGTCCCATAACCCGAAGGTCGTAGGGGCACCACAGATGATCGTTTAACCAGCATACTCCATCTTTCTCTGTCCTCAGCAGCCCTCATGGCTTCGCTCAGTGTCAAACCAGTCCATTCTCGAATGTTGTTCTCCCACCTCTTTTTCGGTCTCCCCCTTCTTCTACCTCCTTGCACTGTGCCTTGCAGAATGGTCTTTGCAAGGCCTGTTGATCTGGTGACGTGGCCATACCATCGGAGTTTCCGTTTCTTCACCACTGTGAGCAGGTCATCGTGTTGTCCAATGGCTTGTGTGATGGTCTGTCGGACTTCGTCGTTGGTGATGTGTTGGGTATAGGAAATGCACAGAAGTCTTCTGTAGCACCTCATCTCCATGCTTTGTATTCTTCGTTGGAGATCTGCTGTGAGGGTCCATACTTCGCAAGCATATAGGAAGATGGAGATGACCAGAGAGCGCAGCAGTCTTACTTTGGAATGTAGACTGTTGGTTCTGTCTTCCAAATGGGCTTCAACCTTGTCAGGGCAGCAGTTGTTTGTGCGATCCTGGAGAGGACTTCCTGTCGAGACCCATTGTCTGACACAATGGCTCCTAAATATTTGAAGCTGTGCACTGTGTTGAGGGATTGGCCTTGTACTTTGATGTCCGTGTTGATGCCATTGGTATTGTTGGTCATCATTTTGGTCTTCTCTGCACTTATTTCCATTCCATAAGCTCTGGAGGTGGTGTCAAGCCTCTGTACAAGCTGTCCAAGTTCTTGTTCCTCTCCAGCCAATCCATCAATATCATCCGCAAAACGAAGATTGGAGATTGCTCTGCCCCCTATGCTGACTGTGCCTTCGTGATCTGCAAGAGCATCTGACATGATGCGCTCTAGGAAGATGTTGAAGAGTGTTGGAGAGAGTAGGCATCCTTGACGCACACCGATTGTTGTTCTGAACCAGTTCCCGATGACGCTGTTATGGAGGACTGCACTGGTAGACTTGTCATACAGGCTTTTGATGACTTCTATAATTTTAGGGCTGATGCTGTACACTTTCATGGTTGCCCATAGAGCTGCATGCCAGACTCGGTCAAATGCCTTCTTGAAGTCTATGAACACATGATATAGATGTTGTTGGTGCTGTAGGTATTTCTCACAGATTATTCTGAGGTTGAAAATCTGTTCAGTGGTACTTCGCCCTGCCCTGAATCCTGCTTGTTCTTCAGCTATGATTTGTTCAGCTTGTGGTTTCAACCTGTTGAGTATTATTTTCAGGAGGACCTTGCTGGGATGGCTGATGAGGCTGATGGTGGGGTAATTTTCACACTCCTGAAGGTTACCTTTTTTGGGAAGAGTGATGACAAGCGACTGGGTCCATGGTGTAGGCCATTCCCCACTCTGCCAGATCTTGTTACAGATAATGGTGAGAGCATCAGTCATCGCTTCTCCTCCTGCTTGTAGCAGTTCCGCTGGTACGTTGTCCACTCCCGCTGACTTCCCTTTCTTCAGCGATTGCACTGCTGCCTCAACTTCATCCCGGAGAATTGGGAGGATTTCTTCTTCTTCTCTGCTCTCGGGACATGCTAGAACTGATGGGTCTCCATTTGGTGTATGGTTGTAAAGGTCAGAGCAGTACTCTGTCCATCTGTCCAAGACTTCTTGTTCTTCTGTAAGGCATATGCCAGACTTGCTTTGGATAGTGGAGACTTTGGGCTGTTTAACACTTGTCAGCCGCTTCACAGTCTGGTAGGCCTTCTTGCTGTTGTTCTTGTTCAGATTGTTCTCTATTTCCTGGCATTGGTCTTCTATCCAGTTCTCCTTTGCTGTGCGCATGCCTTTTCGGATGTCATTGTTGATTTTTCGGTAGACATCAGCTCCCTGTGAGGTGTTCTTTTTCTTTTTTAACTCTCTTCGTTTATCACACAGATCCAAAAGTTCAGGTGTGATCCACGGCTTCTTCTTTGGTCGGTGCTTGCCAAGGATCTCAGTGGCGGCATCTGTTACAGCTGAGTTGAAGGTATTGGTCATGGTGTTGACATCTACTTCTCCTGCCCCCAAAATAAGCAGTGGTGCAAATTTCCCTCCAATTGTGGCCTGAAATATTTTTGCCACCTCCGGGTCTTGCAGTTTGTCCAGGTCGAACTTCAGCCTAGTGCACTTTGCTGTATTTACTCTCTTCAAATGGAGCCGTAAAGACATCATCACGAGATCGTGGTCACTTCCAATGTCTGCTCCTGGAAAAGTGCGTGTCCTGCCAATGTTGATGCTTGATCTGAAGCGTTTCTTGACCATGATGTAGTCGATCTGGTTGTGATGTTCCCCGCCGGGACTGTGCCATGTCCATCGTCTGGATTTTTTGTGGAGACAAAGCGTGTTTGCCAGTACCAGATTGTTGTATCTGGCAAACTCCAATAGCCTCAGACCCCTGTCATTTGTCTCGTTGTTGCAGTGGGGTCCACATGTGTCTCCCCAGTTGTGGTGCGCATCTTGGCCAACCTTGGCATTCCAGTCACCTTGCACTATGACTATGTCCTTCTTCGGCACTTGGTCAAGGACCGCCTGTATATTTTCATAAAAATCCTCCACTTCGCTGTCTTCATAGTCTGATGTTGGGGCATAGGCCTGGATGATGGTAATGTTGAAAGGGGTTGCTCTCAGACGGATGGTAATGAGTCTACTGGAGACTGGGCGGCAACCCATGACAGTGGCTAGAATGTTCTTGTGGACCAAGAATCCAACGCCGTGTTCGTGCCTGTCATCTCTACCGCTGAAATAGAGCTTGTGGCCTTTGTCAGTCGTTGTTTCACCTAGGCCTTTCCAGCGCAGTTCGCTGATACCTAGAACGTTCCATCGATAGTGGTCCAGCTCGTGGGCCAGTTCTTCTAATTTTCCATCCGCAGTTAGGGTCCTGACATTCCAGGTTCCTATGACGATGTTGTTTCTCGTGCGGATCTTGCTAATTTGTCCATCAGTAGCATACTTTTCACCTCCGTCCTGGTGGCCAACGGAAGGCGCGGTCCTTGTTCCGGGCGACGACCGATCCGGCATGGAATTAGTGGATAGCCTCATCATGTGTTGTGTCTTGGGCAAAAAAGACCTGGCAGGGCCCAATCCTCTCCAGGCTGTTGGCCACAGCCGAAATCCACGAATACAGTGTGGCTCGCCTTGGCCCTGAGCACGTGGTCGTTGAACCTGTAGTAACGTGAGGTTCCTCCGCCCTGGCCGGTGACTTCTGTGTAGAAGACTTTCGCCCAGTGATGCCGTGCTAACATCACCCCTGTTAGTCGCCTCTTACGACACGCCGGGAAACGTTGGGTCTATTCTATTTGCCCGAACCCACAGAATTTAATATATATATATATATATATATATATATATATATATATATATATATATATATATATATATATATATATATATATATATATATATATATTCATATTCAATGCATGTGTGCTGGGAAACGAAGCTATGGAAAGTGTCAGATATACTAGATGTGGAGGATAAATTTCTGAAGTGCAGAGAAGTCAAATCAATTCTACATAATTCTCCGGCCAGTGCACTACAGGTAGGTGGGGTTGAGGGGGAGAACCTTGCACGTTAAAGGAGAAATGCTGGTGACAGTATGGAGGGGCGGAAGGAGAAAAAGCAACCACATTAGTTTCAGAATAGTCTGGACAAGATGTATTTAATAATTTGCCATTTATTTCAGTATTCGGTCTAGAAATACTCCCAACATATCTCATCACCTCATAATCTTCCTTATGCGGGAGGGGGGAGGGGACTATGCATTTGAAAATATCAAAAATGAAGGGGCTGGACGAAAAAAACAAAGCTTTTAACTTTTAATAGTCCCCCACTTAATCTTATTTTTAAGGTATTCTATCTAGATTAACCCCCACATCCCACCCTCTCTCGCAGCTAAACAATCTTCCTTCTGTGAAAGGAACTGGTCACTCAGAAATAACCAACATGGCAGCATATATGACAAGTTTCAACCTCCAGTAGCAATGAAAGGTATACTTGCAGCTTTAATCCCTTCAGCCTGAACAGTAATCTCGGTATCGGTGTGCCTGCAAGACCTGCCCCCCCCCCCCTCTCCCCCCAAAGACCTGATAGATGATGTGTAATAGATCTACCTTTAACTAGACAGATTCTTTCCATAACATTCTGAAGAAAATGATCGAACGAGAGGAAGCAACGCAAAGACATGATGGGCTAACAACAGATACAGCGGCTTATCAGTTGAAACCCGACGAGATGGGATAACACCAACAGACACTGCGGTAGAAGGCATAATTATTTGAGATTTCTTGTGCACGACTACGATGAAAGGAGTGAAGGAGAAGCAAAGCACCAATATGAATAAGTGAATAAAACAAATAAATAATTAAAATAAAAGTGGAACATTTAGTTTGAACTCACTCACTCACTCACTCACTCACTCACTCACTCTTTCTCTCTCTCTCTCTCTCTCTCTCTCTCTCTCTCTCTCTCTCTCTCTCTCTCTCTCTCTCTCTCTTTCTCCTTTTTGTTTAATCACACACAACAAAATAATAAATAATACAAGTATGTCAAGTGTTAATACCCAATACCAAGGCTTGGACTGCAAATACCCACAGATCACGACCACACATGGATTAAAACACACAAACAAACCACACTACCCTTGTCACCAAATAAACAACTTTCCACTCCAGCACGAACCCCAAACGTCGGTTCAAATAGAGGTCGATAGTCTCTACAATATCATACAGTATTTTGTTATGAGTTGTTACTGTTAGAAGCAGTCAGGATACATAATATAGTTATGGATACGTTGGATAACTAGACTTTGTGGGTTTGTCAGGCACACAATAGCATTATCACTGAGGTGATATACAGTCAAATACAGTCTCTATACTTGGATAAGTTAGTGCAATAACCTAGTAAACTGTACAGTATTCCCACAGAATATAATATACACAACAAGTCAGCGTTTAAGCGAAGGTGCATTTGAATATATACAGAAAATGCAAACATATACTTTGTCCATCACCGTGCAATGAAATAAGCGGACAAGAGGAACAGAGTAACTAACATTGAACTCCAAAGCCTCAATACAGGTTCATAATAAATACAATTTTCCAGAACAGAGTCGAACAGAAGAAGTTTGGATAACCAAAGAAAGAACAACAACAAATTTGGTGTGAATATATAAAACTGTTATGCTTCGTGAGACATAAAAATTAGCACACCACAGCACAAATTATTTAGGAGGTTCAGCATGTTGGCATAGATGAATACACAACACTAAGGGAAATAAAATAAAGCCATGTCGAGACATCAACTGCATGCAAAAGAAATAATTGTAAACCTAACCAAGTAAACGTCGTCCTTAAATGAAGAAACAACGACCTTAACTCATAAAAACAAGTTAACAATGTTTCTATCTTGGTAATCAATCTCAAATAAACCTGATACGAATTTCATAAAATACTAATACAATCCAATGATCAATCATAATTTTACATGATAACCGAATAATAAATAGTACAAAAACGTGCATCGTTGTGCTATACTTACATATGATTGAGGGCCAGAGAAGATTTGGACTCAATCGATTAAACACACAAAATCACGGAACATATCTTCAATCCATCATCAGCTCTGTGTAAATGAGGCGGCTGTGGCTAAAGTAGAGTTTCTCTTCAAGGCAAACAATGAAACAAATGGCTCAATTATTCCATCTCTGATTCTTCGATTACGGCACTAAGCGCGCTGAGCCTGGCTAGTATGCTCCAAAACTAGGACTCTGAGAAGTGATAGAGCAGAAGCTGTCAAAACTGTCCAGCTAACAAGGTGCGGGCAGGAAATAGGAAACCCCATATCGATATTTAGGAGATATCTTCAATCCACGCAGCACCAATTCCTCGCACAGTTGAATCCAGGCAGGCATTCACAGTCCATGCATGGGTCAGCTCATCTCGCCATGGTGCCCCTGGCAGCATCGAAAGTGCCTAGGCCGGTCTTGAAGAAGAACTAAAGTACAGGAATTAAGTGGTTTTTGGAGATATCATCCTTAGTCAGGCACCAGTCGTGCTTAAAAGAAAATCTAACCTTTACCTACTTCTTTGCTTCTACTGATAGCACAAGGTGAGAGTTATTTTTAGCACCGATAGTCCAGGCACCAATTAAGGTTCTGGCACCGAACGTGTGCCGACGGTGACTGCAACCAACACTACACTTTCACAGGCTAAAAGTCCGTTCCGGAAACAAATGCATTCGCCCGTAGATTGAACTCTTTAAGGCCCACGCTGTGTGAACACAGTAGTCACAATACCGTGATCTATTATATAAATAGGCTATATTACTCATCGCGGCAAAATAGCTCCTTAAGTTGCTGATATTCGTTGTCAGTATCTTTTACTGAGTTAAGTTTTATATTATCTTTTCTTTTCACTGATTCACGCCAAGGTTATGGACAGTTTGTATGTGCATGCAAAATTCGCAAATTCTGGTCATTGTTATCATCTACTGTGGTAATTGTGGAGGTGGTGGACAATGGTTTAAAGGCGTTAAATCCTGCAGCGTGCGAGAAACGAATGAATGCCTTTTAGCTTTGCCGAGTCAAAGTACGATTTTTGCTGATTACTCAGCTAAAAGATTTTACACCATTGAACTAAATAATAGCTCTCTTAATTCTGGCTCTAGTAAAACTACCGCTGAAATAGCAGTGACTGGGTGGTGTTGATATCGCAAACAAATTGTCGTTTGCAATTAATGGCATCCTGAACACAAGGTGCACAATCTGCTACCTGCGTTTCTAATTGCGCTGCATTCGGTGTTACTCTTTTTGCGATGAATGGGTAAAATCCGGTAGAGAGGGTTTGACGGGAATAATCGGTTCTCTTGAGTATCAGTGACCCCCAACTTGAAATTTCGTGCTCTTTTCTGTGCTCGTGTGACTGACATATATCAGCCATCGATTGCCGAGTTAAAAAGAGTCTACAGATAGGAGAATAATAGTTCAATAGCCTACTAATAGACCTGCGGGTAGTTCTTGGCGTTGGGTGAAACTAAATGTTGAAAATGGTGAAATGTTGAACAAATACAGCCCAAAGTCAATTGTCTACCATGTGAGGTTTTTTCACCCAAGGTCAAATGTCTATCCCATGTGGTTGTTTTTTTTTACCGCGTCCTGCGTCATTCAGTTTACGGCAGCAACACCACTTAGCTATTCAACAGCGGTTTAACGTCACTTGCAAGGAGTTGTTTTAAAAAAAATTTTTTAATACTTATCTCAAAAAGTAATTAAAATACCGAAACAGAGACGGGAGAATTGATTATTTCTTGAACACGCACGGCCCTCTTTCCGCCGCGCATGTAAGCACGCAGACAAAATGAATCGGAACACACAGACACATACACATGCGCGTGCACACATACAACGCACGAATAAACCTACGTATATTCACCAAATACCTACAGCACAGTAGCAACACTCGTGAGAGACTTTATTGTTTCTTTACTCTTTCCTACAAGTCTCTAATTAGGATCAATATTTTTCCTTGGCAACAACAGAAAATGGGAAACGGCTGACAAAGATCTTTAACAACCGGGCTATTCATTTTTTTAAGCTGATTATGACGACTTGTTCGCAGACCGTAGTGTTTGTAATGCCAACTGAGACAACAGGCGCATGCAAAATGTACTGTGCGAGGGGGTAGGGGCCTGGAAACTTAACTTTAATTTTCTGTAAGACGCACAATAACATTTATAAGTACTTCGTTCTTCACAGGTGGAGTTGAAAAAAAATTTTTTTTTCTTCTTTTCTTTGTTTCTTAATGTGAAGTAATTGTTGTATAATGGACAGTATGTTGTTAAAAGTGTATGTGTATGTCAGTAGTATGATGATTTTTATGGTTTGATTAATTAATTAGTATGATGATTTTTATGGTTTGATTAATTAATTAATTTCTAAAATATCTATGATGTGCGCCTGGTAGATTTTGTAAATTGTTTATGTTACATCAGTACAACTTATGTTAATCTGATGAATAAAAATTGATACAACAACAACAACAAGTTTGGATAAAAATTACTTTTGCTCGGATACTTCAACTGTTTATTTTATAAAGTGCCGCACTTTCAGTTTCAAGACTCATAATCGATAGGTGAGCAATAGAACTAAGCAAATTTTCTTCATTTGAGATATCGTACTAATTATCCAGTCTGTAAATAATTACTAGTCTGCAATGACAGTATGTCATTATGGTCTCTTTCATTAGGTGGTTGTACGATCATTGACAGCGAACCAAGGCTGATTGGAAACTGGATCTCGCATTCATAGCGTGTTGGAATTCAATAACTTGCAAAGTCTATTGACAGAAACAGGAATGTACAATTACAAGGCAGTTAAACAAAGGAGCACCACGAATAGTATAAATGATTGCGTAATGTGTGTGTGCCTAATGGTCATATTTTGTGTTGGAATGTAACGGAAGCAGAAGAATGTATATTGGGGAGGTGGGGAGAAGGAGGGACTTCATAAGCCCACGGTGTAGATACAATATTTCATATATCTTGGTCTGCATGTTTTCGCAAAAAGTTAATTTCATCATTATTTGGTTTATATCAAAGTCACGGTCTTGATAATAATCACAGGAATACTCTTTCACCAGGTAATGCTGGAGAGAAGGGAGGAACTTCATAAACCCTGTAGATATAATATTTCATATATTTTGCTCTGCATGTTTTCGAAGAAAAAAAAGGATAATTTTCATCATTATTTGGTTTATATCAAAGTCACGGTCATAATAATAATCACAGGAATACTTTTTCACCAGGTAATGCAGTGCTCTTTCATGCTTTGGCTCCTTTAACTAAACACCGCATGGTGAGTTTCAATATGCATGAAGTTTTACACTTTACATTTCATGTTCTAAGATGTAATTGATATTAGTAATACAAAATCTCAGCACAATACAACAATCTCTCACACATACAGACAAGAAATACAAATTTCAATATATAGATATACATTATGTTTGGTATTAAAACATTAAGAGACAGTTACAGTAACAATATTCACTCTATTTCTTGGACAAGATAAATGAATTATTGACACAAATTAATATTAATTCAAATACAAAAATTCTGGTTAATGGTTTAATATTATGAGAGCAGAGCATAACAAACTCTGATACACCAGCAATGGAAGGGGGGGGAGGAGGGAAAGTAAGAATGATTGCATGGAAGTAAGAAACAGAAGCTTCTCACACATTTAACACATACATGATGATACATACGAGAATGATATACGATGAGATATGTACTAAAACAATAAAAATATAATTTCAGAAAATATGGTGACCTGTGTCCATAAACACTGCTAAATATAAACCAAACCTAATTTACAAATACTTTTTTACTTTATTTTCTGGATAACATCGATTTTGATGACTTGTTGGCTAGTCCTGGAGGCTGACTTATTAAACTAATCGGTTTTAATATTGTGGGTTCAGTATTAAGTTGTCATAATTCAATAACTGTTTCATACTAAAATATAATGATTAAAATATTTCTTCTAAAGGCTCTACTATAAAAGCATTCCTAACAAAATTAAAAAGTCAATGCACCAACACACAGTGGTGACAATCTACTATTTTCACAGGCTCATACAAACTTTATAAAATAAATAAAAATAATAAAGCCCTTGTGAAAATAACCAGTAAAAACAATTGATAAGACAGACATATAAAACTAGAAAGAACACTGTTATTAGCGATAAACATAAAAGATATAAATGCAATAAAATAAATTTCCGAAATAAGAATACATGGTATAAGAAGAATTCGAACATTAAAAGTAAATACTGAGTATATAGCTTAGATGTGTTTAATGTCAAAAGAGAAGTTTCAACACAAGATAATTTTAAAGTTAAGTTATTCATTGCAAACTTTTAAAAGGAGAACATTCATTAAAAGAAACATTTTTAAAGACGTTATCTAATTTATGGTTGGAAAGAGAGGAAGCAAAGTACATAATTATGAAGACACATATAGACAAGAGGATATATAATTATATGAGACAGTACAGACAGTCTTAATTAACAAAAGTCACTGAACCAGAAACCAAACCAAAAACAGAATTGCAAAGTTCAACATTTCTTTTGTTATACTTCACTTCAGTTTCTTCCTATTGAATTCCCTATATAGCTATTGGGAACACATGCATTTTTAACATAAAACTATGGAACCAACTTCTTACACACTTAGAATAGCGTGCAGTCTTCTTCAATTTCAGACAGCAATCTGTTCTTGTCATTCAATATGTAACCTCCCTCAAAATCTCTACTATGGCATTATAAAATATGAGCTATTCTAAGTAATGTGATGCTCTATCTTCAAATTGCTGCTTATGAAACTTTACTACCTAGAGAAGAGTATGAGAGAAAGGAAAGGATATACACTATGAATACAATAATAGTTTGCAATAAAATTTTAAAACTTAATTCATATGCTGACGCAATTGTAAGAAAATATGAAACAAGAAATAGAAAGGTTTTGATTTTTTAAAAATAATGATAACATTGTCTAGATATATTAATTAATCAGCCTCCAAGATCAGCGCTAATAAACAAAATGGCAATAAAGCAAAAAGCACACAATACAGAAGAGCCTGTTCATAAAATATTATTCAACCAATAAAAAAATTTAGTACCTAAATAAAAGATATATTATGCGGCTAAGTGAATATATAAAAAATTTCCCCAGTCATTAAAAATGTGCCTTGATAATATTTCTGTGGCGTTCACAATGAGTGGGAGGCCATTTTGTTCAAACTTTTGTCCCAACGAAGACGGAGTGCTGCTGACTATACCCCCTGGGTATTGTGTGGGAGTCCAAACGAGCGCACACGCTACCAGAAAAATGGACAATGCCTCAGATGGATACATCTGAGGCCCCATTTGGAGGAACGCAGAAGAAGAAGAAGTTCAAACTTTTACCTCAGACACACTTTAAATATTATTTTATTGTTGTTGTGATAATCTATGTATTGCATAAAGATGTTGAAATTTTCATTTCTATTGCATGAACCCTTGCAAATTCTTATCATATATATTATTACAAATTCTTATAATTTTGTAATGCACAGTGACACGATGTGTCATAGAATTAGCATGAAATTTCAGGTATCCATTTTCAACAAAAATCTATGCAAACATAGACTCACACTGCTATGTATGTGAGTCAAAAATGAGAAATGGCATGTGCATGTCAGCAGCTTTTATTCAGATAAATATAAACAGGTCCTTCTGTAAATAAACGCTTTTAGCCTAACCTTACGAGACTGCATAGAGAGTGTCAACAACCCTAGAAAACTACAACACACACCACTCAAAGCAGAAACCGGGTGACAGTTTCACAAACACAATGAAATGCTAGTCCACTTCAAGCATGCATTGTCAGTATAGTTCACAAATTCATGTGCACTGTGGGTCAGACAAAACGTGGTCTAAAAACTCATGGATTAGGTAGTCTCACTTGAGAAAATTGGTCTAGACTTAACAGTAAAAGCCATTCAGATACTGGACTGAATGAACGCAGAATGGTCCTGTTTTGGCTCTTTGCAGTCAGCTGGACCCTATAAATAATGACTAACTAACTAAAAAATATTGAATATAATATAAACAATTAAAAAATAATGTGCATACTGGGTTGAGTTTCAAACATACTCAATAAAAGGTCCCGAAGTTTCCAATGATGCAGTTATCTTAATCACACACTAAAATATTATAAATGTGTTCATGCACTTACACAATTTAATATTTTGTTGTGACATTTTTATTAAGACTCTATAACGAATGTAAAATTGTTAACATACCATATCACAATATGAAGATATTTTCAGTTAAGCAAAATCGATCGAGCTAAATGGTGTCAGATTTTTTTTTTAATGTGTACTTGTTTGTTCTTGAATTACAATTTAGAGCAGAGTCTGGAGTGGATTAGCATTTCTACACTAAAATAAAACAAAACAATTTTTTTAAATAGAAAATAAGCGGAGAAGGTGGCCAAAAGGGGAGAAGAATAAAATTAGTAAAGGGAGATGAAACACTGCAATATGTCCTACCTGCATCTGTATTCCCTTCTCCTCTATTGTGTTCTCAGCCTTGTCAATGCGCTCAAGCTCACGGGCATAGTTCTCAAGATCTTCATCCATCGTGTCCTACACAGAGAAGATAAATATGCAGGGGGTTTCAAGTGCTGGTTTTAAAAAAATAAAATAAAATCCTCTGAAAAACTTCATAATACAAATCTCATCCTTATTTTTCTTCAGTAAATTCCCCAAAGCAGCTTTTTGAAAAGAAAGTTTCTCGTATAAAATAGCCTTTCACTGTCATTTGTCCATAACACAAAAAAATAAGAATAAAATATGCCCCAACCAAATTCAGATTTTAAAATTTAACCTAAAGAAACATAATAACCATCTCTTTTACTGACTAATGTAACACCATCTTTTGAACAGACTGATGCATGCAAGATGTAACTCAAGCATGCATAAACAACTGATGCACACATTATCTCATTTGTTAAGACTGTATAGACATACTTTACATCCAATTCTCCCAGCATACCCATCTCCCAAATCCCCACACCAACAGAAACTAAATGTCAATTAATCTAACCACTGTCAACATAACAAAATGTCTAAGTGCCACATCGTTACCTAAAGCAAAAATATAACAATTAAAATTACAACAACAAAAAAAGAAGACAAAGTAAGTTAGTCTCACCTGCATGGCTTGCATTTCTCGAGCAGACTGTCTTGCAGCATCGCGAGATGCCATCAGGTTGTCAATCTGTCCCAGCAGTTCCTCCCAATCGTCACGCACTGCTCGCACTACAGGATCAGCCAGGGAGGGATTGTGTTGGGTCAGGGAGCGATAGTGGGTCAGCAGGTCATCAATGGCTGGACCCCTAGCTTGTATCTCATCACGGAAACGCTGCACACACATTTGTTTTGAAATTGCAAATGCGATGTGTAGAACTAATTACATTCAAGGAAACGAAATCACCAATGTAAGCAGAAGAATGTTTCCATATTCAACTCCACAGTTTCTAACAAATGATGTTCATTGTTTATAATGAATTGCGGTATCTATTCCACAACAGTAACTAAAAGTTTGATGACAATACAGTTTTGGTTAGCATAATCAATAAGATTTGCTCAATAGAGCACTTGCTTGGATTCTTTTTGCCCCGAGACAAAATTTATCATAAATGTTTTCTAAAACTGAAACAAAAAGAGACCTTACTGTTACAAATGTTCAACTCTTACCTAAAGAAAGGAAAAAAAATTATAATTTTTTTAGTTGACATATCTGTACACAAATGAGGGGGGGAAAAAAATCACAAACCCAAAACCAATTATAATTATAAAGTTTCTGTACAATTCATGAATGCACAGCGTACAACGTCAGCATACCTGTAGTCTCTGCAAATCAAGGTCTGCCGCTTCAGTGTGCAGTTTGGCAGGAGACTTCTCCATATCCTGCAGTTCTTCCTGCCGAGTGTGCAGCCAGTGTCGCAGCTCAATGCGTGCTCTGTCCACATTGTCCCACTTGCGGATTGTATCTCGTAAACGATCCAGACGTTTCTCCAGCTGAAACAATGAAAACAGAACACATAATGTAAATAAAGTAAATACAATTGATTCTACCAGAAACTGAGCACAGTGTCCTGACAGCTTAATCTATACATGCCTCATATCTAAGTATTATTTATATGGATTAAATGTGTAACACATAATATACATTAAAATATAAGCTAATAACCCAGCCTATATTTGCTAACTGAACATGACAATAATTCATGCAAACATTTACTATCTAGACAGGAATTATCATATAAATACTTCAGACATTATTATATAAGGACAGGAAATATAAAAATACTCCAGAGCCTTTGGAATGGAAATACATACAGAGAAGACCAAAATGATGACCAAAAACACCAAAGGCATCAACACGACCCTCAAAGTCCAAAGCCAATCCTTAAACACAGTGCACAGCTTCAAATCTTTAGGAGCAATCGAATCATACAATGGGTCCCGACAGGAACTCCTCTCTAGGATAGCCCAAACAACTGCTGCCCTGACAAGGTTGAAGCCCATTTGGAAAGACAGGACCATCAGTCTACACTCCAAGATAAGTTTGCTGCGCTCCCTTGTGATCTCCATCTTCCTATACTCTTATGAAACATGGGCCATTACAGCAGGCCTACAACGAAGAATACAAAGCATGGAGACGAGGTGCTAAAGAAGACTTCTGGGCATTTCCTATATTCAGCACATTACCAACGACGAAGTCTACAGATCATCACACAAGCTATTAGACCACATGATGAAATGCTCACAGTGGAAGAAACGGAAACTCCAATGGTACGGCCACTTCACCGGAGCATCAGGCCTTGCAAAGACCATCCGACAAGGCACGGTGCAAGGAGGAAAAAAAGAGGGAGACAGAAAAAGAGATGGAAAGACAACATTCTAGAATGTACTGTCTCTACACAAAGTGAAGCCATGAAGGCTGCAGAGGACAGAGAAAGATGGAGTACATTGGTTAAACGATCATCTGTGGTGCCCCAACAACTTTTGAGTTACGGGACAGGATAAGATAGGACAGGACTTTCGACATTTCATGAAACAGTTAAATAAAACAGGTTTCAGAACAAAATGAAATAAAAATTACTACAAGAAAAAACAAAAAGAATTTTGACTTCTTACTGGAACATAGGATGACTTTGAAGTTGTTGATGCTGAGTGTGTACTCATGTTTATTTTTTCTTTGACTCTTAGAATTCTAAAACACTATTAATCAGCAAACTGATACTTTGTGCAAACTATATAATATAGAGTCCACATAATCTACATCTCTGTCACAGACACAACCTACTCCTAAACTGTGTACAATTTTTTGTTTGACTGTTTGTATTCATAATATATTAGGTTTAAAAAAAAAGTCTTATCTTATTTGCATTGCTAGTTCAGTTGCACCTGCATATCAATGAGTTTACAACTGCCACAAAACTGCACAATTATCATCTGGGGACAGAACACCTAAACACAAACTGCTATGTTAAAATTAAAGCACACAGATCCAGAAGTACCAACTACACGGAATCAAAACTAGCTGATAACAACACTGGACTATAATGCTGCAACCAACGCTGGCATTTTCTGATAGCAAAGCTGGCATAAAATCTACTTTGGCAATCAAGAGTGAGCTAGCCAGCCCTGCCCTCTTATTTTTCAAGAGTGTTTGGAAATGAATCAATATGTCAACCATCTCCCTCCCAAGCTTTCCTGGTATGCACTCTCACTTTTGTGCCAGTTTCCAACCTCACTTCATTATTTCCATCCTGATTACTTGAAGTATATGGTTTGACTCTCAAATAAACTAAAACCCGCATTCTAATACTAGTACTTGGCCTTTTTAATTCATACAGCAATCCAAGAAGTTATAGAGGAAGGCACTATATGCAAATGACAAACTTATTAGAGATGATGGAAGCTATATCAAGCCACACGACCTATAGGTTTATGCTTGTCAACTGTTCCATTATTTATTACTTTACTCCGTACTCTTTTGCCAATTGTTCACATCATTGCCCAAACTCGGGAGGAAGGGAATAACAATGCTCCTTTATTCTCTCTTCATTGTTCCATGGTGCTAGCTATTGATTGATTACTCCAAGAGAATAAACCACAAAATAAAGAAGATGGAAAATTGATGTTTTCTGCGTAATGCATCATAAATTCATCTACTTAAATCAATCCCTTTTATTTATTTATTATTTCATCTCTCTTATACAGTGGAACCTCTCACAACGACCCCCCTCTATAACAACTCCCCCGCTACAACGACCCATTTTATTTTAACCGATGTATTTCCTTATATTGCTGTCATCAGTATAGCGACTCCCTCGCTATAACGTCTAACGACCGATCTTTGCAGACCGTATAGCGACTTTCTAGGCATGACTGCACAATAAAAACTGTCTACAATCTTGTTCAGCACAGTCAGACAGGTACCTATGTGACACGCCAGCCGATAAAGTAATCTTCTATAAGTTTGACGTCATCTTGTAACGTCACATTCTAGATTCTACTCGTTTGGGGTTTGCATTTCACTTTATTCACATCACGAGCGCGGCACTGAGAAGAAGCAAAGAAAGCGTGATGGGATGATGGAGTCTACAAAGAAAAGAAAATTTTTATCTCTAGAAGATCGAGTTAATGTTGTAAACAGACACAAAAAAGGAGAGACTGCCATTGCGATCGCAAAGAGTCTTAAAGTTGGAAAAACACAAATTCAAGGAATTATCCGAGACAAAGATGACATTCTAAAAAGGTGGGAAAGTGGTGATAATGCCGATCGTACGCGATCAAAACGAGGAAGACAACATACTCGGAAGTAAATGAGAAAGTTTGGGATTGGTTTCTGGATGCTAGAAGAAAGAATATTCCGATCACTGGCAAATTGATTCAAGAAAAGGCCATTATGCTCTCAGTTGAACTAGGACATGACGATTTTGTGGCCCCTCTCTATAAAGACCCCTCTCTATAAAGACCGATTTTTGTCAACATTTTCAAGGTCGTTGTAGAGAGGTTCCACTGTATAGCGCTTTTTCAACTCATGCTCCCCTTTACTCCTATATAAAACGAGGGGCTTATGGGGGCAAACCCATTTGGAAGGGGACACAAGAGTTTCAGACTCTTGAGCAAAAGTGAATGAATGCAAGACTAATTTCCCCAACATAATTTATTAAAAGACTGCACAAAATAGATCTATCATTTAGTGCAAAGTCAATTATGGTATAATTGCTGTCTGTTTTCTCTGCTTTTGTGGAGCTACAATAAACTACCAAAAGAATGTAATCATTACTTTCTGTTTTCTAGGCATCTGTGCACCTATCCTCACATTTTACAAAACTACCCACACAATATGGAAATGATTTATGCTACAACAATGTAATGCATAATGGTAAAAGGAAATACCTTATATGAGGCAAAAGAATTGGCCATAAAATCTCACACAAAGAAAGTAATGATGTGCTAAAGTAGCAATATAAGGTCAAGGAAAAAGACTCATTAATCACTGGTTGTCATAAATCAATGATGCAAAGGATTCAGGCTAAGAGGTCCTCCATCATTGATACCAACTGAGGCTGCAAGTAGGCTCTAAGAGCTTTGATGAGCTATCAACCCTTGATAACATTTCCTAGATAAATTAAATGTCACCAATTTTCCATCCTATCTCAAACACTTTTGTGGCTCCTCCCACTGAAAAAAACATCTAGGTACCACATCAAACATCCTCATTCTTTAATAACACCTAGAAACATATTTCTCCTTCTTTCAATTAACATTACTACTGAAGTTTCCAATTATTTTCAGTTGCAAGCTGACCAAGTTCTTTAAGAGACAAACAAATTAAATTGCCTCTATTTGATATTGATTTGCTCAGTGGTAGTTGATGCCACATGCATTGTTTAGCTCACTACACCTTCAAAATGCCTCAAAAATCTATTTTCTACTTCTACTGATCTGGTTCTGGTTCGTGCAATACTCAAGGTTAAAAAGAATGGCAAAGTTAGAGGTTGAGCTAATAATAATAACAATAATATGCACCAGCCTAGAATGTCCTGACAAACACATTCCAGGCAGCAGGAACTTTATTAACTACTGACCTGGTTGATGCAGTCCTGCATATTTTTGTTGACCTGTACCGCAAAGCCAGAGAGTGGAGACTCCATTGATGTATCCAGTTTGTCCAGGCTCTCCATGCTACCCATGTTCTCACAGCGCTGTGCTGCCTGCTGCAGCTCCTGCTTCATGCCATAGAGTTTCTCCAGCTCAGCCTTTATAAATGGACAGGCACAGCAAGTTGTTATTATATGGTTCAGTTTAATAAAACTATTTTGTGTTAACAAAACTATGATTTCTGTATTTGACTGGGTTGAGTTTCAAGATTCTCTCTACAGTTAAAAGCGAGGAGAGGCATCTAGAGATTTATATATTGTATGCTAAGTTTTTTCTCAATGCCAAAGGCAATTTTCCACTTTTATGTATAATGTGAATGTTGGACAATAAAGATATACTGTGTTGTATTGTATTGTATTGTATTGTATTGTATTGTATTGTATTGTATTGTAATATATTGTATCTAATATATTTTTTAAGATACCTCATGGACACTGGCAATATTGCATCTGAATAGGATCTACTCCATTCCAAAGTCTACTTACTTGTGTTTCAACAATTGTTCAGATTGATCTTTTTGTATTCTCAGACTTATCTGGAAATATATTGAATTAGGCTGGAAACAGAGGGGCACATCTGTTGCACCCCATACAGCCAAAAACCATCAAATAGATTTTGTTCACAAACCTCACAGATACACTACAAGATTTACTGGCCAGCCTCCGGCCTGTGCAATCCCACTTACTCTATCTCAAAATCAAGGTTGCTGGTGTCTCACTTCCCTGCTAGACAAGTTCTGCATTATATCAAGATTGCCCCAATCGTTTTAATCATCTGGATCTGGATCTTTATATCTTCTCTTTTTTCTACAGAACTGCCAGATTTTCAACCAAACTAAATATTCAATTTCCAAGAATTGATCTGTTTAAAACCAGTCTATCATATTTGGGTTTCTCTTAATAGAATTACTTTCCAGAAGTTCCCCTCAGTCCAGTCACTAATTACAGATCTTTTTAAAAACATCGTATATAAAACAAAACAAAAAATGTTAATTAGCTACTTAGTTTTAGTTCTACATTAATATTATTCATTGTTTAAATAAGTGTGTGCGTGTGTGTGTGTGTGTGGGTATGTGTGCGTGCATGTGTATGTGTGTGTGTGAGCATGCGTGTGTGCGTACACGACTGTGTGTACATGTGTGAGTGTGCACAGATATTAATTGTATTGTCACATTATGATGCTTTTATTATAAAGTTATTTTGTTATACTAACTGTTATTGATAAAAGCCCCAAGGGTAAGATGTAAAACAAACACATCCAGTGCTTACTCTTTTACTCTTGTTAAATAAAATTGTTATCTTATCTTATCTTTACATTGCTAACATCCATATATTAGCACATACGCAACATAATATACTGATTTCTTGTGTACTGGTACACCAGTTAGCAACCAATCATTTTGTGACAGTGTATTGGTCAGTCTGTTCATCAATCAGTTGATACCCCTTGGGGTCATGAGCAATCTTGCCACTGTAGATTGTTCAAACCTATAAAGGGAACAGTGAAAGCCACAGTTGAAAACCTGTCTTTCCTTTATAGGCAAGACGCTTCACTGCGGCAACAGTACCCCCGTTGGAGTGCCGGGGGTTTTCAGTATAAATAGTATCCCCACTTTATGGAAATTTAGTGCTTTAAATTCCCACTGTCGCTGTCTTCCTCATTTACTCTTTCCTATTCTTGCTCTGTCCTTCACTCTGCTATACTATCTTCTTCTTCGCTAGATCAATGACCTACCTTTTTTCTTGAAAACTCTTCCTGGACAAGACTCCTTGTTTGTGTATGAGGTCTGTTGGATCAGCTTGGGAGTGTTGGACGCTTTCTGCCGGGTGGTCACTAGGGCTTCCTATGAATGTACTATTTAGCACTATAGGCATTTTATATGTATGTGTTTGGTTGATGATTTATAATGATGTTTGTATTCTATTTTGTTTTTGTAACCGGGGTGTTCGCGTAGTTGAGGTCAACCCTCAGCCGTCCCCCGCGTGGGATGTCTTTATTGTAAAGTGACTGGCCGGTGGAGGGCATTCAATTTTCCCACTGGGGTTGTTTCAGCAGATCTTTTATGCGGATCGGGGGTTGTCCGGTCCTGATTTGGCTTGGAAGAGTCCGCTGGACCTAAAGCAACAATAAATCAATCAATCAATCAATCAATCAGTTGATAAGCTGTCTATTTTTAGCTTAAAAAGATTGTGTGTGTGTGTGTGGGCATGTAGAAACGACATTACTCTGACACACACACATGAAACTCCACATGGTTTCTTTTGACTTTTTTGGAAGGCCACCCTATTTTGACGTCAAAATAGTTCTCCGTTCAGTTTGAGCTGTTTTAGAATTAGGACTAAGGTTAGGGGTTAGGGTTAGGGATAGCTTCTAAAAAATGGAAAATGTCAAAATAATGTCAAAGAAATGGAAAGTGTGTCAAAATAATCTGTTTTTTTCACAGTCATCAAAACGTCGTTTCTACAAAAATGTGTGTGTGTGTTGTTTTTTAATTTTATTATTTTATAAATTTCCCTCTCCCCCCCCCCCCCCCAAAAAAAAGGATTATTTTGATGAGTTTCACTATGCAGATACTTTAAACACTCTCAGGCTTTTGAGTCATCACATCTAAACAGTATAAGGAAATTACAGAGGTTTAATGACCAGGGGCCAGGATTATGAAAAACGTAACTAATAGTTAGTTTGGAAGCCTTAGAAGTCATCCGAGCTGTTCCGCCTACTGGGCGCCTTGCGCCTATGAGTGTGCGACTTGCAAGTTTCTCGACCTGTTACATTTTTAGCACTATTACATTTTTAGCACTATTCGTGCTATCAATCCCATTCCCCCAGTGGCTTTCGGCTACTTTATACTTTCGATTTTAATTTTGCTGCACATGATGAAAGAAAGAGGAGAACTCCTACATTACGTTAGTAAGCCTTTTTTTGTTGGTTATCTCCCCTGGGTATGTCAGTAAGACTTCTTGGATGTATTGTTCATTCTTTTGTTTGTTTCCTCTTCCTCATTTTAATTTAATTTAATTTATTTATTTATTTTTGTTTAGCCTTGCTACTTTTCCTAGTTTGCATTTTAAAGTTACCTCCAAAAGTTTGTTTTTTTCTGTGTTGCTGTTGCTATATACATGTAGCTGTGTGTTTGTGTGTGTGTGTGTGCGTATGTGTCCTTTATCATTTTGTTCTTCAAGTAGATGGCAGCAATGTTATTTTATTATTAAATTGCAAAACACTCAAATCGATCACAACTGTAGCACAGGTCGAGGGTCGTTTCATACCTTGTTTTGCATTTGACGTGCTGCTTGTAGCGGGGTAGGGGCTTACTGAGGGAGATGTGATTAAAATCACCAAGGACGATGACATGGGCGTCGGGGTCTGAATTTTCAATGTCAGTGATTTCTTCACCAATGACTGTGTGTCCCGTGCTGACAGTGTTCAGCTCGTGAAGTTCGCTGACGACACCACGGTCGAGGGCATCATCTCCAACGGCGACGAAACAACATACCGCCAGGAAGTCGACCACTTGGTGTCGTGGTGCGAAGACAACAACCTCGAACTGAACACCTCCAAAACAGTCGAGATGATTGTGGACTACCGCAGGAACCAGGACCCCAAAGATCCACTGCTCATCAATGGACAAGCCATCGAGACAGTAGACTCGTTCAAGTTCCTGGGTTCCCTCATCTCCGACGACCTCAGCTGGGGTGCCAACATTAACACCATCGTGAAGCGGGCCCATCAACGACTGTACTTCCTCAGACAGCTGAGGAAGTTTGGCCTTTCCAAAGACATTCTCCTCCAGTTCTACCGGGCCGTGGTGGAGAGCGTCCTAACATTTTCCATCACGGTCTGGTTCGGAACAGCAACGCAGCTCGACAAAGACCGGCTGGAGCGGGTTGTGCGCACGGCAGGCAGGATTGTCGGCTGTGAGCTCCCCTCTCTGGCCTCCATCTACTCGACCCGCTCTCTCAACAGAGCCGACAAGATCCTCTCTGACCCTTCCCACCCTGCCCACCCCCTGTTCGAACTTCTCCCCTCTGGCCGCCGCTTTCGATCCTTCAGATCCCACACTTCCCGCTTTAAAGATTCCTTTTACCCTCAAACTGTAAGATCTCTAAACGCCGCATCCTCCTCCAACCGCTGATCCCCCTGCCGTGCGCACGCCCTGCTTCTCCCTACATGCTCGTACATCTATATCTATATACTACAGTGACTACTATAATTTAGAATGTTTTTGTGATCACTTTAGACTAGTCATTTGTGTTTTACTATATCTTTCTGTTTATCTGTTATTGTTGGGTATGCTGTGCGAGTGCGTGTGGTTGTGCATACATGTGTGTATTTGTGTATGTAGGTATGTGTGCGTGTGTGTAAGAAAGAGAGAGAAAGAGTAAGAGAGAGAAAGAGAGAGAGATGTTAAATCTAAAACATTCTGCCATTGTCCAACACCAAATAATATTCCGATTGTTGTATCTATTACATGTCAATTGGCGAAATAAATTCCTGTTATCCTTAACTCAAAATGTTTATAAATAATCAAATTTTGCTTTGTACATCCAGAATTACAAACAACCAATGGGCCAAAATATTAAAATTATTTCCCTTGAATATGCAAATGTTCAGCCGATAGGTGCGCCAATAGTCGCGTACTTCCATATTCAGGTCGTGGATCAAAATCTACAGTTTTAAGTCTTTTTTGATGTCGGTATATATCTTCAGCTTTCATAGGCGACCCCAAATGTTTTTTTGCTTGGTGAAATGTTTGGAGTGATTATGTACATGTTGTCAGTACTACAAACGATTTATTTTGTGAAAAGTCTGTCAGGCCGAGCAAGACACATCTTACATGCTTACAGTGTGCAGAAGGCCCCATGCCTGCAGCGCATTCACACTGACATTCCAAAACTGTTCCTTTTTCTGTCAAAGAAATGTCAACTTTGTACATAAGACCAGTTTTCATTTCAGCCCGAACTTCAGCATGAATGTAAGTAACTGATGACTGGATGCAAGCTCTAACATAATTGACATTTGTCCTGGTACAAATCTTTAGCTTTTTTGTCTATATCTTTGCTCATGGGATTCAAAAAGGCTGCAACCTGCTCTGTGCTGATGTTAGGTATATGTACTTCTATATGCAAGTCTTTGTAGTTAGTGATAGGTGGTAACTCCATTTTGAACTCCGGTGTTGCTATGTCTCCTTTGCCAAAGTTGTCATTTCGATCATACGACTCAAGTCTGAAATCATACATAATTTTTTTTTTTAATAGTCTAGTCATATAATATATATTAATAATAACAAATTTTTATAGAGGTCGGTACTCCAGCAGATGGCGTGACATTGTTGTTGTTTGTAGATTATAGTCACACGACACTTTCGCATATAGGTGACTACTGGACCGATTTATACTGACACCAGCGGGCCAGTTGTTGGTAAAGGGGAAAATAATATGATCACACGTTGACCAATCCGGGATTCGAACCAGCGACCTTTTGGTTACTAGCAAGACGCTCTTACCAACTGAGTTACCCGGCCCCACATGGCGTGACGCAACACGGTGTACAGTTATTACAAGGGGCTCGATCACGTAGGCCTATTTACTACCGGAAGTACGCTACCCTAGGCGCACTCTATTGGATTGTCTTCCCCGAAGGTGGAGTTTTTTGGCTCATTGGAACAGTAGGCTTTATCAAGAGACATAGGTCATAATTATAAAAATAAATTAGGTTAATAGTGAACAGTAAATAGCCCTATTAACAACAATTCAACTCTCAACGAATACAAACATGAACTGGGATGGCTCAGATAATAGCAAAGCATAGTTTTGTCCCTTGATGCCCGCTAGTCGAGGGCGGTGCCACGACTGTGTTTGAATGACTATCTGTTCCAGCGACTGCCGTGATCAGGGTTCATAACCCATGCACAGGGTCGCTAGACTGAAAGTTGCTTGTCGCAGGCCTGAAGGTCGCACTCATAACTGGACCCCGGACCCTGAGCTGGGTTATGAAAAACACAACTAATAATCGGACGCATATGAAGCCATCCAGGTTCTGGATCTGGATCTGGAATAATACGTCACAGGAGCCTTGTTGGCTATCGTCGTGACGGACCTGGGGGCGCAAGCTACTTGTTGGAGGGTCTTGGTTAAAACTTCCAATGTCACTGGTTTTAAAAACTGGTTAAAAACATGGAATTGGTCAGTGGATTGACAGCCCTAGCGGTGACGTCCTCAGCGCTGGTGATGCTGCGCTGGCGATTTCATCGTTGCTTAGTTGATTCCACTCGACTGCAGTCCGTACAAAGAATGAGTGCTTGTACTGTTCGGTCCTGCATGGAGGGATGCGGAAGCCGCGCGAGTTATTCACCGCTTGCCTTTGGACGATGTTGTCACTGCTGTAGTCTTTAAACCTTGTAGGACGTATTCTTCGTCGGCAGGTAGGGGCAGTTGTGCAGCCTACTGAGTGCAGGGAATGAGCGTGCGACTTGGAAGTCGCTCAACCTGTTCCATTTTTAGTACTATTCATGCTATCAATCCCATCGACCCATGGCTTCGCCTACTTTCCACTTTTGATTTTGATTTTGCTGCATAACATGAAAGAAACCATCGATCGGATTATTCAGTCAGACATAGAAATACGCAAAGCCAAGAAATTACTTTTTAAAAATCAGTTTTGTACTAAATAATTACTATTACACAAACTATGAAACACAGTGTAATGTATGTTTTATACCTGCTTGTTTTGATTGTGTGTGTATGTGTGAATGGGTGGGTGTGTTTATGTGTGTGTGTGTTTATGTGTGTGTGTGTATGTGTGTGAATGTGTTGTTTTGGTTAGGTTGATTGCTAATTAATTTTAATAGTTGTTTTTTTTTTCGTTTTTTTCGTTACATTAAAGTTCTATTTTTGGTTTTAGTTCATTACTAATCTATTACAGTGTTTAAAAAGTCCCTTCATTCGGTTGTGCCCAAAAAAAGAGTCACCCTTTGGGATTCAAGTGGTTGGAAATAGAAGACATAAAAATTGCTAGTGCAAAACTCAATTTAAAGCCTATAACCAAACAGATTTATCTAAGAGAGAGAGAGAAAGAGGGGGAGGGGGGGAGGGAGAGAGGAATGAAATAAGTATAGCTTTATGGTGATAACAGGTAATTGACTGATTTTCTTATTAAAGGTTTATTCAAATATAGTTGACAGTAGATTTGGAAAAAAGAAATGGACATCAAAAATAAGACTTTTATTAGCTTCAAATATTACAAATGCAACAATAAAAACATTAAAAACCTATATGGACCTATATTCACTCACATTCCACAAAACATAATACACGGCACACACCTGTGCCATCACCAAACAAAAGCACACACACACACGCAAACACAAACACGGAGTTCCACAAAAGGTATGCCGAATGCAGAGTTGTGTCACCTGACAACCGCAATCGGTTCCGGTGACTTCAGTAATCAGGGCTCATAACCCGCGCACCTTGTCACGAGACTGAAAGTTGCTCGTCGCTGGCCTGAAAGTTGCGCTCATTACCCTGGCCCCAGCTGCCTGTACTATTGCATTTACTTTTTCTCAAAAGTAAAGGTCGCTGGGGTCTGCCATTTTAATTCTCTTTGGTATACAGGTACTTCAATGTGTGTGCCATCTTTCTGTGTCAGCCCATGATCGAGCTTGTCTATTAGTCAATCGGTTGGTTGGTTTGTCAGTTTTCCACATACCATTAGCTTTTAAGCATTACCTTAAAATGCAGATAAGCAAATTAGGGTTGATCTTTGTGTCTGGAAATACCTTTGAATAGCTACCACGCCATCATGTTTTTTTTTTTCTCTTCTTTACTTTTTAATAATAAATAAACCCTTTCAAGGAATGTAACCAAAACTGATATCTATTAGTCCCTTTTTAACATACAAATCTTAAAAACTCCGATATCAACTTTCCACCCAATACTTCCAAGACATACCAACCCAAATATCTCAACACAACACTAATCATCAATCACTAACCTGAGATTGTTCTCTCTGCTGCTGAGCCTCATCAAGTGTATCTGGGACATCAGCTTCCACATGCTGGAGCCACTCGGGGAACTCTTCTGTCAGAAAGCTGTTGGTGGACTCCAGCAGCTCTTTGTACTGGCGCCACTTGCTCAGGATGTCGTTCAGCCGGTCCTGTGTGCAAGTGTTGATATTTTTGCTTTCAGAGTGTTGATGTTTCAGCAATGGTATCTTATCAACTGAGTCAATTAATTTGTGCATGCAATCCAATATTTTACTATAAGCTTTCCACTGGTGTGTGCTTTTGTATGGGTTTTAGTAACGCAGATGCATTATATGGGTGGATCAATGTGTATGGTCATTTTAGGTAGTTATGTGTGCATTTATCAAAATGCAACGTTTTTTTTTAAACTATCAGTTGTACATTTTAACCCAAAAGTGAGACTTGTTTCACCAGTTTGCTTGTCAGGATGAGTGTCTGCACTCTTTTATCTTGGTTGCTCGCAAAATTAAAAACAGTATGGTGGACAGCTTGGAATACCTCGATGTAAACATTTTTAGTCAGTCGACTTCTTCTTGATGTGTATGTGCACCTTTTTTAAATGTTCACCTGCTGTCTCGTGGAAGTATAGAGCTGCTGGCTCTCTAAATACTGCTGTTTTTATTGTTAGATCAACTCGGGATATTTCTCCCCTCCCACCACCACCTTCTTCTTCCACCTATATTCTTTGGCTTCACAAACACAAGACAGTCATGTGAATACTATATTTACACTAGGACAGATATAACGTTCACAAAACAATATTCTAATGACTTTATAAACATTTAACACATTCATAATCTGTCTACCAAAAAAAGCTCCTTTTTTTTTCTTTTTTTTTAAATCAGATGTATAGGTTAATACAGTACATGTACATAGAATAAACGATCATATGAGAGGTTACAAACATTTACAGTTGCAACATGAAAATCATCATTCAATGTAATTGTACAATTGTAATTGTAATTGTGACAACTGAACTGTGACATAAAGCAACGTTTGCTGATCAACAGCAAACTAAGTACAATACCAAGCCTTTCTCCATTAAAACAACTTCTTGCTAGGATAAAAAGAAGCTGAAATCATGTTGGCAGTCAGGACTTGGAGTTTAAATTGTTTTGCTATCGCACTGAAGGGGATATGATGCACTGCAATGTTGTGTGTTCTTATTATATGATATGGATATTCAGGGTCACTGAGCTCTACCAATATAAATACCATCCTGTTGCCACAACAAATCACATACACCCAACCGCTCAAATCACAAACACTGAGAAAGCAGTGTGAAATATTTTTAAATAGATTTTATTTGTATAAATTAACACAAAACAAAAACTTCTATAAACATCAAATTCATGCACATACTGTTGTGAGTAAATGGACACAAACACCAAATATTCTTTTAGAATTGGTCGAAGCATACTGTCACAACATACAAGCTGCAAGCGAATGTTGGCTAGTACTCTACAATATAATCACAGTCAACTTTGCATACTTGTTAAACAAAATGTAATAATGTGGACGGAATACATCATGCTATGGAGTTATTTTGTAAAGATACATCTCTAAAAGAATATATTAGCAGATTAAAAATTAAAAAATCAATCAAAGGTTTCCGAACTAATGTTCACTTAACTAAACACAAATTATCTGCTCAGAAAAGAAGACCGAAAAGAGGAACAAAAATCTGCATGTATAATGATCCAACTTTAAAGTCACACTGAATTAATTTCTGTTTAGTCACACACAAGTGAACACCAAGTTTATGCAGGAACATTCACAAAATACCCATGTTAATACTGATGCAAAGCGTCTTTCCCTCTCAATGTGTATAATAGCAATGTGGCACACATAACAAGATCATCCCTGTTTAGACCCACAAAATACAAACAGCACTATCCTAGGCCATTAGAACACAACTGAAAACTTCCATGCTTGAAACCAACAATATAAAATTCATGAAATATTCCATGATATCCCAAAAATAAAAGCTGTATGAAATTCATAAATAGACAAAACATTCACAGAGAATGATGCAACCTACAGTTTCAAACTCAAACTGAAATATCACAGAAAAATGTAATCACTCCATTGAGTGTTTTCATGAACATGTTCACTTCAAACACCAACCCACAATAGCCAATAAAGGCTATGATGTATTTCATGGTAGTTTCACGAGTGTATTCGTCCCCTATACGCTTATGTGTCCGGGGACGTTAATCTAAAAAACTAAACTAATGGTAGTTTCAAAGCTTATTTATTTGGCAGAAAAGCTTTTGTGTGTGTGTGTGTGTGTGCATGTGTGTGTGGGTGTGGGTGTGTGTGTGTGTGTGTGTGTGTGTGTGTGTGTGTGAAAACGGACAAATAACACTAGAACTATACCGAAAACTCTTATGATTTAAAAATACTTCCTTCATAAAATACAGAATATAGCTTGACTTGCAACAAAATGGAACTGTTAAAGCATGATGTTTCAAACCTCAAGAGTCAAAATTAATTAAGGAATGTTTTAGGACAAAACTTTCACTATCAAGAAACAAACATGCCACCTTGATTCATCACATGTTCTGGCAAACCATGTAGCACCCATTTGAACAATAAAAATAACACTGATTCTAATCAATTAAGCATAATACTGATAAGAATATGTCCTAGAAAAGTATGAAAGTGTCTGGACGGAATGTAACAAACATCAGTTACCACTGTTTTAAATTAAATTCATTTAAAAGGATTCAAATAAATAGTTCAGTCGGACGGAATGTAATAAATAGATAAATAAATATCAGTTACCATTCTTTTTAACTTCATTTGAAAAGATTGAAATAAATATTTATCACTCCAGAGTATATCATGGTCAGTAATAGTAGGTAGAGAGAGAGAGAGAGAGAGAGAGAGAGAGAGAGAGAGAGAGAGAGAGAGAGAGAGAGAGAGAGAGATACACATATATATGAAACAAGGCTCACAAACCTGCATATATGTTTGAAAGGAGAAAAAATAAAACAACAAAGCACTGGCAGTATGTGTATTCAATATAACAGTATTTAGTCTCTTCTATACAACAGTTACATGCCACCCAGAACAAATGAATACATTTTATTTCACTAGCATTGGAAAATATATTGGTAGCTTTTCCATTTCTATTTGGAATCAAGTTATACAATGAATAAATTGTGCAGATAGTTTTTGAAACACCCTGAACAATTAATATATATTTATTTGTTAAGGAACATATACATTTAATGTGTTACTGCTAAATTATATACTTTTTAACAGCTTTTATAATTTACTAAATTATGTGTATTAGTTTCTTTACCATTAACTGATCTACTAGGAAGACTGAAAAAATCCGTTTATTTCCGTTAGTGAGTTGAGCAATACATGGAAGTATATAATTTCTCTGGATATTGGTGGTTAAGTTTATCTAATATAAAAAGATACTACCATCCATTACTGCAAATGTTACCAATAAAACTGGCATACAAATAGGAAACAAACAATATGTTGATGACTTTTATTTGTTTGGTTTTTTGGTATAATAATGTATTGTAAAGACACATTCAGGTCTGGCTGTTGTGTGCTAGAAACAAAATAAAAACTAAAGTCTTGGTTCTAAGCACTCCTTCATGAAAGCAGAAACACAAGCAGATTAATTATTCAGAAATAACGAAATTTTACATGGGAAGTAATAGAGGCGATTTGTGCCATCTGAAAAAAGAAAGACAAAAAACAACATAGCCATTATTGATTGCCCAACAATTAAGTTTTGATGGCATAAAAAAACTAATGATATGCTTCCAAAACCAAAAACAATAACAATAAAGACAGTGTTCAACTTTTAGCAGCACAACAAATGAAAGCAGCCCTCTTGTGCTGCGCTGGCAGCACCTACACAAAAAGCCTAGCAACAACTCAAGCATGAAAATAACTGCCAACTTGCACAAGGCAGTTTCACTGAGACAACTGTTACAAAAGTTATGTTATATATTGCTCACACAGATACATGTTAAAACAATTAAGATTATGCCAATGTACCTATATTATGCTAATAACAGTCATATTGATGACAATGTTCCTGCACAATATTGCTTACAAAAAATGGTCACCAAATTTTGTCCTTAGGCACAGGATCAGTCCTGGGGTAACTGACCTGCCAAAATATGTTCACATTTTTCTCTTGAATGATTAAGTGATCAACTGATGAAAACAACTTCTAAGCACCGATCTGAGCTTGAGCAACACAGAAATGGCTGAGTCGTCTTCACAGGTATGGTTTGCGCTTGTAAGTGTACTGCTTGCTATAGTAGGGGTACCAGTGTAAATCTAAATGGTCCAAGACAGCCTGCGAAGGAGGAAAGACACCGCATCAGTATATGTTATAGTGGTCAGCATCATTAGAACAGCTAAGCTACACAAAATATTGGAACCTTGTTGAATGGATGGCACTACTCCAAATGCATTTTAATCTAACAGTCCATAGCTGAAAGAATTTTATTCATTCTCAAATGGGGCTTACTTGAGAAAATATGATGATGAGATGTTTTTGGAGGGGGAAGGAAAATACTTACATTTAAAGACATATTTGTTTTCTTGATTACTTTCCTCTTTTGTTACATTTTCAAAATTTTCTGAATAATTTGAGACTTACTGAAATTGTCTCCATCAAAATTAGCAGACAGATTCAACATGGTTCCAATCTTGAGAATACTATCACAAAATAGCATGCAAATACATCTAGCTCAATATCAACAAATCTACTCCATGCAAACAACACACAAAATATATTATTGTATCATGCGATGCACCTTTTTTTAAAATCATGCACTACCGTTCACTACTCTAACACCTTGATTATAACCAAGTCTAAAACCATTTCCCCCCAAGTCTCCCAACATATTGATAAAGACTCAAATTCTATCATATAATACAATTTTTTTATCCTTAATATATTTAGTAACGGGATATGCTTTCTTCTTAATTTACTTACAAAATATGAACACCTTTAAAAGGAACCACCGTTTTGTACATTATACTTTTGGCATGCAAACAGAAGTTGATGTAGCATTCAGTAGTAAAGAGTATATAGCATAGAATGAAAAGATTCATGCTTTTGTTACACTTGAAAACAAGAACTGTATTACATGGTCCGTTTATTAGACAAAAAACACATAGTAGGTCATAAATCATGCAAAAACAACAAAAAAGATCCAAAATTATTTGTTATCCTTTCATTATTGTTCAATCCCCACCCACCCCAACTTCCCCCAGAAAATGTATTAATTATTTTAAAACGCTTTAAAGAAGTAAATTATAAACAAAATAAGAAATTGACTGTCACAACCCATTTATTTCTTTTCAAATGATTTTACATTTAGAAAAAAAAATCAAATGGTGAGATATTAATGTCAGACGTCAGACGTTGTTTTTTTCTTTCAGTAAAAGAAAACTAGTAACAAATTTACAAGGAAAAACTGACAGAACAGATTGTGAGACAGTGATGTTAGCTGATTAGTGCTACTATATAACTGTGGCAGGTGAAATAATAAAATTTCTAATCATTAGACAAAAACAAATTTCAAACTGAAAATCCTTTTCCTGTTTTCTTCAGATGTCAACAAATGCTTCTTCACATAAGCTGATGCAACAAAATGTCAAGCAACGTCTGACAGGTAAAAAGAAAACCAAACGGTGTTGGATATCTGGTTTCACTCACAGTGTGTGCATCAAAGGTGCAAGACAGGGCAGGGTCAAGCGATGAAGGAAAACACTCCCGTGATTCAACAAAATCCATTGGAATCATACACCGAGGAATGACGAATCCCGAGTGATAGTACGCTTTCATGCAAAATTGTTTTCCCGACAATTGTCCTTCATACCATTTAACACCGATGCTTGCCGTCAACTTCGGCAACTTGCTCACACTTCACACACCTCAAACTCAACAGGATGACATTTATATAATGTAGGTTTGTTTTTATGTGCAAAGACGTTTGCTAAAAGGAAAGTGTTTGAATGCATGTGACAAATATGTCAATTGGATAGAAGGGTGATAATATATAACAAAAGGAGAAACATTCTGTAATGTTTTGTACTGCGTGCACACATCAACTTTTACTTGCAGTCCAGTTCTCAAACAAACAAGATTTTCTACTACTACTAAAACACTAAACGAAATTTCTAATGCACTTGTGCTAGGGTCTTGATCCTTGGAGAGAAAGGCCCCATCTTTGTGAAACAATAATCTATGTAGCTGAGTTTATTTCTTTCATTTAAAGTGTGATGTTAAGGAAATATGAATGAATGAATGTACTACTTCACTACTTGGTTCCCATTCATTTCAACTTCAAAACAACAAAACAAAGCACAAATGCCAATTTCTGATACATGATAAAGCGAAACTCAATCTGCAGGTTATATGTTTGCAACTCAAACTTCTGGCAAAACTTTCGCAATTGCACAAGTTACACAAAATGGTCACTACTTTTCTAAATTGCATGCAGAAACTAGAACTCTATCAAACAATAAAATTAATTCATGAATGCTAAAGCAGCCCTTGTTTATAGTAAACTCTACTACTCTGTTGTGACTGTTGTATGATAATGTGTTGAAATGCCTTTTTTCATGATGTTTCTCCGAACTGCTTGTTTTTAGGTCTGTAAATTTATTGTAAAAGTTTCCAGTTTAAATGTTACTGAATGTTCTGTTGATCTAATAAATAGGGGTGTGGCGCTTTAGTTTCAATGTTTATACAGAAGTTTATAAAGTTACAAGCAGACTTCTTGAATGATCTGAACAAAAATTATGTAAAATCTCTGCTTATTGTAAATTTTTAGTTTACCTTACTCACCACTTTTGAAAGAAACGTTTTCTTCACCAATCCTGACAACTCCCCATTTTTTAAAAGACACAGTTTGTTTGCTCACAAACAATTAAACTTGATGTCTGCAAATGTGTTTGGCTGCTATACTACTCTTTCTCAATATAACATTACAATGGTGTTTTCCTTGCAACTCGGTGGATCAAGCCCTGCATTTGTGAGAATGTGATGGAGGTACAACTTAGTCTTATTTTACTTTCGTAATGGAACTTTTTTGTGTTTTTATTTCAAGATATAGAAACACTTTTATTGCATTTACTTCAAAAGCAACAAAGCTTCAACAAAACATATTGCAACCATTGATGCAATCCTTTTATATTACAACTACTAGTACTGCTTTATTCAAATCATAAAATGTTCTTGAATATCCAGATTCCACACACAAGAATTTTAAAAGAAACTAACATTTTACAAAAACTGAAAGACCATGGTCTTCAGACAAGTCTTCCTCCACCACAAGAAATCATTAGAAATAAAATCTTAAAGATATATATCAACACTCCGACTCAAATTTTTACACACACGCACAAGAGTTAAATAACAAAAGACAGCACAAAGACAAAATGAATGAACAAACGCAAACACGCGCATAAAGGATGAGAGCAACGTTTCAAAGTTACTTATTATTTTTCTTGAAAGCTTTATGGTAAAGCATTACATTACATTACATGGTTATTGCTTTAAGTCCAGCGGACTCTTCCGAGCCAAATCAAGACCAAAAAAGTCAATGACTCGCACTGAAATAAACTAAAAATAGGACTCTTCTATCTCGATTGAACTAAAACTAAAATAAAATTAAATAAGATGAAGAACACAAGACTTGTGATAGTGCCAGACACAACACAACACGATGGTACTCACTCTAATTTGCTGTGCGGTAGACTGAAGGTTAAAATAGCTCTCCTCCAAGTTCTGCAGCTGGCCTTGAACGGACTGCACAAGACGAGTGATGCGAGCATTGTTCATCATCAGCTGCTGGCCCAACCGGCTCACTCCGTCCAGGGTCAGGCGGTAGTCTTCTATCTCTCGCAGCAACACCTTCACCACAAAAGTTTGTTTCAATGTGTTTTAGCCAGCAGCCAGGAACTAGTAAATAACAATTTAATTCAATTAATTATCTTTCACACAAGACACAAATTTAGACAAATACTGTTTTCACTAAATCAAGTTCAATGAAGAGTTAGTACTGTTTTAAATGAAGAGTTAGTACTGTTCTAAAGATAACACTGATGCCGTGCTAGACAGAATATGCAACTTGCAACTTATTTTTAGCCTCAAAGGCCAATGAAATAGGGGAATATGAGAATCAAAAGTTTTACAATTCATATTTCACATATTACATTGGTTCACATGACGCTCTGGGAGTTCAAAAAAGGAGACAATGAGTGATGTAAGTAAACTGAGAGCTTTTGATAATCATATTATGAAGGAGCAGGCCCACTGGGACTGTTTCTGGATAATCATATTTTAAGATTATATTATAAGACAAACGAATACGAATTTTATCAGTGTCATATAAATCATACCCTGTGTTTCTCAATCTGGCGCTCGGTGAGCTCCATGGAAGAGACGTTGAGAGAATTGTGGGCCATAAGGCGGAAAGACATCTGCAGCAGCCACTTCTCACACTCCTGCTGCGCTTCATGGAAGTCATGGTGTTCATCATACAGTCTCTGTTGAGCTTCCACCAGGTCCTGCACAAGAAATATTCAATCTCAATGTAGCAGTGAAGAAATTTGTACAGCACTCTTAACCTAAGACATTTAAATGAGTCCAATATTCACAAAATGTAAATGAAGTTACTAGTTGTTAAGGCAACATAATATTGATCTTTTACCTTAAACAAGTTAGCATCCTACTGTACATAGATCTATTAAAAAAAACATACTCTATATTACATAAAGAGTCATAAATTAATTGTAAAATAGGGCATCACATTCACTGAATGACATAAACTCAACAAAGATTGCCTCTTCTTCATTCCTTGGGACTTTCGCCTTCAGCATCTTGAAGATTCTGCAGCTATACAATAGAGAAAAAGCATGTGGTAATCTTCAACTTTGTTCTCTCCTTCACTTCCTCCTCCTCATCATCATCAACATTACAATCTTCATCCTTATAAACATTCTCACTGACCCTGGCCTTGTATCTAATGTTGTTGAAGCGAGACTGTACATCCTGCAGAGAAGTGGAGACTTCAGGATTGTCACAGAGGGCCTCTAGGTTGGCCACCCTCTCTGTCAGCTCGTTCACCAGTCTCTGGTGGTTTTCAATGTCTGATAGAATCAGCTGAAACCCAAAGAAAAAGACACTGTTTGCACATTCGTAATAAGAAGCCTTAACCAAAAGATTTATTTCATATTTGTTTTAATTACATCATTTAATAATAATATTATAGGCCATTAAAAAATCCTGTATAACCATATATGTCTAATAGTTCACAAATTTCCATAGCACTAATTATATTTCATCCAAGTTTCTAAAATTTCTAAAAAATACTCACCTTGTATTTGTCAAGTTGGGCTTTGCGTTCAACCAGCAGAGCTCTGGGCTCAGGGTCAGCACGGAGAAGATTTTCTGTGTCGGCAAGCCAGTGCACCAGGCTGCCATAATACTGTTCATACTCATGCCAGCGTTGCTGCACACCTTCCAACATGGTGGTGCATTCTGCTATCTGTTTGTTCAGCTTCTCCTACAATACACAAATACAACTGAGAGGTGATGGAGACAAACACAGCTTCAGAAGAGAAAAACAAAGAGAAAAATGTCTCAACTGAAAACAAAAATCTGTATTCAATGGACTACTCTGGAGATAGCAAAAGCGTAAGTTTATAGATAAGAGAAATCAAGCACTGAGTTTGATGTAGTAGATTGTTATTCATAGAGTGTAAGGCCCCAATCAAACTCAAGAAGCTTACCCAGTCATTGGTGAGCTCAGTGACCTGCTGTTCGATGAGTTTCTTGCCTTCTACGGAGGTGTTGGGCAAGATCTTCTCAGCCTGATCGCACACATAATTCACCTTGGCCAGGCCATCATCCATGCTGGCGGTCACATCCTGCACAAAGTTTAATCATAAATATAACAACAGCAATAATAACAGATATTAAACTAAAACCTTACATAACAGATATTAAATTAAAACTTTACAGTAACCAACACAAAATTGCTTATTGCAGTAAACACACACACTCACATAAATGAATGAAGATAAATGTGCAAAAAAACAATTCAAATGGGGGACACCCGAAAAAAATCACGAAGCACAACCACAGTTGAACTTTGTTACAAACAGAGACAAAGATAAATATGGAATGCCAACAAGAAAGTCTAATCATGGAAACAGCATACTAAATAATTTGCCTGGACATAAGTTGTAAATAGCAATCAACATCAACTGACCTTGATTTCTTCAATGCGATCCTGAATTTGGTGCCAGTCACCAGAGGTATCGCTGCTAGAGACCACACGTTCACTCATAGTAGCCAACCAGCGTCCGGCACTCTCCAGGGCATCGTCATACTGTTTGTGGTCATCAACGTTATCTCTCAGACGACCAACCATTGACTGTCACATGGAGAAAAACAACATCAGAAAATACATACTAAAAATGTATCTTAAAGGTACCTAGTGTGTATCTTCTCAAGTAAAATCAAGAATATACGGGAATACATATTAAATGATACAAAAATACAGCACAACGTTATTATGTCAAGAAGGAATTGTTATAAGTGTAGATTTACATAAGAAAGAAACACATTTTGAAGAACGTAATAAAATCCTAAGATAATTAACTCCTTTTCCATAACATCACACAATTCAACATTCCATGTTTATATATACCCAAAATAATAGTATATCGTCTTCACTGACCTTAGCTGAAGAACAGAGGGCCTGGTACTTTGTGTACATCTGCATCATGTTGTTAGACACCCGGGGGTCACTGGATCGCTGCACCACAGCGTCACCCTTGTCTCTCACTTTGTCCAGCTCTGCCTTGTGTTTCATGATCTCATCATACATGTCCTGTGGGCAAAACAATCCTTGTAAAAACGTACCAGCCTACATTTATTGAAAGTTATCATTCATTATTCTTATAAGCATTGGAAACTGGTAGCCTAATGAAGAATTCACCATAAATGCTGCATCAATATTGAAACACACATTTTAAAATGTTTTCCTCCATTATCGTTTATCATTTCTTATCTCTTTCTTCTTTACCTCTCCCTCCTGCAGATGCTGTCGCTTGCGGATGAGGTTGGGCCTGGTGTCAGTAAAGGATTTAATCTTTTGGTCCATGCGCTCCAACCAGGCTTGGAACCCTGCCTGTTCATCATCTAGCTGCAGCCAGTGGGCGATAGAGGCCTCCAGGCTGTTCTCCACGTCTGCTACAGCCGTAGAGAAGGAAGTCCAGTCATCGCGCAAGGACTGCACCTCACGACGGATCACCTCCTGGCCTCGAGGGGCGGTGGTGTGGCAAACACGGTCACCCAGCGAGGCACAGCGCTGCAGCATGTCTTGCCCTTGTTGTAGGTCCGCTTTGAAGTCCTGAAGCAGGTACATAAGAAATTATAATTAATAATAACAAACAGATTAAAAATACAAAACAAGACAGCCAAAGTAACAAGAGGTGCAATAAATGTAATAACCTAATTCACAAGAAAAGTTTAAAACGGGTATGAATTCTTAATTTTTCAGACCATACAAGTTTATTGTTACAGTCAGAGATGAAACACTGAAGAAAATGATCAGGACTAACCTGAAGCTGTTGAAGTCTGTCCTGAAGAGATCGCTTGTCACCAGAGAAGTCTGAAAGGCGTTGGAGACGGTGCTTGGTGTTGGCCAGCCAGTCAAGGCAAGCGATGTAGGCCCTTCTGTATTCCTCATGGCTTCCAACCTGCTCCTCCACTTTGCCAACAACATCCTGGTGAACACAATGAAAAACTCCAGTTACCAAGTACAAATGAAACAGACAATAACACTATTTCTACTTCAAGCAGGTCAAAACAATTCCGAGTGATTTCTGAACTACATAAACATTTTTTGAAGACACTCAAAATCTAAACTGCAACCAAATATTCTTTAACACTTTTGTGCAACGAACAATAACTGTCATAATATCAATAGAAGTCTGCTAGATATTAGCTGAAAATGTTTTGTTGTTCATTTCTTTGGGCATTTTATAATTTTCTTTCAGAAGACAGCAGGGGGTAGTATCAGAAGCATTCGTAAAGAATCAAACTGAAATTATATTTTTTTTAAAGTCTAACCTTGCTCGCGTACTGTAGTTTGGCGTAGCGTTTTTGCAACTCCTGCACATGTGACTGAGGGATACCATCTTTCACTTGGCCTGCTTTCTCAGCCAGCTTGTCCAGCAGGTCTTTGTGGGATGTGATGTCACCCATTAGGGCCTGAACACAAACATTCAGATATAGCGTAAAATTTTACACTACCTAATTATAACATATAAAAATAACTTCAAGAACAGCAATGGAAAAAACAAAAGTTTGCAAGTTGTTCCAAGATACATTAAAAAAAAATCTTGAGTCACCGAACTGTGAATTCAAATGAAACCATACAATTGTATTCATACATGAAGGAAATCAACTTCAAAAAAAATTTAATCCACAACATTTAATAATAATAATAATAATAATAATAATAATAATAATAATAATAATAATAATAATAATAATAATAATAAATAACATTTATATAGCACAAAACTCACAGAGACTCATTGCACATACACACGCATTCACTCACAAAATACACAAGGATTACATGTATGTATGGAGGTACGTCTACCAACAACGAAACACAAATATTGTTATGTTACACATAAGACTCCCTATAAGATGAAAGAGGGGTAGAGTGGGAAGGGGGTATGCGAGTAAGTTAATCAAAAGCTAAGCGAAAAAGGTATGTTTTCAGTTGGGCTTTAAATATATAAATATCTTCCAAGTTCCTCAGACCGACAAGAAGTGCGTTCCAGAGAGATGGAGCAGTGAAACTGAAACCGCGCTCGCCAACAGCTTTCAGGTTTCGACGCGGAACTTTTAACAGCTTTTCTGCGGAAGATCGGAAAATGTGGGCTGTCCGGTAGGCTACAAGTGAGTTGGAAAGAAACGCTGGGAGAGTTCCTTCAAAGAAACGGTAGGCAAAAACACAGATATCTTATATCTTATATCTTACCTTATACTTTTCCAAACTGGACCTCTTCTCTGGCAGGTCAGCCTTGAATTCGGGGTCTGAGGCCAAGCGATGTTCCACGTCGTTGACCCACTCGGTTAAAGTGTGATAGAGGCGGTCAAAGTCATCCCAGTGAGACAGGGCGGTTTCCAGGTTACGCTTCACCTGCACAGCATGAAGAATTTTAGTAAATAAATAATTTTTGTTCTGGCAACAAAATGTTTGATAATTCCCACAGGGACCACTCTGCCTTGAATGATTTGGAACAGTGTGACAAAGATTTTAATGCAGACACATTTGTTAAAATAACAACATAAATCTCGTTGGATTTTGGATAAAACTAAACATGGAATGAAAAGTATCAAACACCAACAGATGGTTTTGAATGAACTTAAAAACAAGATCATAACATCTTAAAAAACACAACACACACACAAACAAAAAATTAACTGTTGTTACACGGGAAGTTTATCAACAAGACAGAAAACATTACAATGTCATCCCTGTGTGGTGTGAGTGTTTTCTCTTATCCAAGAGTGATCGCAGTAATGATGGCCATCGTCCAGCAGGCAGCTTGTGTTTTCTTGCAACAGATGTATAATTAAGTGTTTTGTGATAGACTGTCAAAGTCATCAGTGATATCTCAGGTACATTCACACTTTAAATAGAATTGTTGTATACTATTTTTGTTTAACATTTATAATATTTTCCCACATTGTACCTTGAATGATTTAAATTGCAAGTACGCAACCATTTGTTTCAACATCATCTCTATTTCATAAATCATCATCATCATCAACACCAACAGATTTTTAATGAAATTAAAAACAAAAATAAACTATTTAATTTCTTCATCATCATCATCAAACAACACAAACCTTCATCTGTTGTACAACATTATCCAAAGGACAGAAACACTTACAATTCACCTTGATTCAGTGATGAATTTTCATATCACTTTCATTCTGTTTCAAAACTCAGCCCTTCTTGTCAGGGCATTTTTGCCATCCAAATTGTGCAGTAACATCATAGTCCAGCGAGTTGTGTTTTCTTCAAAACAGATAATACATTCATAACAAAAGTTTCAAACTGAAAGTTGCTGTGCAAGAAAAGTCCTGTACATTCACTTTCAATAAATTTTGTTTTTAAAGTTTGTATACAATATTGTTTACTTTCATTTAAATTCTTTAGACAGTACCTGTATAAATGGTATAAGAAAAACTATAGTTTCTTAATCATACTCATCATCATCCTAAATCATCAACTTTCTACTAACACCTCATTTTCTTCATGTAAATATTTTTAAAAAATATACAGATTTACTTTTTATGTGTGCCCGTTTTCAAGTAAATATTAAACATTCCCCTAAAAAACTTATTAAATATTTTTTTCACAAAGTTACTTGCAAACAAAATAACTTCCTCCGTTGGAGAGTCTACTGTACATTATCCTTAGAACCACGGACATCTTGCACGGCCTTGATTTTTTTTGTCTCCTTCATAGTCACTAAACTGCTGCTGGTTCTGTTTGTACAGGCGATGGTTATTGTACGCCACCTCCATTGTTGCACATGTCCTGGGAGTACAAATATAGTCTGATTTTATCAAAGACCAATAACATAATAAAAAGTTTCAAACTGAAATCAGTTGAATCTTGCACTATAAAGTAAATCTTATCTGTCAGAACTCGATCTCTACCCATTCCATGAGTCAGTCAACCTTTTTGGCAGCTTTCAAAGTTGCCTTAAAGACACATATCCATTTATGTACAGGGCGGCCCAAAAATAGGTTTCCAGGTATTAAACTACCTTTTATATGGTTGAAGTTACTTGCTTAGTAATACCAATATAAAACATTCCTCACAGTATAAATCTAACTTACATAAACAGCTTTTTCCTTGCTGATTGTAATTTATTTATGTTTATGTTAACAGGTATAACGAATTTCCTGCTGTTCTAGTGTCAAATTTTCAAATAAATAGTCTGCGTAATAACAGTAAACCTACTTTTGGGCACATCCTGTAGTTCCTTTGTAATCATTTTTTTTTTTCAGTAGTAGCAATACGGTGGGGGCAAAATAGGCCTTTCTAAATACCACTTCCTCCGTTATCTTGTAAATATTGTAAATGCTATTTTATTTATTTACAGATTTACTTCCTTCTTCAAGTGAGTCTGCCAATGAATGCGTGAGTGCATTGGGCTTAACTTCTTTAAGGTATTGCACTATATAAAAGCTATGATTATTAAATATTTCTGTCCCCATTCCATCTCTTGAGCGTCTAATATCCTAATTTCTCCATCACACTGGACGACTGCACAGATAAATCTTTAACTTACTGAAATGAGCATTCTCAGCACTGGGTTATATTTTTCTCTTTGTATTCTCCATCATATCCCTCAAGTTTGGCCTTCCATCCCTCCATTTTACAAAAAAACTGACCTTGGCAAGAGCTATGATGGCCTGATATCTGGTATTGAGCTGGGTGATGGCATGTGAGGTCTTGGCATCAGCGTTGGTCTGCAGTAGTGCCTGCGCCTTCTCGCTCACTTGGTCCAAGGCAGACTGGTGTGAGATCAGTTCTTCTAGCTGAACCTGAAAACATTAAAACAATTTTTTAATTCAACACAGCACTTCGAACTTCCGTTTTTTTACAGTCATTGTTTAATTTGTGCGCTGTATTCATATGTTTTTATTTGGACATTCAAACATTACATTAATTAATAGTGCCGCCTGCCTCTCTTCTATAGGACCAATGTTACATCTAAATCAGTAGAGTATATGTTTCCAGAATCTGGAATCTTTAAATCATCATGCATTGCTGTAACAGCGTAAATTTTTGTCTTACCTGATATTCATCCCAGTGTCGCTTCTTCTCTTCCACAGTGGCCTTGTGTTCCGTCTCAGCACGTAGCTGTACCTCCGCCTCTCTCAGCCATGTACTAAACTGCTGGTAGCTCTCCTCATAGTCATCCCATCGAGACAGGCATAGCTGCAAGAAAATCACAATAATAACACAAGGATTATATTCATTATCCATATGCTACAGCAGAAAACAATATCAGACAAACAGGCAATGTCTTTGCCATCTCTTCTTCATCATATTACTGTGCTAGGTCTATCTGCATAGAACCTAAGACTGGTTCATCCCCAAAAGCCGCAAGAACATTACCTCTAGATCAGCTTGTGCTTCCACCAAGTGGGCGCGGAAATCTTCAAAGTCCTTGGTCATGGCCTGCAACTCTTGTCGAATCTTGGTCTGCCCTGACGCGGAGGTGCTGGGCAAAGTGGTCTCTCCTGCTTTGGTGGCTTGTGACAGGCGCTGCGTTCCTTCATTCAAGCTGGATAGCAATGCCTGGAAAAAGCAATGATAAATATACATTCTTCTTCTCTCTCTTACAAAAATTATCACATTTTGTTAGATCTCCACATAAAAAGCAATTAAGAACTTATCAAACAATTACTATTCAAAATAAATAAACCCATCCATTTAATATTTCCTTTTAACAAAATTAAGTCAAAACAATTTACAGACCTTGGCTTTCTCCAGTTTGGACTCGATGGCCGATTTTTCTCCATAGGTGTCAGAACATGTGGACAGTTTTTCTACAGCTGTCTTGAGCCAGTTGACAAAACTGCCGCAGCAATCTTGGAATGTCTGATGTTGGGCGACATATTGCTCATTCTTAGCTAGCATGTCCTGTGAAGTAAAATACACACACAGTGTAAATCTGCTGGGAACAAAGCAACAGCTAAAATGGATTTTGTATTTTGTTTATTCCTTTTTTTTCTTCTCTTCTTCTTCTACTTCAATTCTGACAAGTCTAAACCAAGTCTGAAGAATTCAACTTTAAAAACCAAGGCAAACATGAATTGTGACTGCTGGAGCCATTAAGTAATATAGTAAAATAACTGAGGTGATAAATTAGGTTTTAGTTTTAACTTCATGGATTACTGAGTCTGTTTACCTTAGCTTGTTCCTTAATGGCACTATATCTAGACATAACGTTGGAAGTGTCTGTAGTGTTTTTGCTGGCAGGGCTCTTCTCAGCAAGCTCCGAAGCCTTCTCAGACATGGACTCCACCATCTGCTCATAGGAGACGATGTCCTGGTACATAGCCTGCACATAAAGAAAGCGAAACATATTTGTGGCTTCCAAGCATAAGCAATGTCATCAACTCTTTTTTTTCCAAACAGGCTCAACATGTGCTGGAGATAATTTACAATGCAAATTTAACATTCATATGAGCGGTTATAAGTTACATCTTCCCAAATGGTAACTCTCTTCTTTCTTCATATTTCTTTTCTTTTCTTTTCTTTCTCTCTCTCTCTTTCTCTCTCTCTCTCACTCTCTCTCTCTATCTCTCTCTCTCTCTCTCTCTCTCACAATCATTGACCATCAATAACCCACTTTGCATCTCTGGAGTTCAGCCTTCTTCTCGCTGAGATCTGCCTTGACGTGGGTCTCCCTCAGCTTCTTCTCCATGTCCTTCAGCCAGCGAATGACCTGGTCATAACTGGCGCTAAAATCTGTCCACTGCAGAAGGCACGACTCCAGCATCACTTTAGTGTCAGTCACCTGTGACATAATAATAATGAACAAGATGCGTCATTTTATTACTGGAGTCAATAAAAAGCAACCGAACAAACAAAACTATATAAATGTCCAGAAAGCATTATGGCAGTAATGATCCATCCCATACCATAAGAGGTGGGGTTAAGGATGGGGATCAGGAGTAAAAAACATGATTAAACCATAAAGCAATGTCAATTTTCAAACTTCCCCTGCTACAGAACACGTCTTCCTTGGTGGTGCTAAATTACTATTGACCAGATCTTTTGATGCTTGGACATTTTGTCTACAAGGAAATGGTATTAAATTATTTAGTGCTAAGTGAGGAATACAAAAGGAATACAATGTGGCCTGTGTCTTTAATCATAACTACAGGATCATAGAATGGACATTTCTGAAATGGCAAAATACCACTACAGACTATATAAATTACCAAACATTTGATGATAGTATGTTTTGATGCATTTAAAATCTTCATCCAATAAGCATTTGCATCACTGGGGGAAAGTCTTCTACACAGAAGTCACCGGCCAGGACGGAAAAACCTCATGTTACTACAGGTTCGAAGACCACGTGCTCAGGGCCAAGGTGAACCACACTGTACTCATGGATTTCGGCTGTCGCCAACAGCCTGGAGAGGATTGGGCCCTGCCAAGTCTTTCTTGCCCAAGACACTATGTATGATGAAAAGAACCACTCACTCCATACCAGATCGGTCGTCGCCAAGGTCACCAAGAACCGCGCCTTCCGTTGGCCACCAGGACGGAGGTGATAAGTATGCTGCTGATGGACAACTTAGCAAGATCCGCACGAGAGACAACATCGTCATAGGAACCTGGAATGTCAGGACCCTAACTGCAGAAAGAAAATTAGAAGAACTGGCCCACGAGCTGGCCACTATCAATGGAACATTTTAGATATCAGTGAACTGCACAGGAAAGGCCTAGGTAAAACAACAACCGACAAAGACCACAAGCTTAATTTCAGTGGGAGAGATGACAGGCACAAACACGGCATTGGATTCTTGGTCCACAAAGACATTCTAGCCACTGTCATGGGTTGCCGCCCAGTCTCCAGTAGACTCATTACCATCCGTCTGAGAGCATCCCTTTCAACATCGCCATCATCCAGGCCTATGCCCCACTGTCATGGGTTGCTACCCAGTCAGTAGATTCATTACCATCTGTCTGAGAGCAGCCCTTTCAACATCACCAACATCCAGGCCTATGTAGCAACATCAGACTATGACGACAGCAAAGTTGAGGATTTCTATGAACATCTACAGACTGTCCTTGACCAAGTGCCTAAGAAGGACAGAACAGTGAACAAGAACAACAGCAAGAAGGCCTACCAGACTGTGAAGCAGCTGACAAGCCCAAGGTCTTCACGATCCAAAGCAAATCTGGCATATGCCTTACAGAAGAACAAGAAGTCTTGGACAGATGGACAGAGTACTGCTCTGACTTTTACAACCACACACCAAACGAAGACCCATCAGTTCTAGCATGTCCCCAGAAACGAGAAGAGGAAGAAATCCTCCCAATTCTCCAAGATGAAGATGAGGCAGCAGTGCAATCACTGAAGAAGGGGAAGTCAGCAGGAGTGGACAACATACCCACGGAATTGCTTCAAGCAGGAGGAGAAGCGATGATTGACGCCCTCACCATTATCTGTAACAAGATCTGGCAAAGTGGGGAGTGGCCTACACCATGGACCCAGACGCTTGTCATCACTCTTCCCAAAAAGGGTAACTTTCAGGAGAGTGAAAATTACCACACCATCAGCCTCATAAGCCATCCCAGCAAGGTCCTCCTGAAAATAATACTCAACAGGTTGAAACCCCAAGCTGAACAAATCATAGCTGAAGAACAAGCAGAATTCAGGGCAGGGCAAAGTACCACTGAACAGATTTTCAATCTCAGAATAATTTGCAAGAAATACCTACAGCACCAACAACATCTATATCATGTGTTTGTAAACTTCAAGAAAGCCTCTGACCGAGTCTGGCATGCTAGTGTACAACATCAGCTCTAACATTATTGAAGTCATCAAAAGCCTCTATGACAAGGCTACCAGGGTAGTCCTCCACAACAACACCATCAACACTCTTCAACATCTTCCTAGAGCACATCATGTCAGATGCCCTAGCAGATCATGAAGGCACAGTCAGCATAGGGGCTAGAGCAATCTCCAAAATCCGTTGTGTGGATGACATTGATGGACTGGCTGGAGAAGAACAAGAACTTGAACAGCTGGTACAGAGGCTTGACACCATCTCCAGAGAAATAAAGTACAGAGAAGACAAAAATGATGACCAACAACACCAATCGCTCATGGACATAAAAGTCCAAGGCCAATTCCTAAACACAGTTCATAGCTTCAAATATTTAGGAGCCATTGTATCAGACAATGGGTCCCGACAGGAAATCCCCTCCAGGATCACACAAACAACTGCGGCCTTGACAAGGTTGAAGCCCATTTGGAAAGACAGGACCATCAGTCTACTTTCCACGGTAAGGCTGTTATGCTCCTTTGTCATCTCCATCTTCCTATACGCTTGCGAAACATGGACCCTCACAGCAGATCTACAATGAAGAATACAAAGCATGGAGATGAAGTGCTACAGAAGGCTTTTGGGCATTTCCTATACCAAGCACATCACCAACAAGGAAGTCCCACAGACCATCACACAAGCCATTGGACAACATGATGACATACTCACAGTGGTGAGCAAATGGAAACTCCGATGGAGTACACTGGTTAAACGATCATTAGTGGTGTTCCAACGACCTTTGAGTTATGGGATAGGATAGGATAGAATAAGCATTCACAATGAACCTAAAAGTTTCAACAAGCAGACACTGAACGTAAAAAAGAGCTATGAATTTGGTAACACAATGATCACCTATGTTGGTCATAGACGGGTCTCTCTAAACAAATGGGGCTCCCATGCAGGTAAAATGTCACCAAGAACAAGGAAGGATCAAGATCCACCATCTCCAAATCTGAACCAACCCCAAATCACACCTCCATTCACTGAAAATATATGGCACTTTTCCCCACTCACATGAGACAGCATCTGTTCCCAGTCACACTGCAGCTGCTGCAGTTCCTGGCGGATGACCTCCCGACCTTCAGTGGCTGTGTTGGTCATGGTCTTCTCTCCCCAGGTGTTTGCTGTGTGGATCAGCACCTGTCCTTCCTCCTTCATCACCACAAACTCCTGGAACAACATGTATGTCCTTTACCATCTCTAACAGAACATTTTTGTCTTCTTCTTCAGTTTGCTCATACTTAACTCTTTGCCTGCCAGGCATGTTTCCACGTTTGTGCCAGACATTTCTCTGGCACCGGAAAAAAAGTTAAGTACCTTAGGCATTTAAGCTACTGTTCTTTCAATAATAGTTGTTAAATAGACATATTTCATATCAAATTAAAGGTAAAAGAGTAAAAGAGTGAAGAATAAGAAAAAAAAACACAAAAATGTTAATTTGATTATGTTATTGAAATATGTGTTTTGAAAGCATGTTGATCTTTTTGAAATGATAAAATAAAATAAAAATATTTCTACATACCACAGTGATAAAAAAAATCTGGAGGAATAATTCCAATCACTGAATCAGCTTCACACACCAGAAAGAAAATTTATTTAGGATCAAAATACACTTTACAGTTTGAAATTATATTGATTATTAGCAGAGTTTGACACACTGTCGATTGTGCCCATCACAATGCTTAGTAAAATGCACAAAAAACACTCTAAATACATGGATCCATCTGGCCAAAAGTAAAAAAACGGAAAGGCCGGGGTCCAGGGCCCCCCTTGTGAGGGGCCCAGAAAAAAACCAACAACGTTTTAGCATTTGAAGAGTTAATTTTCGAATAGATTTAAAAGGTTCTCTTTCAATCTGAACAAAAGGAACAGTGTCACGTTTGTTATTTTTTACATTTGAATCTACATCTGTGACCAAGTCTCCTTCCTTCATCCAAGGCATTTTTTTCTAAGATGAATTCTTTGTAACTTCGTATTGAATCAAATTGTGCGGCAAAATATCTACAGGGTTTACACAATTGCACAGCACGGGCTGTTTCCGTTTCCTGTCAGCAAAGAAAGATTGCCTTTTTTTAAAGAGTGTTTTCTGTACTATTCTCAGTTTTTCTATATTACGGGGGTTTTTTTTTGGTTGTTTTTTTTTGGGCAGGGGGAGGGGGGGTTGGTTTTTTCAAAAATACGGAATTTCCGTTTTAATAGATCTTTAAAATACGGTTTCCGTCTGAAAACGGAAAAAGTTGGACCCCTGTAAATACGAATCAATTTGAAGAAACCATGCAAGTGTCGATCGAGAACGAAAGTAGAAAGAGTTATCTCTCTTTGGTTAAAATAAAACTTGGATTGGACTGCGCAAAAAAACGGAACGAAACGGAATACTGAAATCGACGATATATCGTCGATTGGCACAAACATGGCGGCTCAGATCGACGATATATCGTCGATTGGCAGGCAAAGAGTTAAAAATCACCAACATTCAGCATCTTTGTGCTTGAGTGCGTGTGTGTGTGTATGTGTGTGTGTGTGTGTGTGGGTGTGTGTGTGTGTGTATTTATTAAGCTAAAATCTATTTTTGTTCTTTTAGTTTTCATAAGAAGCATTACATATCTAGGAATTGAGACCAGATTAAGGTACACACAAAAATCCTTCACAAAAATTTTAATTTTGAGCTGAGTACAGTCTCACATGTTACTAAAAAAATTATTAACTAATGAACACTAGAAACGTCACTGTTAGAAAAATCAAACATTCTGACACAATGCGCATGTGGGAAAGTTAATTGTTGACTTTCCAATTATTAAACATTAGTTCAATTTGTCAGAGAAATCCCCAAGTGTGTATTCTTTCGTAATGTTTTTATTTTTTTTTATTTTTTTTTTACCAAACAACACTCTGTAAAACTGAAAGGTAGTGCAAAATCTTAGTTAAATGTATGTTAGGCAAAAATAAATAAGTCAATCAAAATCTTAAAATTAATTAATAAAAAACCTTGGTTTTTATACTGAAAACAAGTAAAGAATGGTGATGATAATTAATGAATCAAAACCTTTCTTCATCAAAACAAAATGTGCATTAATAAGTTAAAAACACACTTGTTTGTCAAAGTACTTCAAATTAACTTACCTGTACAAAACCCTGAAGCAGACGTAAAAATATCTTATATTACTTTGTATATCTCAAACCCCATCCCCTTATCACATTTATTTAAAAAAGTTGCCAAAAGCCTATAACTAAAAAGAAAAGAAAAAAAAGTCTTGTTGGTAACCAATCATACTGAGCAGACAACAAAAAAACTAGGTAAATCATATTCAAGAAGAAAAATAAAAGATACATAAGTAAATATAATCACTTCAGATCTAATCAGTACAGGGCAACAATAACTTGTTTCTGTTATCTAACGCACAGGATGCTGAGACCTTTCTCTTCATGTCACGCATTATACAGACCTGTAGTTTTTCTAGCTGTGTTTGGATAGTGTATCGGTCACCAGAAGTGTCAGAGCAGACGGACAACTTGTCGAAAGTGTCCTGTAGCCATGATCGAGCTTCTGAGTAAACTTCACTGTACTGATGGTGGTCCTGGACATTCTGCTCATAGCGCTTCAGCAAGTCCTGATAACATAACACACAAAAAGTACATTGTAAATCTTCAGACATTCACTTCATGCCACAAAAAAATGTATGTGAAATTTCAGTACAGTTGTAAAGTTATTTGTTTTTGAGTCAACAATGGCTCAATGTGACGACACGAGATTTGACGCATGCTAAATAAATGCTATGTCAGGCTGTATATAGTGTATAGTTTCATATCTCTGAGAGTGCGATGTGCGAAGTTTGAATCAGCATTTTGTATTGCGTAGTGTAAGTTAGGAATTTAGGTTTTTCACATGCGATACGCATAGCTTGATGGCTATTAGGAGCTGAGCGGGGTTCTGTGCCTTGAACTGTGGGCTGGAAGCGGTGAAAAGGGGAGAGTCGAGCCGATATTCTTTGAGGTCTGACGTGACTGGTTTCATAGATAGTATTTTTTATATGATTTTCTTGATGAAGATGTAAAATGGAATAATGTTGTTGAAGTTGTTGCCAAAATGAGGTCAAGGGTGACGATGAAGTATATATTATAATATGAGAGAGAGAGGGGTGATGAATATGAGAGAGAGAGGGGTGATGAATATGAGAGAGAGAGGGGTGATGAATATAAGAGAGGGGTGATGATGTATTATAGTATGCTAGAAGGATGAGGAATATGAGAGAGAGGATGAAAGGAGATTGTGGATCAGGAATGGACTTGTAATGCATTGGTATTTGTATAAATAATCATGTTCATGAGAAGTCGATATAAATTATAGAAGAATTATGAATTGTTGTAATGCATAAATAAACAGGTCAAGATGGCGGACGGCGGAAGGAGTTATTTCCCATGTATTGTTTACATTGTAGAGGTAGCTTAGTAAGATGGTTTATTTTGTTGACCAGATTGGGACTACTACTACTATTGTTCTTCTTGTACTGTTGCTGTCTGGTGATTGGCTGCTGTGGCCCCATGCTAGTATCGGTGGTGCAGAGTTAGGACATCTCGCTACCATCACCACCTGGGCGCTACAAGACCCCTACGTCCAGGAACCTGCCACTTGGTTTCTCCAGTCGCAGAATTACACACCTTCACAGTCATACATACATACATTATACGCAAATAAAACATACTAAATATCCAGTGAATTTTCAAGCACTGTCTCTTTATTATATTTTGTGATAGTTATATCAGATTAGTGATTTTATGGAAATTAGTGTGAAGAGACAATGAACACTTGAAGTATCAATTTCAGACAATTTAATCAAGTTCGTATTGAAAACGTACTGTTATACTGTGTCTAGAGAGTCTGCTAATAATTAAATACATTTTCTTCTGTACACTTAAGCTATCAGTTGTATCACTCCAGCTTTATTTTCATTATCGTTATATCTTGTTTGTGTTGGCATCTTGTGAACAGTGTCAAGGTCTCATGGATTCACAAGGGAGGTAATTGTTTATTAATTGTTGGGGTTGTGGGTCCGGATGAGGGTTGGGGTAGGGCTAGCTTTCCCATTCTCCTGTAAGTTTGTGCGTTGAATAAAAGAGTGTAAATGTTCATCTGGCATTTGTGTTAGTTTTTTAGTTTGAGTTGTTATCCCTTCACTCGCTGTTGAGCTGAAGTCACTGATCCCATTTGGGTGACATGACACTCAATGATATGAGATTGGACTATTATCTCATGCCTCGAGCAGCTCTTTGAAATGGAAAAGGAGCTTTAAAAAAATCCCCAAAGCTTTTAAACTTTTCTTCATTTTTTTTGTCTTATCAATAATTTTTTTTGTTTTGTTTTGGGAATAATTGCATCTAAAGCATAAAAGTAGAAAATCAAGTTGGAAAGTAAAAATAATAATAATAATAAAACTGCTGGCTTAGCACAGTTACATGCTCATAACTATCATGTCTGATTCCTGCACTGTAGTGACATAACACACAAAAGGCTAACAAACCTTGGAGACAGTGATGAGGGCACTGTATCTGGTGCTCATTTGTATAAGCTGGGTGGACACTCTGCTGTCAGTGGAGGACTGCATCAGGATCTGTGCCTGTTCTGCCAAGCTGTCAAATGACTCCTGCTGGTGCAGCAACTCATCATGAAGACTCTGCAAAACACCGATTGATCAATAGGCCGGTTGCCTCTAAAATGATCTTGAACTTGGCACCAAGTTAAGCATTATGCCACAGCACAAGAGCTGTAACGACCATTGGACGCAGCCAGTTTCAGATTACTTAGAGTTATGCAATTGCTGGCAAGCCGTTGCTGATGGAGCATTTCTGAGTAAAAACAATGAATATTTGAAGAAGAAATTGTGAATAAACATTGTTGTTAGGGTGTCTCCACTCTTGATTCACTCAATAAAGATGAACCTTGCATGTAATTAGTTTACTTTATTTAAATGACCATACTGTCATGAGTACGTGTGTAAAACACTATGGTAAGCACAATACATTCAAACACAACATTCATTTTTATTTAATCTCTCTGACTGTCTGTCTGTCTGTCTGTCCCTCCCTCTCTCTCTCTCTTTGTCTCTCTCTCTCCACTTTAGTTTCAAAAGTGCATGCATGTGACCGAGTAGATAGTGGAGAAAACGCACATAAGCTGCAACTTACACAATATGCTCTTCAATTTACTAACAAGATATTTAAAAATGAACAGCACAGTACTTATTTGTCAAAAAGTTATTTCATATAACATTATGAATGACTACGCACAATCTCCTGCAATGACAACACAAGCATGCACATATAGGCACTGTTTCAGCCCCACATTTTGGGGATTGAACTCTTCCACTCGTGAAGATGCCAAGAGAAGTAACTAGCGGCAAAAAGGTCTATTCATTACTTCAAATAGTCAACATTTGCATGACTCCCCAGCTGGAGCAAAGATTACCAATGAAAACACAACATATGTCAGCTTCTTTAACATTAAGTTTTGAAATCAGCTTACCAGCGAAAGCCAGTAAATGAACAATCCCAAAATGCTACCTCAACAACCTTACCTCATTATATACAGTTACAAAAAACTTGCAGCAGGTGCATGTGTTTGGTTCATTCCTAATTTCAGCCATTGCTGTTCAGTATGCTATATAAAACATTCATTTTACTGACCTTCTGTTTCTCCAGCTGAATGGTCTTCTGCTCCAAGGTGGCCTTTAGTTCTGAGTCAGACTTCATCTCAGACTCAGTGTCCTTGATCCATTGTGATAGCTCTTCATAGAAAGCTTCATACTGCTGCCATTGGTCACGCAGAGTACCTGAACAACAAAAAGGTGTATTATATCACACACACACACACACACAAATCAAATTTTGTTATTTTCGTATCAAATACCAGGAAACTACAGTAGAAATTAATAGAGTTGAATTTCATATCTAGTCCTAGCCTCATCACCCGTTAAAACATTAGAACACATTTTCTCCCATATTTTAACTTTATAAACAGAAAGTATCAAATGCCATGATGGCGATAATGACAATGACAACTGTCTTGAACTCATTGAACTCAAGCGAGCGTTGTGGCCAAGTGGGCTAAGGCGGGACTAACGTGCCTTGTCCACAAGTCAGAAACCAATGGTGCCTGACAGTTGTGGGTTCGAGCCAGCACCTGGGCGTTATGTTTCTCAGAATATTATTTACTTTCGACTCGGGCAACATCTCGGGGGTTTTCTCTGGGTACTCCGGTTTGCTCCCTCAGCAAAAATTTCAAAAAAATCACAAATAATGTTAGGTAGGTAGGGTTTGGGCGCGCCACTGGCTGCGACTACGCCTTCCCCGGCCAGGGGGAGGCGGCCCAGAGTTTCCCGATAAAAGGGATAATAAACTGCAGCAAAAAAAAAATAAAAAAAATTTGAAGCCTTGCATATACTGTTAAGCTAAACAGATTGTTTCTCTAGTCTCTATGTAAATGTATACAACAGGCCTGCCTACCCAAGATTTGAAACTTCAGGGACATTTTGCACGGCCGACAAGCAAGGGCGACCAATACGCGCCCAAGTAAGTAGTGGGGTCCAAAGGACCCAAAATCATGCAATCTGAGCAAGAATTTGAATTAAACAAATTTGATATAACAAGGAACTCTGTTAACAAATTATTTATTAAGCATAAATACTAATTTTAGAAAACATACTTTTAGTAATAGAGTTGCACCTCTATGGAACAAACTTCCACAAAATATTAAACAGGCAAAAACTTTAAACAGTTTCAAAAATCTTATTGATGAACAAGAAATTTTAAAATCTATAAAATACGATTTTGATAGTTGAGTGTCTTGAGCCGGCTTAAATCAGACCTGAAATATATGTGCTAAAGATGGGACATTAAATAAGCCGTGAGGCTTAATGATCACCATGATCTAGTGACTAGTCCCTACACTACTACTACTACTACTACTACTAAGGAAATTGGCATTTAATCATCAGGATCCCAGTCACACTAAAAGTATCAAATGCATGCAAGCTTACCTTTTAGCTATATTTACACTATGTACACCACTCCACTACACCACTGAATCTACTTTGACTTGGGAAGAGACCTGCTTGAAACCTCTGTTAAATTTGTCCAATGACGCCATCGGCAAATTTAGCTCGACCACGAGATCCACCATCATGGTTTCAGCTCTTATTACGTCCAAATCATGGTTAGAAACTTGACTTGGAAAATAACTAGTCAACTTTTGGTTTGTTTTGTCAAGTTTTTTTAGACTTTCCAAGCTCGCTTCTTTTTTCAAATGCTTCTTTCCCTCGACATGCCGGTTCACATCATCCATACCACCGTACATCACAGGCTGTGAAGTCCGTAGGCCTCGCCTCAATTACATACTATACATAGTATACTATGTATAGTATGTAATTGAGGCGAGGCCTACGGACTTCACAGCCTGTGCGTACATGCAGCCGAATTCACTGGCACATAATCTGCAAAACACCTTGTATTCCACACTTCCACGTTTGATACATGGATATCTTTCGGTGTATTTCTCCCTGTAAGGCTGCAGACGCTTTGTAGACTTTTTACCACCAGCACCAGCGGATTTGGATTCACTTTCATCGGAAAATTCATCATCAGTCTCGTGCACCTTACGTTTTGACGCCATTTTCGATTCGAACGAGTTTCTATGCCCATGCGCAGTGCGGCTCAAACAGCTGTTCGGCAACACTCGGAAGGCCGCGTCATCATCGTGTGCTGTGACTTCGGCCACTGTCGGAACTGAAACCGCGCGTCATTTGTCTTTTTTTTTTCCCGACACTCACGCTTAAAAAGTGTGTTCCAGAATTTTTTTTAATTTCCGGAACGCGGAAAAAACTTCCGTATTTTCCGTAACCAATTGTAATATTTATTTATATCCGGGACAAATCCGGAAATTCCGGAACGGTAGGCAGGCCTGGTACAAAGCTCTCCAATTATCAAGGAACCACTTGGTAAAGCATTATCCATGATCCTAATTATATTCAGCATGGGTGGCTCCATGACCATGCAAGTAATGTAGATTCGATCCTAACTTTAGCAAACTATTTTGTGCCTTCTGGTTCTCAGTAGTCAGCATCTTGAGCTGGAAGGTGCATTTTACAAGATAATAATTTTGCTTTATTCAGCAACAGCAACTCACTGAGGGTGTTGGTAAGATTAGCCAAGTCAGACTCAAAGCCTTGGTAGTCATCAACCAGCATCTTGAGCTCTTCTTTGATCAGCTCCTGTCCTTTGGGGGAAGTCTGGGGCAGTACAATGCCTCCCTTGTCCTGGGCGTCCTGAAGCTTACCACGTCCTCCATTCACTCCTCTGCTGATCTCCTGTAACAGGGCCATAAAATAAAATTATTTCTTTGATGCTACATCCGACCTCTGGATGTTAAGTACTACAATCAACTGATGCATTTGCAGATTAAACCCAAAACCATTAAAAAATGTATAAAGGGTCTTAAAAAAAAAAAAAAGAAGAGAAAAGTGTATCAACATACAACACACACAACAAATTAGCTTAATGTACTAATTGCCTGTGTTTAATGTTAAAAAAAAAAATCCCTGCACTAGTACCATCTATAGAAATCAACCAAATCTTTCTTTCTTTAATAATAATAATAACAACAACAATAATAATAATAATAATAATAATAATAATAATAATAATAATAATAATAATAATAATAATAATAATAATAATAATAATAATAATAATAATAATAATAATAATAATAATAATAACAACATATTTTTTATAACTCGCAATACCAAACATAAAGTCTGCTCAAAGTGCAACATTCATTAATTCTTAGGCACTGTACAGTGACCCACATTTCAATAAATCTATAATAAAATCATTTAATGAATAACATACTCATCTATACACACTCACAAAAATAATAAATGGAACAAATATGTCTTTATGTTTTCACATTAAACTTGTGAAATCACAAACCTCAACTTTGTGAAGCTGGGCCTCGATGGCGCTACGGTCGCCATGGACATCACTGCAGAGGTTGAGCTTGTCTGTGGTAGCTCCCAGCCAATCAGAAGCAGCCATGTAAGTGTCGCGGTACACTTGGTGATCTCTCAGTCGCTTCTCGCAGTCTTGTACCAGGTTCTGTAAGGAATGCAAAAAATGGATAACACTAGATTAACTCTTAGTCTCATATAGCAAAACAGCACGTTGATCTTCTCCTTCATGTAAGGATTTGACAAAAACAAGCCACAAATAGGTGCATGTGTTTAAAATGCTATATCTACTGAACGGTTGGTCAGAGCTTCATGGGACTTAGTCAGTGTGTAGATAATTAGTAACTATGCAAGTATTGAGTAAGCTTTAGTTCTGTCAGTGTCATCAGTCTGTGTTACCTGCTATTTTACCTGTGATTATAGGTAATTTCACAAGTACCAATTCTTCGGATGATGAAAGGTCCGATCTGAAGTTGGAAACATCGCTAGTGTGCACGCTAGATACTGACAAATCACTGATTTTTATTCCCTAAGTGATCAGGCCTTTCATCTACTAATTGGTGCCACAACTGCCCATATATAGACTCATTGTCGGAATCAAATTCTGCCATTTTTAGGGTATCCCCGCTCACGAAAACGCGACCAAAAGCTAAACAAAAACTTTGATTAACACGTGTTGTCAACACAACTGCAGTTGACAGGAAGGAAGTACGCTGCTTTTAGAATCAGCTAATACGCATGCGCGATTGGAACTGGTTTCCGTTAAGCGGGAGAGAGGTGCTAAAAGTAGACGGTAACTAGGCACGCTTTATCGCGCTTCATGAGCCATGATGAACTGCGCTTTACCGCGCTTCATGAGACTAAGAGTTAAGAGAAAATATATGCTAACAAGGACAAAACATTTATATAGGACAAGCTCAGGTACAAATACACTGTGTGCCAGAAATCAAACCAACCTGTAAAAGTTTTAAACTTTTCATAGGGTCTAGGGAGGTTTTATTTTCTTCACACAAAAATTAAAGTAATGGTATACAGCATACCTTTGCCTTGTTACCCATCATCTCGTATCGACCTATGACATTCCTGATCTGGTTGCCAAGGTTGTCATCTTGGCTGCTGCGTTTCAGGGTCTGAGCTTTCTCGTTGAGGTTGTCGATGGTACTCTGCTGGGAGTGGACGTTGAGTTGCAACACCTGCAGAGAGGAAAACAAATACAGACACAGTGGTAATTCAATCACTGATAACGTGGGGGTTTTTGGTTGTATTTTTTAGCTCTTATGGATTACACTATCCTACCAAGTTTGGTTGTGGTAGATAAAATAGCTTCCAAGTAATTAGCCAAGTTAAAGTTTTTCAAGGGTGGACGACAGATGGATGCACAGACAAACATTTTGGGATATCAGTTTTGGACTATTTAGGATTCATCTAGCACACATGCAAGTCAAAAATGTTATTTGCAATACACAAATATATACAAATATATACAATATACATTGGGGTGTCGGATAGTGCAGTGGTTGGAGCACTCGCTACTGTGTCGAAAGTGAAGCACCGTCCGGTGCGGTTAGCACTTGGATGGGTGACCGCTAAGGTGTGAAGCGACAAACAACAACGCCCCCAGTTGACTCAACTGTGATTGAGTACCTACTCTCTTGAGGGTGGGGAAGGTAAAGCAGCGAGGGAGAGAGTTGGGCATCACCCTCATTACGCTGGCCCAAGATAAGTGTGATCTCCAACATCACGCTCCCCTACGGCCACAAGGCTATGGGACTACCTTTACCTTTTTTTTTTTATATACAAATATTTAACTGGAAAATACCTAAGCAAAATATATTTCCAAGCAACCCATGCTGAAAACAACAAGAAAATCTTTTAGTAATTGTCTCTTTTAGCACTAGCTATGGATATCAACAGCCAAACACTAAAATACAAACAATCAAGTGTCATAACTATAATGAGAATGAGAATATTTGTGACTAGCCTTGACCCTCTCCAGCTGCAGTTTCTTTTCCTGCATGGTGTTTTGCACCTGGGCCTCAGCTTCTACTTGCATCTCCAGGTCGCTCAGCCAGCGCACTAGCTGTGTCAGGCTATCGTCATACACTGTCCACTGTGCCAGCATGCCTTCCTGCTGTGAGCGAGCTTCCAGCAGGTGGCCAGAAAGAGTATCATATTCTTGCTGCAAGGCCTGCATTTCGCGGCGCATGGTGTCACGACCAGCCACAGAGGTGTTGGGCAGCACCATCTGCAGGTTGTCTAGAGCGATCTGCAGCATGTGCATCCCTTCCTCCTTCTTTGACAGCAGGTCCTGCAAAAAAAAAAACAAAAAAAAAAAACACATAATCACAGGCAAGTAGCACCCCTCCCTTTTTTCTAAGGCAAATAGGTCATGCAAATTCATCACCATCACATCACAATTTTAATCAGATAATCAACTATAACAATACATTTATGGGAGGAACAATGCACACTTACATATTAGCTAACATGTAAAATCATACTAATCAGTTTTCACAAATCAATGCAGGTACTTCTCTGAAATTACAGTTGAGATAATGAACTTGCCTGTATGTTTGAGAGTCTATCCTGGATAGTAGTTTTGTCTCCGTGAGTATCCAGAATGTTAGAAACCTTGGCTTCCATATTTGCTAGCCAGTCTCGACATTGTTCGAAAGACTGGAGGTAGGCCTGATGGTCAAGCACATACTGTTCCCAGCGCCGGCACAGTTCCTATCCAAAAAGAAGATTCATTTCTTAACATGAGATGCATAGACAATGCTAAAGTAACCATTATAAAGCTACAATTGACACGAGCAACATTTTTGTCCAAGTGAGTTATTCAAGCAGAAACATTATTTATTTGTAAGTTCTGAACGACCAACCACTAAAACGCACCAGAATTTCAAGATATTTTCACTGACCTTGCTGTTGATGGTAGCAGACTGGAATCGAGTGGCAAGCTGAGATGCCTGACTCACAACTCGCGAGTCAGCGCTCACTTGCATCAAATCCTGGGCAGAATCACTGAGTAGGTCAAGGTCTTGTTGGTGCTTACTGATCTCTTCTTGAAGGGCCTGATAAAAAATGAATAATTATTATTAATAATCATGACACATAATAAATAAACAACAACACCACACAATGATACCTATAATGCGCTTTAATGCAGCAAATTGATGTCTTTAAGTTTGATTCTGATTTCAACCAGCACTTTGAGCAGCTCTCTCAGCTGGTAAGTGTACTATGCAAGAGAATAATACAGTGTAAACACAGTATCAAAACCTGCACATGAAAGAATCTGCTAGAAACCATATTCAACAGGAGAAAATGCCAATATCCAACTAAATGTCACTAAGAATTATTACATATATTTTATTTAATAAATAAATGGAAACTCACTCTGAGCTTCTCCAGCATGGACCGTTTGTCAGACAGGGAGGACTTCAGGTCAATGTCACGCAGGCGGTTTTCCACATCCTTCATCCAGCCACCACATTTTTCCTGCCAGGTCTCAAACTCCCTCCACTGGTCCATGCATGATTCTAGGTCACTTTTTGTCTGGAAACACAAGAAAAAAAATTCATCAGCTAATATCCCAATTATTGTATCAAAATGTCTGATACCATAAACTAAACCAACTTCATCCACAAGTTGATCAAGCTATCTTGTCACTGAACTATTACTCTGAACCTGCTGGTTCTCACTGTCACAAAAGTAGCTGCAGGGAACCAGCAACTAAAGCCAGCAGACGTTGTAACATTCCTTGAATTTAGACTACATGTGTACAGTCCAGATATATATAATAACCTTAAAAACTCTCCAAATCTTTCTCTTTTTTAAGCACTGTATTACTACCACAAAACATACATCATATTTTCCACATGAATAAGTTAACCCAATCATCAACATTTAAATACATGAAACTGTCTGGTCCTCTCATGCTGAGTAAAGCCTGAATTCACTGATGAGAAAATTCATTCCCTCTCCTGAATTTATAATTACAGTTACTCAAGCAATGAGAGAAGCTTGTTCATAACCTACCAACATAAATCTATACCTTAGCAAGAGCCATGATGAAAGCTTCCCAGTCCTGTCTCAGTGCTTCTGTGTCTCGCATGACAACCTCTCTGCCTTGAGGCGCTGTGTGAGGGAGCACCTTCTGTGCCAGCGAGATGACGTTCTTCACCTTGGGTTCTCCCTCCATCTTGGTAGCAAGAATGTCCTATAAAAGAGTAGAATGAAAATTATTTTAGGGAGCAAATAGAAACAAAGTGCAGCTGCGTAAGTGACATTTGGACAATAGCACAATAGATGAGGCTAGGAATGTGTTAAATTGGTTATAAATTTATAAATTATGTCAATCCTCAATACTCAGTGGTCTTTCTCTTTGCCAAAACGGCATTTTCCACCATTGCCATCATTAATAGAATTCCTCTCACAGTAAGCCATTATATTTTTGAAAGTGTTTTTGATATTAGTATTATTAGTAAGGTAATATCACCTTTTTTATTTGAAGTAATGTAACTTATCACAATACTTTACTCACTTATTAATTAATCTTCTTGAACTTTTTTACTTTCTTCTAACATGAAAATATACATGAATCAATTCATCAAGATGCGATTGTTAAATCAATCTTTACGATTATTTGTACATGCTAACAACCACCAACCCCAAATTGTACCAGAGAAGTCCTCTTTCAAAGTGTTTTCCTCCAAAAGCAAGCAATAAGACAAAGTTGGGGGAAATATATAACAGACTAGCAATACTGCACGCTCTGTGCACACTCCCAATCCACACACACACACACACACACATGATACCCACTAAACACCAATAGGGAAAACATAATTTACTGAGTTTGAAAAGTAACATTGAAGCTGGAGTTTCTGATCCACTTATTAAAAATGATAAATGACGATAGAAATCATGCATGAATATGTTGAGATTTATTGTCATGCTGCCTAATATTTAAATGTGCATTTAGTAATCATGAATGATAATTATATATGTAATGATTTGCAAATAATAGGTATTCATGTAATCATCGCCATTAATGTATTGTAATAATATATTATTGATCTTATGCAGGTTTCCTGCTGACATTACCATGCCACTGTAATTATACAATCATACAGATGCACACACAGTTACCATTTGAAGCCTTTCTTCAAAAGATGGTAAAAATGTGTCTCATTAAATGTGCTCCAAACCATACATGAATTATCGGTCACAGGCGATAAAATATGTTTACACACCCACCATCAAATGCGGAAAGAAAAGGAAATGGATTGTCATATCATAAAATACTGTAACTAATAAAGTTGGTGCAAATTGGGGAGACAATGTAAAAATAAAAATAAAAACAGAATTGAAGTAGGGTTGGCATAAGGGAAATAAATTCAAACCAGTGGGGAGAGTTTCTATGAACAAATGGGGGAACTAAACGAGAGAACCCACACACATAAAATCGAAACTCAGAAGATGAACATCAAATCTACCACATAAGTAATAAATAATTAAAATATGTACTAATTAAAACTGATTAAAATAATATATAAAGGTCAAAACGGCCATAGAAATGAAGGCTGGGTCACCGAGCAAGATAATACGGAGTACGACTATCAGTTAGTTTTCGTGTTTCAATAACTTGAAACACAAATATCCAAAACCTAGACACACTGACCTAATAATGATGCCCTCAATGAAAGATCAAAATAAAAATAACTTTATTATTTAATTAACAATCAATCAGAAATCAATGACACTCAAACAAATCCATCCAAATCAAACATATTAAATCAAATTATACAAATCACTCCATCCACTGAAAAGAAATTACATTAATTTTGAAATCCACAAATTTCAACAACACAGTTTTAGAGCCAAAACAAAAAACCTGATCAGTAAACCATCAGCAAAAACTCGACTTCTAAATTAAGCAGACCAGTAACCCGTACACAAACAAACAAAATACAAATTAAATTCAAATGAGTAAACTATTAAAAAAATGCATAGTAATAAAATATAAACAAAGAACCAATAAAGACAATAAATTAAATTAATTTTTTACAAATTATAAACTATCAAACGTTTTACTTATAACTCAAAAAGAACAAAACATTATCACTTAAAATTCATAATACTACTAAAAAGAAAAGTAAACTTGAAGAAGAGGTGGGTATAGATTTCAACTAATTTACTTTTGAATTGAATCTACAAAATTTACTTTATTTATTATTATCGGCATACTTATACGAGGGTGGACCGATCACACCGACTCAACCAAAGCTTTTAGGTTTTGAAGTTAGTTCAGCCAGGCTAGCTATAAATAGCTTCACCAGTGCTCTTCTTTCCTTTCCTTTCACTGAAAGGGAGGGTGTAGGCAAGCTATAAATAGCCCGCAGCCAGAAAAATTTGGGAGAACCTACGAGTGCTGCTCACATAGGCATTGAGCTGGTGTGCGATAAGTACATAGCCTACCCACAAAAAAAAAAAAAAAAAAAAAAAAATTGAAAAGTGGCGATTTATTTTTCAATATAGTCTCCTTTTAGTTCGATACAGTTGACCCAGCGATGCTCCAACTTCTTTAACCCGTCTGAAAAATACGTTTTCTCGAGGTCTGGAAAGGCCTCCGTGGCAACGATGACCTCCTCATTCAACTCAAATTTCTGTTCGGCGAGTGACTTTTTCAAGTTTGGAAACAAAAAGAAGTTGCATGGGGCCAAACGCTCTTTGATTTCGCTGCACGATTTCCCTTCCAAAAACAAGAATCGAATCACTGACCGATAAATCCACGGACACACCCGCTTCCACATGCGGTCAAAATAAAACTACGAGTCTGATCCGGCTGAAATTTCGACAGTAGCCATCTACGAGAATGTACTACACGATAGTATATTGCTCTTGCGCTACTGGCACCATCGTGCGGTGAGGCTAAGTACTCATCGGACTGCCCTCGTATATATTTAATTCAACTTTTCAAGTTCAATTTTTAAATCTGACCATAGCAAGATATATTGTCAATTCAGTCAAATCACTGGAAATGGACAAAATGTGCTGCCTTGATCAGGCTTACACAAAGGAATGTCATTAGAGCAGTGACACTTATAAGCACCACAACAACCTTAACATTTAAAAACTTATTCATATGATCATTTAGACAAATACATGTCTTATTTTAAGTTTCTTATTAAATGTATGTCTTAATCTTAATTTTATATAGTCCCTAACTGCTTTGATAAAGTTTACTTAACCTAACCTTTTGTCATCAGAGCAGTGACACTAAGCACCACAACTATTTTAAAATCTTAAATAATTAATTTCTTCAAGTGATAATTTAGACAAATACATATATCTTATGTATCTTATGTTTCTGTAGTTTCTAGCAATAATCTTCAATAAAGTAACACCACACACTGCACATTCAATCATCAAAAGCAAAAAGCATCAGTTAATTCCATCAAATGTCACTGCAATGTTTAAGATACTTCAAGAACGCATACATCTTTTACCCAAATGAAAATGATTTAAATTTCACATTATGGTTGAAATGTTTATTATGTTTTCAGCATTTATGATATTTTCAGCATGTAGCTGAAATGCACAATAATTGAATATGGCCCAGAAAGCAAAAGATGTGTCAAACGAGAAGGGAAAAAATGTGATTACCTTCGCACACATGTATACAACTAAAACCGGCACCAACAAAATAAATCTGTACTTCAAAAAGCATGCCATCATAGTTTTGCTGCATCAAAAGAAAGTCAGCTTGGATTTTTTGGCAAGCATTATACGTGTGTGATACGGAATTGCGGAGAGAAAAGGAAAAAAAAATTTGTCACTAAACAGAAATCTTACACTGGGACTTGGCTCTTCATAGTGAGTCAGATTCTGTTGACAGCAACAATTATTCCTTGTAAAATCATATTATGTGATGCAAATGACAGTTACCAATTGTGATATCATCTCTTGAAGAAAAGAAAATTTAAACAAAAAACACCAAGAAAAGTAAAACAAGATCTGATATGTGAAATAAATTGCATCACAAAAAAGTAAAAATATCTATTTTAGAGAGATAAAATAACTGTTTGCAGCTATTCTACTTCTACAGCTCTACAGCTTTTGAGTCATGAGTGAAAAGTAAAAAATAAAGCACTTGAGCAAATTTGTCGCAACTTAACAATCTGTAATCCCTGATGGTTCATAATTAAATAAGAAGCAAGAAAAAACAAAACTACAGCTAAAAGCACTTAACTAGAAGGGCAAAGCCCATATGACTCACAAGCTCCTTATAGAACTCACAATATTTAACATTCAATTAGTGCCCAGAAAAAACAAAATGAAATGGTGGCATTCAAATGCAAAGAAATCCAGACTGTAATCTTTATATTTCCTTGACCTTCAGATGACATTGACCTCCGGCTACAAATACACTCATGTACAATCAAATAAAATACAGCAACATATTATGCCAACAAAACTGGGACCTTGGGATGACCATGACCTTCAGTGACCTTGACCTTGGGATGACCTTGACCCTGATGTGATCTCTCATGCATGTCTAATCAAATAACCCAATGTTGTTGCATACTATTGGTTAAATAAACAGCCATTCCACTGTACGATGACCTATTTTTGGTATGTTTTTGCAAAGCCTAAAATGACCTTGACCTTCAAGATCAATGTAAAAACATAAAAATATGAAAGATCAATATAGCATCTCTAAATACCACAAGTTTGGACTTTATATCTCTCATAGTTTAAGATCAAAATCGCTTCAAAGTACCTATACTAACCAACTTTGGACATCTCCAGTGACTTTGACCTTAGAGCCAGGTTGACCAAATTTGCACAATATGTGCATCTCATTGATATCTATCACGCATCAAAGAATCATAGTTTCAAAATTAATAACCTAGAAAAAATGTGAAATTTTGTGTCAATTTTTTTATTAACATTTCTTGACCCTGTGACGACCTTGAAGTGAAGTCATTCGTTCACTGATCAATTATGAGGTCTCATGGGTATTCACCATCTTATATAGTTTGGTTGATAGTTGAATAATAAGATCCGAGTACTTGGCCTCTTTAAAGTTTTTGCACAGGTAAATGGTAGGCAGCGGACAGCGGAGAGACAGACGGACGGTCGGACATTTATTTTTTATAGCATTTTTGGACTATTTAGGACTTATCTTGCACTAATTTGCAAAAATCATGCCTTTTTCTTTTTTGAGTGGGTGTGTACATACTCTCATTGCTATGCATGTAGTCAAAAATTTATAAATTAACCCACCTCAAAAATACATAAAAGTACTTTGCAGTTTATTTAATTTCATTGACAAATTTTATTTTAAAAGAATAAATAAAATTATTTTTCAAGCATTTGTTCACGCACTATTTAATATTGGAGTAAACATTTTTTTTGTTTTGTTTTAAACCAATCAAAATCGGAAAGTCACATCTAAAAGTTAGAAAACCATTACTCTCTTTTCTTATGATATAATTAAAACAAAAATGACATGCAAAAACAAACAAAATGATTCCCCACAAGCATTTGTTTTCAAATTCATTGTAAACAAATCTCAAGCACTTCTAATAACTTTCTGAAAGTGCAAACAATTCTATTAGTTTTTATTTGAACAAAAAAAAAAAAATCTAAACTATACTCAAGCCAGACTCAGCCTAAAAAGTAAACTATAAATTCACAGCAAAAACAGAATTAAAAGAAAATACCTATGACCTAATTTACAATAAGTCAAATATAACTATCACTGCAGTGAGCATTTACAAGTTTGTTTCTGTTTTGTGAGAGCATTAGACCAGCACATAATCGTGCTGTTGGTAAGTTATCTAATAGTGGAGTATGCACAAATTACATTCACTGTCAATTATTTTAGCCTAAATTACTGATGACTAAGTCACAGTTTTTAAAAAAAAATCTCAATCACTAAATAAGTGATTGAAATAATTACCAAGACAGGACCCTTGAGACAAATATCTTTCTAGAAAAAATCAGAACATGTATGAGTTGGATTACTGCTGTCGAAGTATGGCCTAGGTACTAATCATCCACTTCTGAGACAATGTAATGCTCATACAATCTTCTTATATAAATATATGTCATCCATTTATATTATAATATAGACCCACCTTTTCCATTTTGATTTGCCACAAAGTTGGTTAGTGACAAATGTTATAGACATGACACTTTATTTCAAACTGTTTGGTTCATAGTTAAATCTCACTTGGGATGTAAACGTTTATTCTACGAATCAATCTTTCTAGAAATATATTCTAACAACAGACTGGTGCAGCAATGTCAAAAATAATAAGTAAATTACAAACCAAACAAAACTGTCAAGCAAAAGTCAAGACTTTTACTAGACATCAATAGAACAGCATGACTTACACATCGGCGCTGTCAACATCAGAACACAAAACAACATTTTAGATAATATTGAAGGAGAAACGGTCAAAGAAAAAGCATTCCAGTACCAAATTACAGTTTTAAATGTGTTAATAAAAATAAAATCTTTCCAGTTGCCCCAAGCATATTATCATAGTAGGTTATTAGCATTACCAAGGTTTCCCCCCATGTTAATAAGAAAAATCTGTTCTCTTCGTTAAAAGCAAATCCGACAATGTACATGTATAGATCTATTCAAAGCAATTTACTGAGTGGTGTTTTTGAAAAGTAATTTATAGGTCTCCCCAAAGCAACTTCTTGAGAGTATGGTATCAAAGGCCAAAACATTTTAGCAAATATTTGTCACCCAAGCCAATATTTGTACACCAACAAAAAAAGCAAATTTTCAAATCATATTCAATTCCAAATTACCTACCACTTGAGCGTTTGTAAGCAAAGTCTAAAAGACAAGTAGGAGTTAGAAAAGTTAGTCATTTGTAAACGTACACCTAAAGACTTTTCTGCAAGTGCATAGTTTTAACATGCTTGCACACTTTTAGCGAGCGTTGTGGCCGTGTGGTTTAAGGCCGGACTAACTTGCCTTTTCCACAGGTTAAAAACCAATTACACATGACAGGTGTGGGATCGATCCTGCCTCTGGGCGTTATGTTTCTCTGAATATTATTTACTTTCGACTCGGCAACATCTCAGGGGTTTTCTCCAAGTACTCCGGTTTGAACCCCCAGCAAAATTTCAAAAACAAAACTAATATTAGGTAGGTTGGGTTTGGGCATGCCATAGGCTGCGGCAACGCTTTCCCTAGGGGAGGCGGCCCAGAAATTCCTAATAAAAAAAAGACAATAAAGTGTCAACAACAAAAAAGCAATAACTGAAAACTATGAGTTCAAAGTGTTTTGCATTTTATCCATGCACATTCAGAAAGAAACACGGACTCTTTCAGAGAAAAGAAGAGAGTTTCCCTAAACAAAAAAATAAAGTTAAATTTACCTCATCCAACACTAACAACTGTACACACATGCTAGGAAAATATTGTGCCTGGAAGAACAAATAGGATTTCCAGCCAGTATCAAAGCACATATTTACAAACATTCAAAAGTACAGTTTTCTTTCACTTTGATTCACAAAAGCAATATTTTCCCCCACAATTTGTTTCCTTCTTTTATTATTTAATAAACTGTTCATAAACTTTCAGCAGCAGCTCAAACAGCAAAAAGAACAATTGGAAAGAAAACGTGTGTACTGATCTGCACTGTTACAAACAAATTTCAGATTCAAAATTAGCAGTTTCACTATTTTCCATATTTTAAAACTTAATCATAATGAAAAGTAAACTGTACTTCTTCACTGGGGAAGGAAGAAAAAAAATAATTTATGTAATATAATTCTTAAAATCAACATTCTGCTAACCTGGATCTTATCCAGCCTGCTCTGTATGGCGTGTCGGTCACCAGAGATATCAGAACAGGCGGAGAGTTTTTCACGCACACTGTTGAGCCATTCCACACAGCTGTTGTAATTGTCGCTGTACTCCTGGTGCTCTGTCACAAACTTTTCATACTGCTGAACACGCTCCTGAGAGAAAGAGGATGAAATCAATATAAGTGTTAATATCACCTTATTCATTCTCTGATGCTTTCTGAAGATCCAGCCTTCATAATGAAGATTACCTTCACCGATAGGAATTTGTACAAACGTGTACTAACTGGCATTTTTACTATGATGAATGGAAGCCAGAAGAGTGGACATTTTTTTTTTAAAATGTTCTTCAAACCATCTTGCTTAGAACTTAGGGGTTGGAGTTGAGGAGAGTAGAATAGTAGAAAATTGTCTAGCTATGAAAAAAGATGATCTCACCTTCGCAGCATCACAGAGTTTTTGGTATCGAACACCAGTCTGAGAGACGAAGCGTGTCAGTTCAGGGTCCGAGCTGGAGTGTACAAGGTGCTGGGACTTGTCTCTGATGCTGTCAATTACTTTTTGATATGACTGGACGTCTTGCATCAGCACCTGGACAAAAGAATATAAAGTCATCAATAAATCATAAAAAAATAAAACACTTGGAAAAGTATGAAATCAAAGAAAAAACATTTGTACCTGGGAAAACCTAGATCCCACACGTAAAGCTGAAACTGTGCTAGCCTGATTCCATATTACTGGATACACCTAAGTGACTCGGATTTCTTCCCAGAAGAGAAGAACCACCTTGGTGTCATGGCTGTGATAAGATATTTTCAGTGTGTCATCTCCGATTTGATTGAAGAAAGAGAACACATTTTTAATACCTCAGATTTAAACAAGGTTTTTTTAGTGAAGTTGATTGTAGAAGGGTGTTTGTACTTAAGAGTGACAGGATTGCTTTTTAATATTTTTAAGATTTAAATAAGTTTATAACATTTTAAGATATTTGGCTCAAAAGAGTCCACTGGATCTAAAGAAATAATCATGTAATGCAATGTAACATGGGAAAGTCTAAATTAACAGAAAATTTTTTATACTTTTTCACTGCCTAGAAATAGCTCTGGCAGGACAAATATGTTTCTTGATAAGAAAGTATGGGCAAAATGAAGTGTGACAACAGTAAAAACTGTTTTGATGTAAGCTTCCCATCCAACACTGCATTTGTTTGATAACCTGAAATCCAAACAGCACATAGATTGCTGAAAGGTCTTCAATTTATTGATGAAAATCAGCAATATGCTGTTGCATAGAATTATGAAACCAAGCAGAATAGATTGATAACGCTGCACATACTAGATTGATGAAATTGTTCACGGCAAAATTATGAATCTGTGCATAACGGCTTTTTAAAAAAACTGGGCAGAAATACTTCAAACTGACCTTATAGTTCTGGAGCTGCGTCTTCTTCTCTTCCAGTGTGGATCGGAGTGGAATCTGACCCTCAAGCTGGCTCTCCATGTCTCTCAGCCAGTTCTCCACCTGGCTGTAGCTCTCGTCAAATGATGTCCACTGTACCAGTGATACCTGCAGGGAGAAACATTACAAAATAAATGATAGTCCAATGGTAATAAAACTTAACAGAATGCAGTGGATGCTTGAAATTCAACAGTCAATATCAAGTTGTTTCAACTACATCTAGAAAACCTGGGTATTGTTAAGATGATGGCACAAGGAAATATGCTGTGTTAAAAGACTACAACTTCAACTTCTTTAAAACTACAAAGTTAACATTACATTCCAAATTTGAGCTAAACTTGTTTCCATAATCAAAACATATTCATCTGGCTAAAATATCCTAAACAAAATTCTTTTGTCCTTACCTCCAGCTTTCTCTGCAGAGCAGAGAGCTCATCATACAAGCTGTCCCAGCCCATCTTGATCTTGCGCAGTTCCTGGCGAATTACTTCTCGTCCATCAGGAGCTGTGCTGCCATAAAGACGTTCTCCTGACTCTACACAGTTGTTCAGTTTGGTCAGACCAGCATCCCGATCCCGAACCAGCTCCTGTACACAAGGAAAATCCTCTTTTTCATTTGAAATGCAAGTTAATATAATTGAGATGTAAATGGAAAAAAGTGGTGATGTTGGGCATTATCACACTCACAGACACAAACATCTTTGTAGAAAGAATTGTCCAATGCAATGTGGAGTATTAAAACCTCATTGATGTATCAATTTACCAAGCTGATCTTTCAAAACAATAGAAACAAGGATTTATTCTGAGACCTCAGTATAATGCAGTATAACAGTATGCCTAGACTTACCTGGACTTTATCAAGCCTATCCTCCAGTTCTTGCCTGGAGCCTGCTCCGTCAGAGCACTCAGCAAATTTTTCCTTGGCTTTTATAAGCCACTGGGAAGCATCTGCAAACTTGCTGACAAAGGCCTTGTGGTCCTCAACATTTTGCTCACAACGTTTGATGATTTCCTGTGGACAATGAAATATAATAAGAATAACGCATATACAGCATAGATAATGGATGAATGAATGATACTAAGGCACCAAAAATCATCCAACCAATATCATTACATCAGGGTGAATTAAGTGGATGCCTTAAACAAGCAATGAAAACCAACAAAAGGTGTAAATACTTGTCATGAATGATCAATGTTAACAATACATACTTATTACTGTACTAACAATTTTAACGAAATTTCACTTCTTTGGTTCCCCAAGTTTTTTAGTCAAACCTATAGAAAAATAGATTTGTATTGTGCATTATGAAAATAATGTTAATGGCCAACCAAAGAACATTTGAAATATTTTTAATTTCGTACAGCCATTATATAACACCACAAGAGTAACTATGTTTTGCATTGACTTTATATTTATAATATGAATCTTTATACAGCTAAAATTATGACAGTGATGGTAGAAAAGCAAAAGAGGTCTTGTGGTTTAGAAGAAGCACAAAGACAAAAATGTATGGAAAAAAAGAAAAGAAAGACTGACAAAGAAATCCTCATACCTTTGTTGTGACAAGCAGTCCTTGATAGCGAGAGGTGAGCTGAGATACAAAGTTCCCAACACGAGACTCGGATGTCAGCTGTTGCAGAGTCTGAGCCTCGTCTGCGAACTTATCCATCTCAGACTGCTGACCTTTCACCTCTTGCAGCAGCTCCTGCAAAGTCAAGGTCAAGGGTTAGTAAAACAGCCATTCAAAAAGTGTGCAGGTGAAAATCTAAATGTGTGTACTGAACATCAAACATCTATTCCAATCCTTTTATAACAAGTATTTTCTACACAGAAAAAAACATTTCTACTTGATTGAAAATGAGTCCAGGGAAATTATGTTATGTTTAGTGTACCACTTAACCATAAGAACCTTCTGCAATTGTAATTTTACAATGATTCAGTTTAGTGTTATATAATACTATATTTATTTTTCAGCTTATCTGCTAATGTCAAAAGTCAAGAAAGAAAAAAATGAAATGATTTCTTAAACCCCAACGTCTACTGACAATTTTAAACAATATTGAATTTATTTTCAACCTCACTGGAAGAAGAAAATGCTTCTTCTACTCCTTAAACTTCGTTTGTCAGACCTCTATTTGACACCCCTTTCCTTTCCTTCCAAAAATATCCCTGCTTCTTACAACTTTCTTCCATATTTTTTGCATGGAAAGATGTACATAACAAACCCAGCAGAGGGGTCTTACAAAAATATGCATACGATTCACCATGCAACCTGCATACAGTTCATACCCATAATGAAAGGAGAACATGGCGATGTAACAATCACTCTAACTCATGCGTATACCCACTAAGTCCATGCTCAACAACCAAAAGGCCCACTTATGACATTTAATTCGCTAAGAACATAATCCTACAAAAGCAACAACAAATTCAAACATCACAATAAACAATAGAATAGAAAATCTGCACGTGCAGCATGTTTACAAATGTACGTCTGCCTGAAAAAATTCCTTCAGAAACAAACAAGGTTGACTTCTCAATTTTTTTTTTTTTTTAAATGATGTAGGAATATATTTTATAAACTTGTGTTTGTTATCCAACATCATGCAGAGAGCAGAACTGTCAAAACAAATGGTAGTATAAAACCCAAAGACTGTCTAATTAACTTTCAGCATAACTAGAACAAACAAGCATATTGAACAAGGTAGCAACTGAAGAAAACACACCATGGAAATTGCAACATAAATAAATCCATACAGCAATTACCAATATTTCTAAGTGATGGAAGTGATATACAAAGGGCCACCATTTTCAGCATGCTGTTTAGTATAGTAGAAAGTCAGGCTCCACAGGATTACCACATCCAGCTTTTTACATCTTCAATGTGACACCGAGTACAATCAAAACTGAAGCAATATTTATATGTGGAACACTAGACACAATTACTTACGATATAAGATATCTCGTATTCTATTGTTTTACATGCTCAATGAGACTGCTGTGTAATCCAAAACATAGTGAGCTCTAACATTCCATGAAAATGAACTAAGTTAACAGATGCTGAAAAACAGCAATGATCAAGTTCGCGTTTTGAATTTCACAGCAGGCTCATTACCGAAAGTGTATCATCACATCAGTACAATTCTTGATGTAGCAAAACATAACATAAGAGGCTGCAGAAAGAAGAATGATATATAAACCAGTCTTACAAACTCTAGCTTTTCTAGACTGCTAGCATCTGCAATAACTGCTTCCTCCTGGTCAGAAATCTCTTCTGCTAGCTCCTAACAGATTTACCAATAAACACAGCAATCAATAACACACTAAACTGATAATCACACAGAATGGAATACATTTTTACTCATAATACAACACAGAATGGAGCATATGTGTATTTGCTTTAACAACAATGAATTGGTTTTATTATAAAACCATACACACAAATGTAAAACTTTTGATATAATAATATCACACCAAGGAAATAAAAAAAGATCATGAATCAGTTACTCCAATATCAAATATGAGTGATTACATACACCAAATACTGATTAATATATCACAACAATTTTCTATGGTGATGGGGATTGGATATGGATGTAGTGGCTGTGAGGAACACAAACCAACAACAGTGCTCAATAATTTTTGTAATCTGTAAATCATTGACTGAACTGTGATACATAAGAATACAACATTTACTCATCACACACACAAAGCATTAATTTATGCATAAGAGAATACTATCTTAACCTTATCACAAACATACCTACAAATCAGTCGCTATAACAACTGCTAATAAACTGCTTCCCTTCGCCTCGACCCCCTCCCCCTCCCACCTTCCATCTCTCCCCTCCATCCACCAAAAAATGCAGTGTTCAAAAAGAGAAAGTGTAAGATTATGAATGAATGGAAAAAGATTATACGGTGCAGTGAATCTGGGGATGAAATCATATGAGGGAGATAGGCTGTAACACTCCAGAAGAGGTGTACAGTATTACTCCAAAATTCCAGTAGTGCACACACACAGTGAATTGGACATTTTTACCATTTATTCTTCTTCTTCCTCTTCAGCTTTTTATTTTAATTATACACATTTTCTGTTCAACCCACCTGATATTTTTTCAACTGCTCTTGTTTCTCCTCCAGAGTTGACCTCAGAGGGCAGTCCTTGACCTGTTTCTCCATGGTCTTGACCCAGCCTTGCAAGCGCTCATATTTGTCCTCATAGATCTTCCAGTAGTACAGTGCCTGAAAGCCGTAATAAACAAAATGTAAAGAAATTAAGACCATGCTCTAAATAATTATTTCCCCACAAACAACAAAACAAAACAAAAAAACAACAGAAAAAAAACATGCAGTAATAGGAAAAATTTGCAGCATTTCACGTATTCTGAAAATCATTTTCTCTAATGTGATCACACATCATTTAGAACAAAATGTATTCTGTAGCACTGAAGTGACAGAACAGAATTGATGATGAAGACAGCAAAGAATGTTAAGCTAGTTCCTCAGATAAGGCTAGATCCGGAATGCGACTTTAACATAGACATGGCAAACATACAGTTACATTAAGTGTCTGACCTGATCAAGGCCGTCCTTTAGAGAGCGCAGTTTGACTGAGTAATCTTCCCAGTCCAGTTTGAGGATATCCATCTCTGACTGGACAACCTGGCGACCTTTCAGGGCAGTGGTGTCCATTGTCTCTTGGGCGTGGTGCTCACACTCTTTCACCTTGCTCTGTCCTTCTGGCAGCAGGCTGTTCAGCTCCTGAGAAATAATACACACGGTTTCAAAGTCCTGGGAAAAATCAAACACAATAGTATAGTTTCTATCTTACAATTGATACACTGCCAGTCTCAAGAACACACAAAGACAAACTAAAGCAAATTTGTAAAACTTTTCTTTCTCAATTCATTCCAACTCAGCTCAGTTCAAATCACACCAAAAAAAACATATAAATATAATTATCATCCGTGAGATACCCACCAATATAAAGACCCTGCACCAGGCTAAAGGAAGCACTGGTAAAAGCAAAACTCAATGTGCACAACTGGGGATCAATGAAAACTCCTACTTTAAATAACCAAACTAAACAAACAAACTGTAAGACTATTAAATATGTATAAAACATAATCTAATAGTAACACACCTTGAGCCTGTCAAGTTTGTTCTGAATAGTGGTCCTGTCACCTGTGCAGTCAGAACAGAGGCTGAGCTTGTCTTTCATCTGAGACAGCCAGTCCACTGCAGCCTGCAGGCTCTCTTGGTACTGTTGGTGGATGGTCACATGCTGCTCTGAACGGATGATCATTGCCTGTGTACAAACAGATCATGCATGTAAACGGTCATAAATTGCCTGTGTACAAACAGATCATGCATGTAAACGGTCATAAATGTATATCTGAACCGCACTTGATGCTGTGCTCAGTCACAGACATTAATATGACATCCTTCAAAACAGGAAAATAAAATATTATTAAGACGTCATTGTTCTTGCTTTAGTTTACTGCAAGATACAGGCGACCTTTGGTTTACACTAATTGCTAGCAGTCATTAACGCCAACATTAAAGGCGTGAGTTCTCACAGTCAGTTTGAGATCAACTCAAACTGCTCAATTTGTGAAATGTGTGTGCTTTATGTTAGTGAAGACATAATCAATTCATTGTTCTTGCTTTAGTTTACTGCAAGATACAGGCGACCTTTGGTTTACACTAATTGCTAGCAGTCATTAACGCCAACATTAAAGGCGTGAGTTCTCACAGTCAGTTTGAGATCAACTCAAACTGCTCAATTTGTGAAATGTGTGTGCTTTATGTTAGTGAAGACATAATCAATTTAGGAGGAAGAAGGAACAATTTGAAACCCTTTTAATCTTGTCTTAGAAACCTGAGCAGTCTCCAATTCAAAAGAATTATCATTTCAGCAACTCAAGCAACCCCAAAAGAAGTCAACATATGCTCTCCCCAAACTCCACTGTTGCCAAAGATGAAAGTAAAATTAAAAAAGACAAAGCTGCACCTTTGCATCGGAGGCCAGTTTCTCGTATCGTGAGCTGATGTTGGTGATGAAGGAGGCCACGTCTGAGTTAGACGTGCTCTGCAAAACACCCTGTGCTTTCTCAACCACAGAGTCCACAAGATGCTGGTGGGATGAGATGTCTTGCAGCACAGACTGTACACACAAACACAAAGAAATGCCTTACAAAAACATTTGTGCAAAATGACCTACAGCTGGAAATATAAACATGTAGTTGGTGACAAAACTGTACTCGAAAAGTAATAATAATGAAATAAAGAATGGCAAAACATCCTGACACAAATTCATTAATAACATCATTTTATTTACAGTTATGACAATCTTTACTAACTACTATAGTCTATACCAAACACTCCTTGCCAAACTTTTTGAAAAGTATGAAATGTATTGTATATTTTATCTTCATCACTTTATTCAGCATACTCAATTTACTCTATCCTAACCATTATGTGCCTTCTACAGAGTCCATACAACTTTCCAATTACAGAGGTATTCTTTTATTTTCTCACTTACTCGATAGCTCTGTAACTGCTGGCGTTTTTCCTGCAGGGTGTTTTTCAGATCCATGTCTGCCCTCAGGGTGGCCTCCGTGTCGCTCATCCAATGTGTCAGGGACTCATGACCATCCACGTATGACGACCACTGCATCAAGAAGGAGTCCACGCGGCGCTGAGCCTCATTCAGGCCATTGAACAGGCGTTCCCAGTCCTCTTTGGCGCGGCGTATTTCTTGGCGAACTTTGTCACGACCAGCAGCTGCTGTGTCAGGGTACAACTTCTCACCAGATTCAATAGCACCGTTCAGGCGCTGCAGACCATGTTCTTTCTCAGAGAACAGCATCTGTCAGACATAATCATTTTTATGTAAATATGCTACAAGTATAAATTATGAAATAAGCTACAAATATGAATAATTTTTAATTGTTGTAAGTTTTCTACAGTCAATAATATGTAAACTAAAACACAAAAATATTTTCCCTGCAAAGTAGATGAAGGAGTGTCCATCCAAAATTAAGAATCCATAAAAGTCCACTCACAACTTTTACATATTAACCCTAATCGTGCAGGATTTTCTTATACAGGGCTAGAATGTAATAATGGCATATAATCTACACCTCACACTTGGTTACAATTCTTTGTGAACTAAGGTCATGTTCAATGCAAAGAAAGGGTTAAGTGTTTCTACACTGCTTACCTGAATCATAGCTCGTTTCTCTTCCATGGACTCCTGGTCACCAACAGACTGAGAGCACTGCTCCAGTTTCTGTGTGGCCTGCAGAATCCATTCGTTGTACTCTGCCAGGCGGTTCTCATACACCTGGTGGTCAGCCACATACTTCTCCCATTTGGAGATCAGGTCCTGTTTACAAGAAAACAGAAGTATTTTAAACACAATAGATCACACAACATTTATGATCTGATGTATGTACTTTCAATGGACTCATGGCAACCATAGGCCCCATTCTGTTTATGCTATTGTGGTACATATTTTATTTTCCTTGTAGTTGTCTTCACCTGAGAAATGGAAATTTTACAAAAGATACTCACATAATCTACAGTCACTAACCTTGGTGAGAGACATTAGGCCTTGGTATCTGTTGGTGAGTTGGGTCACTTGTGTGGATAGACGTACATCAGAACTGGTGTGCATCAGGTTCTGAGCTTCGTCTGTGAACTGGTCAATCACTGACTGGTTGGACAGGATCTCTTCACGTTGTTTCTGAAATAAATTACAAAAATAAAATACTTCACTTTGCAATCAATATAATAATATGATTTAAGGTCCATGTAATATCATAAGATCCACTTAAATTCAATACACTAAGATGAAAAAATATGCAAAACATTTAACTGGTCAAACTCACTGAAGTTCTTAAATAAATTAAACAAACCAAAACAAACCCTATACTGATGTTTCTAAAAATGCAATATCAGTGTGACAACATATACAACAGAAAATGTCTGACAATAAAGAAATGTATCTGCACAAGTATTAAAGTAACAAACAACCACAAGTTTATCATTTTCCTCTGGAAATCTCGCTTTTCCAATTGCTGAAATGTTTCCATACCTTGAACTTCTCCACTTGGGCCTGCTTCTCCTTCAGGGTGTTCTTGAGCTCATGGCTCTTTACGCTGTTCTCCATGTTCTTCAGCCATTCGGCACACTCTTCAAACTTGCTCTCAAAGCTTCCCCACTGCACCATAGTCTGGTCCAGCGCCTGTTCTGCTGATCGCATCTGGTTGCAGTAGTCATCCCACTCCCGCTTCAAGTGGTCCACTTCACGACGCAGTGTGTCTTGGCCTTGCGGAGACGTGTTCTTAACAGTTCTAGCTGCCAGCTCCATCACAGACTTCAGCTTGCGTTCCCCTTCTGCCAGGCCAGCTGAGAACTCCTGTTGCACAACATGTTCATTTTAGTTTATTGGCCATTGAAAAATAACGTGCAATTTGTTGAGGAGCTGAACATTAAATCCCTGGTGTTATAAATTTAATTCTTTTTTTTTCTTAAAACAATAATTATTACCAATAGGCCTCTATTTTCATCCATAGGAAATGTTTTTATCTCAATATCTTGAGTTTCTAAAGCCCTCTGAAATACCTCGTTGGGTATTTTTACCTCTTCAAGTCAGAAAAATGCAGGTTATATGAATGCATTCTGAATAAGTATCAATTAAATAAAACAAGAACGAGATACAAAAATAGAATAACAAATTAAACTCACCTTGATGCGTTCACGTTTGGCTTGCAGGGACATCTTGTCACCAGAGCGGTCAGAACACATGTCCAGTTTCTCCCTAGATGCGTTGAGCCAGTCCTGGAAATCATGGCTGGCATCCTGGTATAGCTGGTGCTCTTTCATGGAGTGCTCAAAGCGCTCAAACACAGATTTTGACAGTTCACAGATCTTCTCATACTTGGAATGCAGCTCGTCCACAAACTTGTTGACTTTGGCTGAAGGTGTTGATTTGGTCAGTGCCTGAGCCTTTTCACCCAGGTTTTCAATGATGTGCTTGCGAGACAGAATGTCCTGGTGCAGCACCTGGTGGACGGATTTCACAACTTAGCTTAGTAATGTTAAATAATCTGGTAATTAAGTGCTTTATCAATGTATAGCTATATAAGTATATGTCATTGAAATAGATACCATTATTTTCCTTCTAGGAGCAATGCACAGGCCTTGACACACTTCACACTACAGCAAGGCATGCCTATAATCATCATTCTAAGTCTTGAAAACATTTTAATCAAAACACAAACACACTCCACACACATCCAGCTACTACTACTATTACAACTATTACTATTAATAATATTAATAATAATGAACATATATAATGCGCTTTTTCTCCAAATTGAGTTCAAGGCTCTCACTATCCTATCCTATCCCGTAACTCGGAGGTCGTAGGGGCACCACAGATGATTGTTTAACCAGCATACTTCCATCTTTCCCTGTCCTCAGCAACCCTGATTGTTTCGCTCAGTGTTGGTCTTCTCTGCACTTATTTCCATTGAAGGCTCTCACAATGAACAAAAACAGTTCAGTAAGTCAGTCTTACCTTGTGATTTTGAAGCTGAGCTTTCTTCTCTGGTAGGGTAGCTTTAAGTTCAGCATCCTGCTTCAGCTTCACCTCCACGTCCAGCAACCACTTGTGGAAGGAGTCAAAGTTCTCATCGTACGCTGACCACTGGTTCAGGTTCATGTCCAGTTTGCGCTGTGTCTCAGACACTTCATCACTCATAAGGTCCCATTGTTCACGCAGGGATCTGGAATATATAAAATAAAGATGAGTGTAAGAAACTAAATAAAGCAATCAAAGAATAGTGAGAGTGAAATCAAATAAAACAGTACTTATGCATGAAACGGGTAACATAAACAGCCTACCTTTGAGCAAAAGAATATGAAATATGTGTTATTTTGCTATGTTAGCACGAACATCACTGGGAAATTCATCCAATCATTCATAGTAAACACAAGTATATCAACTAACAAGTTAGTATCTCGTATTGCCCCAAGTCGACGTGCGGTGGTCCCGTTGCTATTGGTTTTAGCCACAAGCTGAGACGGGAATATCCCAAACCTAAAAATAGAATAGAGAATTCTAGGAAATCTGTTCTCGCTGAAATGAAATGAAAGTTGGGAGAGGAACCACATATTTCTGGTAGTGAACAAAGGCAGAAACTTGTCAGCAGTATTATCAGCGATGGAGTTATAATGGACGAAGTGCTTCATACCTATGAGATTGCCTTTGCTCGAGCAAAGAAACTAAAGAAGGATTTGGCCGACGTCATTTCAGAAAAGCATTTCCCTACCCATAATTCCCCTGGGTTTTGAAGTTTCTAAAAAGTTATTTCAGGCCGATGACGCTCTATGGAGCGACAAAGCATGTAAAGGGAAGCAACCGGTGGTACGCGCACGTCGATAGAGACATAGAAGAGAGATACTAACTTGTTAGTTGATATACTTGTGTAGTAAATTATACAAACAACCTACCTGAGTTCCTGCCTGATAAGGTCTCTGCCCTCGGATGCAGTGTTGGGATAGAGACGCTCACCGCTCTCCACCGTCTGGTGAATCATGCTGGTTCCTTCGTCCCTCTCTGCCATCAATTCCTAGCAAATCCAAATACTTTATTACAGTTTTCAATCATAGTTCACTTCTTTTTCATACATTCAATACCATTCATGAGATTTTAAAAAACAAAAACATTGGAAGATACTCAAAAAAACTTAAATATTCTGAAAAATAAATGAATGATCATTTGTAAATTAACAAACAAACAAGCATTTCAACATCTTCCCACCAAGAGTTTGATAACAGCACTCTACCTGAAGCTTGATAAGTCGATCTTCAACATCCTGCTTATCCCCAGCCAGATCACCGCAGACCTGGAGTCGTTTGCGCAGTGTGGCCACCCATTCGATGCACTGGGCGAAGTTGTTCTCATACACTGCGTGGTCTTCTACAAACTCTTGCCAGCGCCCTATCACATCCTGGAAGAATAAAATCCCACACACATAAGTTTTTAAAATAAATTAAAATCAAAAACCAAATTTTACCCCTAATGAAAATATGCTCATAAAAATTATCCCCCCCCCCCCCCCCCCCCCCCCCCCCAAAATAAATAAATATCGTGTATGAAAGGTTTCAATCACTTAGGTGACTGCAGAGGACTAATATGCAATAGACGAAACTATTGTTAATATGCTGACACAAGTTCCAGTGCAAACTATTTTTCTTACCCTGCAGGTGCTCTTGAGTCCCTCATACTTGGAGACCAGCTGACTGCTGTAGTTGTTGATTCGAGTGTCTGTGCCCTGCACTTGGGCTGCCATGTTCTGTAGCTCATCAAATTGACCCTGCTTGCTAGCTATCTGCTGCTGTAAGATCTGAATACATGAAGCCAATTGTTGATGTTAGTAAATGTTTGAACAGTAAGGTGCATGGTAATTGACAACCTGGACAATATAACCACAGTTAAGACATACATATACACTGCATGTGTACACAGACTGACAAACTGAAAACTTAATTTGAATATTACCTAAATATTGTGACCAAAATTTTCATATTCCTTTTATCTTTTATTCTCATTTAATTTCATTTTAAAAAATCTGTTTCCTTCTTTGTCTGTTCATTGGTTTGTTTCTTTCGTTGTCTGTCTATTCATGTTTTGTTGTCTTATTTCCTTTACCTGTGTAAATTGACACTGCCAAATAAACATACCTTGAATTTCTCCACCTGGGTTTGTTTTTCAGGAAATGTTGACTTCAGTTCATAGTCCTTGAGTTGGGATTCTGTCTCCCTCAGCCACTTACTCAAATTCTCACAGGACACGTCATAGCTCTCCATGGCGCTGATGGCATGGGATAGGTTCTGCTGAGTGTCACGCATTCGAGAGCTAAGGCTGTCCCACTCTTGTCTGAGACTGTCCAGTTCTCTGTGGAGTGTGGCCTGGCCCTGCGGAGAGGTTTGAGGCATCGTCTTCTCCCCATCTTGCATCGCCATCTTCAGCTTCACTTCACCCTCATGCAGGCTGTTCATCAAGTCCTGTTAATAAAATTAATGAATAAGAAAATCAATTCTCCATTACGACCATGTACCTTCAACAAAATAAATCCAGTGACAATCTGTTATGTTGAAACGCGCACGATAGTTCGTGTGTGACTCGCACGATAGATCCGATCGTTTTGTTTCGCAAAGCATTCAATAACAGAGTGTATTTACCTTTGATTAGATTTTGCGTTGTTGTTAGAAGAAGCTTTGTATAATGTTGATAATTTTCGTTGGTCGATATTATTGGAGAATTCTCTAGATTTGCTTGTTTACTATCATCGAAGAATCTAGATAGATCCACCATAAGCTGAGAAAATTCTTGGACTGTGAAGAAAGATGTATGACGTAATACAGTAATGACGAAGTTTAGTTTGATTGGTTGTAACGCGTCACTCGGGAACGTTCTGACGTTATCTGGAGTCGAGAAAAACTATATAATTGATGCACTGTGTTGTGTTGAAGAGTTGAAAGTAGAGAAAGTGAAAAGTCATTGAGCGATTGTATGCAGTTGTTGATGTACGCTGAATAAAGTTGGGAAACTTCATACGACGACTCCGTACCTTGTTGATGAGTGAACAGGTTGCGTGGATAAACAAATCCGAGTTACACTTATCAGTATTTCAGCATTGGGGCTGAATCAACTACTGATAGAAAAACACCAAACGAGTGTAACACAATCTTACAAAATTATTCAATGACACTGTCTTTTTGCCTTTAAAAAAAAAATCAGATGCAGTCTTACCAGTACTTTATCCAGTTTGTTTTGTAAAGACTGGCGATCACCACTGGGCTCAGCACAGACAGCTAAGCGGTCGCGAGTGAAAGACATCCAGTCTCTGCAGGCTTGAACGGAATCCTGGTAGGCTTGGTGCTGCTCTACACCTGTTTCTGCATTCCGGACCTGGGCCTGAACCTTGCTGCATAGGGTGTTGTATTTAGTGTTGAGCTGCTTCAGTCGGCTTTGTACGTGAGTTGAAGCCAAGGCTGTCCCTTTGTCGCTGATGCTGTCCACCATGGTTTGATGGGACAGGATGTCTTGGCATCGTGTCTGCCAATGACACAAAAACACATTTGTTCAAATTACCTATATATTTATTAATGAAAAACATCTTCTAGATTGAGCAGTGCTAGATGTAGTCATGTGTCAGAAGTTAGTCAAGTATCCTCGGTTGACAGCAGCATGGAAATGAATACTGGAGTTCAAATGCTTGTACTCTCAATTAAAAAGGTAAGTTTCTCCATCTTTTCTTGCTATCACAAATAAACTAACCGTCTCCACCCACTAGGACCATCTTTTCACCTTACTTTGAGATTCTGCAGCTGAGCTTTCTTCTCTTGAAGCGTGGCTTTCAGGTCAGGCTCAGTGATGACCTGGGACTCCATTTCATGGACCCAGCTGGTCAGCTGATCAAAGTTCTCATCAAACGACTGCCATTGCATGCGACTGCCCTCCAGGGAGCGCTGAGTGTCATTCAGTTTGTCACTGAAACTTTCCCACTGTAAACGCATGTTTCGCAGTTCACGTCGAATCTCCTCGCGTCCCTCATTGGAAGTGTTGGGGTAGAGTTTTTCACCTGACTCTAGGGCAGCGTTGAACAGAGCCAGTCCCTGTTCTTTCTCTGCCATCAGCTCCTGCAAAGGAAAAATGAACATTTCTGTTCTTGTCCTTTGAACTCGCCATAAAAGCCCACAACCTAGACCTTATGATATACCCATTGAATGCAATATAACTGCACAAAAACGTAGTTTATATCCTATATACCACATAGGAGCAGCAGCACATCAATACCGCAGAAGTTAAATTCACATTGTAGTATGTACTGAATGTAACATATAAAACTTTGCCAATAATTCACATTGTGACACCATCTGGCCACCAAGAACCTTCGTGTGTGTGATACAGATTTAAATAAATCAATAAAATATTAATTTAAAGGTAATTTTTTAAAATCATTACACTGATGATAGCCAGCTTGACGCTCAGGGAGTCTTCATCCCCAACTAGGTCTTGGCAAGAGTCTAGCTGCTGCTGGGCTTTGGTTAGCCAGTCAGTGCAAGCCTTGTTGCGATGCAGAAACTTGTCATGGTCATCAATGTTTTTCTCTGACTGTTCCACTTGTTCCTGTGGAGCAGAAAATGTAAAATTATTGTAAATAACAAACAAACAACAACAACAAATGTTATTGGTAAATAGACAATAAAAAATAAAAAATTAAATCTTACTGATGTTATAAATGTATACTGTACATCTACATCTGAAAGCAAACTTATCCCAGAAAGAACATGTATGCAAAATCAACAAATAGTCTGGATCTAATGGTGTGCTATAAAAATTTTAAAAACTGGTCACAACGTTCATGCATATTACTTCAAAGTTCACTTCTTTGAGTAATGGAATGCATCACCAAGTATGGTTGCGATAGATGAAATAGGTCCCGAGTAATTAGCCAGATTACAGTTTTGACAGACGCACAGATGGCAGACAAACAGATGGGACGGACACATAGCCAGATGGACAGATATTTACTGGAAATCATCTTGTGCATATTTGCAAACATCTGAAATATTTTCATTTTGGGGTGAGAACACAGACTCATGCATGGGAGTTAAAAAGCACCATGGCCACAGTACAATCACCTGAATACGCTTTCCCTACTTCTATTTTCACTTGCTATGGCCAGCACTGACATCATCTTGAACAAAGTCTCTCTCAGGACGACCATAACCACCTACCAAACATACAAAAATTCCAACAAAAGAAGATATAACAAGAATTCTAAACAAAATGACCTTGACAGCAGACGCCAGAGCCTGGAACCTAGAGACCAGCTGGTTGGCGTAGGATGCTGTGCGAGTGTCACCACTGGAGGCAGATATCTTCTGAGCCATGTCTCGCATGTTGTCAAACTCATGTCTGCGAGACTGCACGGCCTCTTCCAAGCCCTGAAGGCATTAAACACATCATGTTTGTAACAAATTCTGTTTTGAAGTCAACATTAGGCATGAACACACAGAGAAAAAAACAACTAAACTCAGACCTAACTAAACTAAGACCTGTACTAAAGTTTAATTAAATCCTATAGCTAATTTACAGTTTACTGGCTTAAGACTGTAAAAATGTTAATCTATCATTTATTTTGTCCTTACTGGTTTGCAAGCCAAGTAATTGACAACAATGTACGAATGAAGGGGATGGCAACAAGAAGACATGGAAGTTACAAAATATTGACCAAGACAGATATATAGTGCAAGTGTGCAAAGGTGATAGCTACTGAAAATTTCTCACAATTTTCATAAGACGGTGTTTCATATGACACACTCCTTTAGCTGCATTATTCCAATACTGATCAAGCAGAACCAAACAAAACAAAAACACTTACTTGTGGAAAAATAAATGTACTGACCTTGAAGAAGTCCATCTGGTTTTTCTTGGAGGTTAGATCAGGTTTGAGGGATGCGCCTCTCCCCTGAGACTAGCCTCCGTGTCTCTCAGCCACTCTGATAGTGCTTCATGGTGTGTATCATATGCCTCCCACTGATCCACAGAGCTCTCCAACTTGTTCCTACACATTCATAATAGCACCACTTAAATCTCTACTCTCTATAGCAGTGTGAATATTTTCAAGCCTTATTTCCACACCCTGTATATCTCCCTCAATAACGACAGTTTGAGCAAAGATGTGCTGTATGTACTTATTGGTCAGAAATTACAAACAAAAACTTTATAATGTAATACATTTTAGATTTATACTTTTGTGCAATGTGAGAAAAGACATCACTAAGCAATGCCTGACTTTGGTAATACACTATTTTAAAAAAAAAAAAAACAGAGTGATAGAGCAATAATATGGAAAATGCTGTGAAAACTACGTTTGAAACTTAATAAATGATTTAGAAACAATTACTATAATAATGATACATTATGAACACAATATCTACATACTGGGTTTGATCCATCTGGCCACAAAGCATGGTCCACTCTTTCTCCAGATGTTTGTGCTGCTGTTCCAGTTCAGCAACCTTAGCGCGAGGAAGCACACCACGAGCAGACTCCAAACGAGCCAAGGCTTCCGCCCTTCTTTGCTTGCCTTCTTCCATGCCACGGTGCAACTCCTGGAACATGGTGAAAATGGCCTGTGTAACTATGTTAGTGTCTTTGGCTACCCTAAATGTGTGCATTTTAAAGCAGTGGGCTGCTTCTTCTTCATTGAGAACATTAGCAAGGTGGGATAAGTGTGTATACAGTTGAACAAAAGGCAGGTTTTTGTACCAGGTTTCAAACGCTTTATTTACAAGTGTTTTTTTTTTAGCTTCAGTAATTAATTCAATAATGTTTTACCTCTCAATTCGTATTGTCCACGTTAATGTTATTATTAGTAAGCTTGAATGTGGACCAAGAAAATGAAATTAAAGGTCTGATGACGCACAAGAAGAAATTACCACTTCACAAGAGAGCGCAATGACACAAACATAATCAAAATGTCTTTCAAAAGTTTTATAAAACTGTATTTAGGAAAATGTAGGAAAACAAAATTTAGGTAATATCTAGACAAACAAGAAAACTACAACCAGTGACAAACATTAATCACCTCTTACTGCTCAATGTGTAACATTATGATAATAAAATGAAAAACAACACCTGGGTAGTAGGCGTTAAAATTTTCAGTTTATTAGACTAAAACCTTCATCAGTAAGAACCAAGGACTGTACAAAACAAAACAGTCTAATCATATATATTTAGTCAAGAAATTGAATCGAGTTCATTAAAAAGAATAGTGTACCATTTAGAAAATTATATCAATTATAAAGAATAATTATATTTAAAAACCTTCCTCTGAACCGTATTCACCAACATCACCAAAACATAGTGTTCCGTAGGAAAATGTGCGGGAGGGGAAAGTAATATACAGGGTTCTTACACCTTCCCAGGGACAGAATTTAGGGCCTTTTTAGGGCCTTTTTAAGGCCAAAATTTAAAAAAAAGGTCCACCTTTCGCGCAATAAAAGAAGAAATTAAATCCTAAAAGGCACTAACCATCTCAACTCGTCATACAACGTAGGTCAGAGTAGGGCACAAACTGGAAAATCTCTGGAGGGAAATCGAGATGCAGAGCATCTTTAGCCGCTTTGTCCACTGCAATATTGCCGCGGATGCCCATGTGACCAGGGACCCACATAAAAAATATCTTTTTACCCTCAGAAACAAGTTGTGTATGGAGGTCATGGATCTCTGCCAGAAAAGGGTGTGATATCTTTCTCGTGGAAAGAGCCTGGAGTGCTGACAGTGAATCGGACATGATTAAAAACGAGGTTCTTTTGGATTGATAAACTTGTTTCAGAGCTAGATCAGTAGATGAATTGCCTTGAGCTCAGCTGTATAAACAGAATAAAAATCCTATATTTGTTCTCGCCATGACGAACCCACGTTTTAAATGTTTCATGGCTCAGCCAAGAGTCGTTAAATGTACACTTTCCCATCCCGGCATAACACTCAGGCGTCAATGATTCAATCACAACTCAAGATGAAGCGGAGCCGAACGTAACTCACAACAACAAACACATCCGGGTACTGTCAAGGGATGTAACCGAAACGATGCTAGGGGATACTCTCCCTTGAACAGAGCAGACGACAATTTAGCGTCGTACTGCATGTTCGATTTCCACCCCTCAAAATTATATTTTTCCACCTTCTTTATTTTCGCTTCAGCTTCAAATCTTCGCTTTCATTTCTTCAACAGCTGCAAGTTTCATTTTTAGGGGCTTTTAGGGCCTCTGGGTCTTTTCATCCGAAAATTAGGGGCTTTTAGGGGCCCTAAATTGAGGATCCAAAAATCAAGGGGCTTTTAGGGGTTTTTAGGGATGCGTACGAACCCTGTATAACTACACATACAAACTCCCTCACAATCGTGTAACCCATTCAGCCATAAAGAGTCATCTTTGCTTCTACCTTTCCTCCCCGTCCTCCTCCCATGCAAAAAAAAAAAAGAAGAAGAACCTCCCCAAATAGCAATGTGTAACATTAATAATTACCTTCATAGTTGACAGCTTGGCCTCCACACTAAATCGATCACCACCGATGTCGCCACACCATGAAACTTTCTCTTTAGCGGCAGCCAACCAACGTGCCTGCTGCTGTTGTGCATCTTGGCACTGCTGTTCTAGTGCACTCACTAGGGTGTCATCAATCCGCTCAGCCCGGCCCACCAAAGACTCGAACTTCTTGGCCAGCACGTTGGCGTCTTTGGCGAGGCTGGACATCTCCACGGACGGGTATTTGCCCAGAAGATCTGAGGCTTTATCTTGAATAGCTGTGACGCGCTTCTTGTGAGCAGCTAGCTCATTCTGCAAGCTCTGTTGGACAGGCGAAAAAAAAAATTAATGTAAGTAAGTTTTTTATATAAAATAAACCTGGATGAATTTACATATTACTTCCTGGTCTATAAAAGTATTTCACAAACATTTCACTAGTATGTGTTCGATGGTTTCATCTTTATTCGAAAACATTTTGAACCGAAATATTTACCACTGTCCTCAAAGACCCGAGGTGTTTTCTTGAAATAAGGATGAATGAAGAGACATTTTTTTTTAACCTTTTTTCAATCAATGTTAAACAACCTCCAAATTCTAACCTTGCAGTCTTCCAGCCTCTTGATGATGTCAATGTCTTCGCCTGAGATGTCGTCACAGCGAGAAAGCATGTCTTTGAGCTGGTTCATAAATTCTGTCTCCTCCAGCATGGCTTGCTGAAGATCCCGCTGCTCCACAGAGAAGTCTGACATGGTAGCAGACAGCTGCTTGGCCAAGGCTGAGGCATGCTCAAACTTTTCCTCAATCTCCCGTTGAGCATCCTCAAGGTCTGGGATCCTCTGGCCATGATTTAGCTCCCGAAGGTCACAGATTTTCTGTGCCACCACTGCCATGACTTCAACATAGTAAGGTGCTTCCTCCTGAATAAAACAAATAAGAGATCGATTGATTTGAGGTCTCTAACATGAACAATAACATTCTTTTTATACAGTTGAGGTTATCACTGAGTTTCCACACAATGGCCGTAGAAGACAAGCTTGATCTACTTCCAGTATCTCTTTTCAAACTACATTCTAAGTCTCAAACTAATGCAAACCCCATTTTCACACCTAACATATGTGATTATGGTCCCTTTTACAAAATCACATCATTCTGGATATCATACAAGTGATATAATAAACAAAATATACCCATGAAGTCAACTTTATTGGAAAGTCTGTACGGATGAAATCACTTGGTGGAGTTCGTGAACTTTCAGCTTTGCATACTAATGACAGCAAAAACTGCTGACGTCACAGACAGGGAGTAGTACACTAATGACTGTACTAGTAATGAAGCCTCTCCTCTTATTAAGAACTTTCATGATACGGCTCTCGAAGATCTCTCCAACTCTGATACACTACTTTCAGGAGGTTCAACGATTTTGCACCTATTGCAAATATCTACCTTGCTCTGAATGTTAAGAAAACAAAAGAACTTCTGTAAAAGGACTTCTGTAGAACTTCTCCCCCCAACCCTCACCCTCCCTCCTGCCCCCCTCTTCTCCCCATGTTATCCCAGATCTGTTTATTGATAGCGTGAAAGTGGAGTGTGTGAACCAGTTCAAATATCTTGGGACGGTTATCGACAACAAGATTTATTTTGATAGGAATACCATGTCCATTCACAACAATGGTCAATCAACAAAAACTCCAATCTCTAAATGTGAATAAGTCCGTCCTGTGCTCTTTTTACAGGTGTATTATTAAATCTGTTCTTACATTTGGTTTTATATCCTATGGTGGCTTAAGTGTGAAGAACAAGAATATGTTTGACAGAGTGGTGAAAGTGTGCAGAAAGGTAGTGGATGAGCAGCAGAACAGTCTGCACGAGTTGTATGAATGTCGTGCTGTGCAAAAGTCTAGGATGATTGCTGGAGACACTACACATATTCTGGTCAAACAATATGAGTTTTTCCCATCTGGACGCCGTTTCCATGTACCCAAATGTTCCACTGTACGAACACGATCTAGCTTTGTTAGACAAACGTTAATATGTGTCTCTCAGAATGAATAATAGTGTGTTATGGTGTGCTATAAGTATGCGTGTGTTGGATTGTCTTAAATTTGTTTCCCCTCCAACTGTTTTTAATTGGGCACAGTGCATTTTATTACTTTATTGCTGCCTGTTGCATCATTATAGTCTATGTATTTTTCAACTTTTTAATGAGTGAATGTTTGTAATTGAATTTTCTTACACATTTATTGCAATTTGTTGTAGTACTGTCAGCAAAACATGCCTTCATTTTTCGGTTTAAGATAATAAAGTATTCTTGAATCTTGAATCTAGTGGGGAATTACTTTCACAATGAGAATCAATCGCTTCCGAAAGATTTCTAATATTACATCTTTTATTTGCCCAAATCTAGTGCATCACTAACTCCCACCTGAAACATGCACACAATCAAACTAAACATTTGTTACACTTGTCTACCTTATCCACTATTATATTTCCATCTCTTTACCTTGAACTTGGTGAGCCTGGACTCCACACTGACAGCATCCTCAAAGTGTTTGGAGCTCTCGTCTAGTTTCCCCAGCATGCTATTGACCCAGGCTGTCACCTCATCTCTCCCGCTAGCAACCTGGTCCCAGCATGCCAGCTGAGCCTCCAAGTTTTCTCTGTGCTCTTCAAGAACCTGCAAATATCAAAGGAACGAAAATACAATCTGCTTATCACAAAGCTGCAACAAAACAATTAGTGTCAACACTTTTTTTATTTTTTTTTTATTAATGCAAAACCATTTCAACTTATGTTAGCATGTACTGAATGTAGGTTTAGGACAGAAGATTTCAAAGTTTTAAAAAGTTTGTTTTCAACCAATATCTGCTGTGTTATTACTGCTTCTTTACTACTGTCACTAGTATCATAAAGAACTTGCTTCACTTCTGACACCTTCGGATCTTTTGTTGTGTTTACAACATGTGGAGGTACTGTGACACAGGATCACAGTAGTTAATTAACAAACCAGTTTATTGTTTCTTGTCACATGATCAAAAGGTCATCCAAATATGTCATGCTTTTCATAGAAGCATGTATTATACAACCCTGCTTACCTTGTTGGCAGTTTCCCAGTTAAGGTTGGCCTCATCAAGATCCTGTTCCATGACCTTGGGCTTGAAGTTGGGCACCTTCTTCAGTTCTGCCAGAAGCTGGACACCTTTGTTGTTCATGTGGTCTAATTGGGTCTGGTTGGCATGCAGATCAAACTCTGCATTCTGCATGCATCAAGAATAAAGACATGAGATTGAACCTGATTTTTACACTTCATGGTTTCACGATGAAGATTCTATTTAAAGCAGTCTGAATGTCTCTTATACATAATTATGCTGTTCTTTTGTGTTGTTGTTTTTTAGATCACTAAACCACTTAACATGAAACAGAACACTAGATTTTAGTATTATCTTCAACAAGCTCTCACCTTATGCTGATCAAGGGCCTTCTTGACGTCAGCCTGGTTGTTAAAGGCAATCTCTTGCTCCACAAGAGGGGAGACATCAGTCAAGACACGGCCCACACCTTGCTTGGCATCGTTGTAAGTCTGCCACAAGTTGGCTATGCCACTGTAATGCTGGTGCTGCTCCCCGAGCTTGGACTGCACCCGCTCCCAGGCTTCACTCACCTGCAAATATCACAAGTATGTATTTGTAAAGAGTAAAGGAATGAATCAATTACTGAAATGACAAATGATTGGTTTTTGTTAATTTGTTTATTTATTGTTTTATATTTTGTCTTCTATGGGTTGTGGTTCACATCAATTATGTCCACCAAGGATTACCAAGTAACAATTTGTAGCAGTCACTAACCTGAGCAAGCTGGGCCTGGATCTGGGCAGTCTTGGAAGGATCAGCATGCATGATCTGTCTCCCTAGTTCTCGCAGCTGTTCATATTCTGGGTTGCGTCCAAACACGTCATCTCGGATGTCCTGAATAGAGCAAATGGTCCCATTTATTTCTGTTCAAATAATGCTACATCAACAACAGTAAGACGTAGAATTTTACAGGCATTTTGTCTTCATGATATACTACTGTTTCTCATCATGGAGTAAAACACTATCATAACAACCTTCTAGCAAAACATTTTTTCCTTACTTCTGGAGTCAAAGGTGTAAACAGCAAAATGTTACTGCAGGTGTGCATCTTGAGGTTAGATCCTAGGCTTTGGTGCATTACATTAGGCACCATTATTTGTGGAAAAGTTATCAGTGAGCTGGAAAGTTTTGTTCGTGGTTTTTGTATTATTATTTTTTTTAAAGCAATACTTCAAATTTATACGACAAGTCTAAAGCTGTAAATGAAATCTATAAAAATCTCAAATCCCTATCCTATCCTATCCCATAACTCAAAAGTCTTTGGGGCACCGCAGATGATCGTTTAACCAGCGTACGCCATCTTTCTCTGTCCTCAAAGGTCAAAATTAAAAAATTATGTAAAGACCAACGATGTAAAAATGAATACAAACCTCAATCTCTCGGACCAAGTCACGGATGCCCTGAAGAGAGGACTGTGAGGCCTTGGCAGCTCCGACTCTGCTCTCCATTTGCTGCAGAGTGCGCACAAGAGAGTCCTGGCGACTACCAAAGTCATCAGTCAGCTGCATGAGTTCACCTAAGTGTTCCTCTTTCTGGGCAGCTGTCTGGCCCACTGAGTCACACATCTGCTCCAAAGACTGTAGATCATATCAAAGAATACACATCAGAATAGTGCACAAACAATATTTATACTTGTAAAGACATGGATAAGTCTAGTTTCCAAATTTGTTTAGCTAGAAAGACTGATGAGGAAGTCATAGAAAGGTATAGTGACTTTTAAAATGATATATCATGTATCAAAATATCGCTTCAACTCAGATCAGATTAACATCAACTTTCTAAAGGTTCAAATATTATTTCAATTCTTTTCTTCTCTTTCATCCTGGTCTTACAGACCTGCAGTTCTGAGCCAAAGTGGAGTGTTCGTTGCGTAGCACGGTCCTTAATGACCATTTGTGCTGAAGTCATCATCTCGTCAAGAGCCTCCGCCTCCTGGTTCCATGGCCCCAGTACCTTCCTCAGCTCCTGGATCTCAGCCATGATCTTAGCCACCTGTTAAGCGCAAAATCTATACAGAACACTTACGCTACTACAAAACAGGTTTCTATTTATAATTTTATTTTTCATTACTGATCTTGAGATAAAAAGAATTCCTCTCTAACAAGGAGAAAACACACATGCAAAACACAACCGAATATGTGCGAATAAAAAGATCTGTTGCGTGATATAATACAAATGTTCCGAAACAATGATAGTAGCGTGAAAACCATCTACTTGTATAGTTGACAGATACAGATAGTTTTTAATTGTTGCATTTTTCCATTTTCAAACAAAATACAACTCACAAAGCGTTTAAAGACTAAATATCTGGTTTTGCTTGACACATTTACTAAATACAAACAACATTTGTTTTTTTAATTTGTTTAAATTGAGGAGTATGGGAGCAAAATACTATCCATTTTTAATGAACGAACCTCTTCTTCCTTGATGTCTGGTGCTGCCAGCCTGGCCTGCAGAGACTTTAGTTTGGCTTGTGCAGCTTTGTGAGTGTCACTGTAATTGCTCCAGTGGCCGCAAACCTCCTCCCTGCCTTGGATCAGGTCCTCCATGCGTGTGTAGCCATCCACCAGCTTGTCGAATCTGTCCATCAATACAGCCCGTTCTTCCTCACTGCAGTTCTGAATCAGGTCTTTGAATTCCTGCTGCATAGCTTGGAAGGCTGGGTCCTGCTCTGCACACTCTTTCTTCATTGCCTGAGGAGAAGTTTAACCACAAAAAATAATAATAATAAAATAAAAAATGGAATTATGTCTGTGAAGGAATAGGTGTTTGTGAAAGTAATGAGTGCTGCCGTTTTATTTTAGTTAAAAGTGACCAGTTCATAATCTCATTATGATCATTACATTAACCCATCTATCTAAATAGGCAAGCATCTGTCAAATGTTGATGGCAGCAGAAATATGTTGCAGCTGCATAACTATAGTGGTGTCCTGCATACAAATGAAACTAAAATATTACTTTAGTTAATTTACCCTCAGTTTGGCCAGAGTGTCATTGACTTCATCAGAGTAGATCTCGCTGCCTGAATCCAGCTTGCGCTGCATCTTCTTCACCCATTTCTCCATGTCATTCAGGCGACCGTAGAAATCTCGTCTGTGCTGCAGGGCGGAGGCCAGCACATGCTGTCTTTCTGCCACAGCTTGGTTGACCTGTTCAAAGCTGTTCTTCACAGAGTCTTGTTTGGATCTGAGGACCTGAAGTCCTTCAGGGCTTGCATGGGGTGCCAATTGGTCAAACTGATGTTGCAAGGCCTTCAGCTGAGGTTTCTGGTTACGCACCTCCTCTTGCAATGCCTAGGATAACATGAGAACCAATCATGAATAAAATTCATCATCAAACATGATTACAAACAATTATTATGTCAAAAGGTGAAGAAAAAAATATCAGAGTGTATAAAACAAAAACTTGAATTTTAACATCCAAAACAGCAAATTGAAATCTTTCCTAACCTTTGCTAAAGCCAGCTCATGCTCCAACACTTGCACATCAGTGGTTCCAACATTGGGATCAGAGGCCAGACGGTTCTGCAGACGGTCCAGATTATCTTGGAAGTTCTCCAGTTCATTAGTGTATGCTGTCCAGGCACCAAACATTTTCTCCACTCTGTGTGAGCGCTCCTCTGATGCAGAAATGATGCTGCCCCAGCGTTTCTGGATGCTGTCTAGCTCGCGAGCCATGTTGGGTTGCTCCATCAGGTAGCCAGCCTCAGTACTCATCTTGTCAAAGATCGGTAGGTTCTCTTCACACTCACGTAGGAAAGCCTATGAAGACACATGAGTTTGAATTTTATGATGCTGATATACTTCCAGGAAACAATTATGTGGTCTCTTAATAATTATTTTGTAATTGTTGCTACTTAACCAAATATATACTTTTCTTTCTTAGACTGCACAAGTATGGTACAGAAGAACAAGATTTACAATAATACGTTCCTAACACTGAACAATGAATGAAACTAAAATCAGCCTGTTAACAAGACGTACCTGGTGCAGATCATACAAATCTTTTGCCTCTTCCTGTGATGCACACTTGGGCAGTTCTGTGTCGCAGTATTTCTCTGCCTTCATTATCCAAGGCATCAACTGTTCATGCAGCGTCTGGTAGCGCTGCCAGTGAGCCACATTGCCAGACAGTGCAGTGCTGCGGTCCTTGGCCCGCGTACATAAGCTCTCCCACTGCCGACGTACACTGGTCAACTTAGACTTAAGAGCAGCCGTCTCACGAGAGCGGAAATTTTGAGTCAGGCCTTTGGCATCTTTTTCCAAGTTCTCCAGTGTGATGTGGTTCTCATATACTTGGCTTGAAATGGCCTGCAAGAATAAAAGTATGTTGATAAAAGTATGCTTTAAATGCTGTGAGCCATTAGGTTTAGATTTTTAACAAAAACTCTTAAAAGATTCCATAAATAAACAAGATCTCCACATTATGACAAAGCCTATTAGTCTGCTGGTCTAAATCAATATATAATATTAAGGGACAAAAAATTAAATCACACTAAATAAAACACACTAACATTAACAACAGTTATAAATTACTACAGAAATTCAAAGTATCATACAAGCAAGATTTGTTCTATAAAAAAAAGGTTCCAAGCTGATTTTATAAAGCTACATACCTCAGACTTCTTCAGCTGGTTCTCAGGTGTTTCTTGCTTGTTCTCATACACTTCATTGAGCTTGCCTTCCTTCTCATTCAGCCAGTCACAGAAGTTGTTGAGGCGTTTGTAGTATTCGCTCCACTTGGCGATGGTCATCTCTAGGTCTTGCAGCTTGGCATTGAGGCGGTGGGACACACTGTCCAACCTTTTGTCGATGTCTGTCATTTCCCCCTTCAGGGGTCCCTGACGTTCACGACTGGCACCCTCACAAAGTAGGGCATTGAGTTTAGTCATCTCATTCAAACTGCCTTTTAGTTTGTTCAGTGTTGACTGCAGCTCCTGATAACAGAAAAATAAAAACATGAACGTGCCTGCACATTTTTGTTTTCTTCCTTTATTCTCTATGTATACAGTAAAACATAAGTCACAGTATTGTCATGTCACAAAAGAAACAAATCAGATTCCAATGGTTAATACTAATTGTATCTAAACAGTACATGAATGATTTTCTACTACAAGTTCAAAATGAGACCTGATAGTGATCTAAGAGAGGTTTCCACGGAACGTGCGACTATGTCACGCCTTGTGACAGACATTTTGAAGTCCAATGAGTCTGATGACGTCCACAAATCCACAACTTGAACGGCGAAAATATATACACAGAAACAGTCAACGCTGCACCACTATTCCAAAACAAAGTATGGCGCCACAAAACCGGAAGCGAGTAAAGCAACTTTCGTCTTCCGATACAAAACAACAACAACAAAAATTTTAAGTGTTCGCGGATTGTTTCGCATGTCTTTTTTTTTTTTTTAGTACATTAACAGTTCTTTTTGACAAATCTGAACTATCTTTTTTTGATATATGCAAATAATATTTCAATGAACTGCCCCTTACCTTCTTGGACTGGAAATCTTTCTGGGCAGACTCTTGGGCCATGGTTTCCGGCGGCTTTTCCAGTTCGGTCTCGGCCTTCTTGAGGTACTGCAGCAGCGACGTCTTCTCCCCTTCATACTGCTCCCAGTCTTTCACCTTTTGCTGCAACCACACACACAAGAAGCTTGGATGGTGATACCCGACAGGGTTAGTGAACAAACTTCCTACCACTCACCTTCCTCCTTTGTTGGGGCAGCAATGTGGGCACAAAAAGAAGTGAGCATCAATTGTGAGTTAGAACTTGCAAGTCCTCCTCCATTATAATATAAAATTGTCAATAAAACAGTGGACACAGTAGACACGAGAAACCTAGCTAGCGCAACATACACTGTAAACTTAACACTTGCAGATATGTGTAGATGAGGCTATCCTTGAATAAACCAACATGGCCATACACATTTTCCACCAAAATATATTGCACAATTCCTAAAAAAAATCTTTGGAAATTATAATCAATGTTACACTGATTTAAAAAAAAAAACTTTTGAAATATAGTTAAAAATGCTGAATTCAATGTCAAAGTTGAAATGTTCCAAACAAAGAGAAGCCAGAACCCCAGTCTCTCAGAGCAGCAGACCTTGGAAAACCAGTTTATTGGTTTCTTTGCTAGACCCACACTTTAGAAGGAGACCGAAGGTACTGACAGTCAAATATCTACAGTACTGCATCAAATAAAGTGCGACCACATTTTCTTCCCGGATTTTGTTGTTTTTTTTTACAATAAATACAATTTTTAAGCACCTTAACCACGTTAACAGTGTTTGCTGTAAAATAATTAAAGGCATTAAGGAAAACACATAAAATCTCAACAACAGAGAACCTCAGCCAATCCAAACAGTTTAATATTCTGAGAAACGCATTATATTTGGACAAAGTATGATATCATGCAAGCTTCAGGAGAGCAGACATCTTCACATTCTCTATTCCTGCTCTCACACGAAGAGAGTCAGCTGGAGTTGATCAATAAACAATCAAAAATCAATCATGCTAAGATGCTGAAGATTCACAAGCTGAAAATAGCAGGAAATCAATAACTAATCAATAAAATTATCCCCCTTACCATTCTCTAGGCAAATCTGAAAAAATATTAAGTAAACTGTCTCTGTACAAGACAGTTATCATCATACAAAAGGCACTTAAGCTGTTCAGCAGCACTGCCTATTTATTTCTAAAACTTCTTGGAAAGTAAAAATATATTTAGGAGAATGTGTTTCTCTTCTAAAATGTGCTATGTGGTACAGAAAAGTAGATAGCAAAATGTTATGTTACCTTCAGCTTGGTATGCTTGGCCTGAGCTAGCTGGTTGGTGTCTTTCCACTTCTTGTCTAGGTTAGCTACAGTCTGTGAGATGAAGGCTGGAGCATTGCGATCTTGCTGCAGACGTTTGCCAGCCTCTATGTCTGCCTGCACATTCGCTTTCTCAGAGTCCAGCTTTGTCAGCAAGGCCTAGAATAATAGACAACCAATGAGATTTGGATGCAAAGACATAGATATACAAAATACTAGTAGGTGAAAGGGACGAAAGGTTAGGGTATAGCTAGCCACAAGTGATACTGAAAGAAATAAAATAAAAATAAATAAACTAATGTATCCTCAAAAGCAAAACTCTTTACTGACCTCATGTTCCTGGAGGTAGGCCCTGGCATCATCCAGACTGTCGATGACAGGATTCTCCAAAGCCATGCGCTGAGCCTCATCCAGCCAGTCGTTCTTTCTGTCCACCTTGTCACGGAATTCGAACCCTTTGCTGAAGATGAGGATTTGCCCATGGTGGAGTCCATGGAGGGGCGCAGAGCCTGGAAACGTGCCATCAGGTCCTTAAGGCGCTTGCGCTCAGCCGCTGCGTCAGAGTCTGGTGCATCCTGGAGAAGTTCTTCCAGGCTTGCCTCCAGCCGTTTGGTCTCCTCCAAGTGTCTGTCCATGTTGCGCATCTCTTTCTGTAAACAGGTAGAAGATTGTTTGTTAGGATTCATTTCATCACGTTTTCTTTTTTCACCATCTTCTATATGCAATCTTGATTATGTTTGGTCCGTAGTTTGTTGGCTGCCTCATGATTCCAGCCACTTAAAAGGTGCATATTTTAGTTTTTAATACTAAAAATGGTGACAGGTAAATTTTACATCTCACTTGTTACTAACAAGTACATGCTGTGCATTTTAAAAGTATTTAACAAATTTTGAAAAAAAACAGTCATTGGACATTATGATACTACTCCCTTTATTAATGGTAAAAATATGTCATTACAAGGAAATCATGGCAAAGTCTTATCTAAAGTTCAAAATCTTTGATTGTTTTCTTCTGCTAATGTTTTCTTTCATTCTATCTGGTAAAAGCATGAGCCACAACAAACAGAAATACAAGTGCTGATTTACACACTTTCATAACAACTACAATACAGTTTCTATGCATATAATTTATACAAATTGCCAATCAGCGCTGCACTCGATCAGTATTTCTTTGTCTCCTACACCTATGCTACTCCCTTTGCTAAATTCTCTCATATACCAACAGTGTCATAAATCACTAAACGACAGAGGTCAAACAATGATGCATAAAAAGAAATAATTCTACAAAACCGAAACAACACAAATACACACTCTGAAGGACTGCCAAAATAGCAACAATGTACTATATAGCTTACAATATTCATAACTGAAGCACTCTTTGCCACTACATCATAGTACATGTTATATAAAAAAAAATTCATTATTCTATTGCCATTGCTACATGTACTCCAAAATGTCTGATCCTGACAATGTCACAACAACATTTTACCTTCAACTGTTCCATCGAGCAAAAGAATGCAAAAAGGATAATAAAATGCCTTTTGTGTTGCATTATGCAAAATGTAATGCACATAGTGTGAGGTAAACAGGACACAATGATTTATACAGAAGCAAAATAATCAATAATCAAAGCATTATTTTGAAGGGTATGGAATTAGAAATCAATACAATAAATTCTGTGTCACCTGAGAACCACAAGAAAATCAATATTTGCCAATTAATTTCAAAATGAAACAATTAATGTAAATAGAGGTGGTGGAGTGAAGGAAGGGGGGAGGACTCAAACAGGTATTGGAAAAGAAAGGAAGTGGTCTATCTAACATCAGCAATAATTAGCTAGTGACAAAATATTTTAATATCAAATCTAGTATTGTGACAAATAAAACACTCAATAAATCAATACACTAATAACATTGCATAAGGATTAAAGTTTTTTTTATTGTTGTTGAAAACACACCCATAAAATTAAATACAGGATTTTTCTGGTATTAAAAAGCAAGAGTAAAATCTACAATCTACCCTGCTTGACTAAATCTCTCAGCAAAAGCAGACAGAAAAATAACCTGGGCATGAAACTGAGGGCAGTATGACCCTGGCATAGCAATTACTTCATCATTTACATTCGAAAAGACAGATAAATAAATTAATAAACACATTTTAAAATACTGTGCTGTGCGTACAATGTATACACAACAGTGTCCACTCACCTGGAATTTGGCCAGCATTTCCTTGTACTCATCGCTGGAGATGTTCTCCTGACCCATCTCCTTCATCAGCTTTTCAACGTTGCCGATCCAGTCTGACATTCCCAGAAGTCTGACACACCAAGCAGACCAGTGAGCAAACATAGCACAAGATATCTACAAGCTATATGTTGTAGGCAAGCACTATCTCATGGACTGGTGCTTAAATGGAAAGTTTGTTGTTGTTGTTGTTTTTCTTCAAATAAACTGCATGGCTTGAGAGGAAAAACAAAAATGACTTCTCCAGTGCCACAAAATTATTATTATGTGTCAATCTAGAGCATCACAGATAGTGTAACATCTTCACGTAACGGTATATTCCTCACATCCATGCTCCAATGGCAGCAATAACTACCCTGATATCTGCATTTTGCTATCCACACTCGCTGCATATTTCACATAGGCTGATGACAAAAGAGAAATTGCATTGACTGATTGAGACTCAAAGAAACTGGCTTATCCAACAAAATGTCTTGTATATGAGGGTGCATAACATACAATACAGAACAGAATGGCCAGCAGTATCACAAGCACCAACACACACTAACAGCAATAAATTGTCAATACTATACTATCCACTTTGTCATTTAATTAGTTAACATACAATGCAAGTTGTATATATGCAAGTTGTATATTTGGCTATTTCAAGATGGGTTTAGATCCTCCATTTCCGCACCTTAGCTATACTACTAAGCTAAGTAACACACATTATTATATTGCTAAACTAGATAACGCCAAACCAGCCCTCTGTTCGTCAAGTTTCTTTGCCAGATTCAATCATGGAATCCCAATTTTCTGGAGGGTAAGACCTTTCTCAGAAGAACCTTTACAACCTCTGAGTTTATGGGCACCTCTCCACCCCTCTTAAGAACCCACTCCAAGGCCATTCAGAATAATAAGTTGTCCTTGCAAATAACTCAATGCACATGAATGTTATTCTTGGCTTGGCATAAGCTGTGTGGTCCTAACAGACCTAGACGTTGGCATTTATGGACTTGCAACAAAACAATGTAAACAAGAGCCGAGTCATATATTATTTTGTAGTATGAACAGAAAGCAAACCAGAGTTTTATATACATCAAGTACGGTTACAATTAAGAGTTTCCGTTCTCCCACTCCCTTCCCCTATAGGGACCAATAATGAAACATTATCAGTTTGTAGCTCTTTGTAGCTACAATTAATTATATACATATAAGAAAATGATAATAATTAAAATAAATTGCAAAATTACTTCTGGTTGTAATCTTTCCAACGTTCAGGCAGTTGCTTGAGCTGGACATGAAGCTTGTCGGCAAAGTCGTTCAGACGGTTCCATCTGTCCAAGCACTCTTGATAGCGCTTTTGCAGAGATCCGTCTGCTCTGTCTAATTTGGTCAGGTCTGAGGCATGCTTCTGCATCTCTTCCAAACATTTCTCGCATTGTGTGCGGAACGGCCCTTGGAAGAATTGCTGCAATCAGATGATAATTTCATTTTAGTTTACTTGAAATAATTGTTGCCAAGTCCAAATAATAGCAAATCTACCACTCAGTCTTTCAGGGTTATTACTAAATGAGGCCTTTGCACAGACTGTTGACAAAAATGCAATCATTCTATTTAAAATTTGTGAGGTCACTATTTGAAATGCATACTGATTCTGCAGCTACGTTCTCATACAGTTTTTTTTACTTACTTTGTGTTTCTGTAAAGCATCTTTGACATTTACGTTGGAAGCCAGTTGCTGCTGGTTCTGTTTGGAAATCTGTTCTGCTTTGCCCATCTGATGGTCAAATTTCTCCTCTGGTAGTACAAACTCCAGCTTCAGCAGCCGAATGGGTGCTGCATGTGTAATAGCCTGAAAGAAAACAATGAACAAAAGGGTAAATTACATAAACCAAATTCAATATCTTCAAACACGTTCTGCTGCTAGTGCTGATGACAACTACACTGATGTGTTAATAGTTTGCTGCTGCAAAATGCATAACAAAACAAGTGTATGGAAGGAAAATAATAATATATAATACCAGACTGCACTAAAAAGTCTGCTTTCACCAGCATAAGTATACATAAAATAGCTACATTATTTGATTGTGTGTTATTAGGTGTGTTACCTAAAACAGTACCAACACATAATGATGCTCTTTTAGAAACAAACTGTACACCAAATATCAATACAATGCACAACAGAACATATGCATCTATTTAGCACAGTCCAATTTTCCTCTTCCTTTTTTTTGCATATTTCATAGTTAAGTTCTCTCCCTGTATCTGTCATTACCTTCCATCTCTTTTCAGTGTGGTCCAAAATGTCTTTGAGGTATTTCTGGTCAGCAGGCTGCAGTTGCTTCATAATCTCTTGGCCATTGCTCTGATATTCTTGTAGTCGCTTTTGGTCTGAATTAGCAAAGAATGTCTGCAACAATAAAGTAATATTTTAAGCAAGCAAGTTTAAAAAATATCTCCCCAAATGAAACAAATATATGCAACAAGATACTGCCAAGTTGTAGAATCTGACTTGCACCTGCCTGCCAGCACATTGCCAATCTGCACTGAGCATTCAACAAATGGATGAAGACATGCACATTACAATTGGACAAACACATCATCGCCAGTCATACATATATTTTTCACAATGAATTCAGCCAAAATTTTTGAACAATCTAATCTTCAGTACAATCAAATTAACAAGATTTCCACATGCCTTTTGGATGCAGTAGATGCAACAATATGCAGATATAAACCTTAAATAGGTTTATTAAGTAATTTGGTCAATTTAACCCAAAGACAGCAGAGGACCAATATCTTTGCAGAGGACCAATATCTTTCCTATATGTTCCAAAGCCTATATATGTCTGACGTTATTTTCAATCTACAGTCCTTCCAGTCTACATTTTGAATTTGCTTTATTGTCTCCCAGTAAACACAATACTGACTGAAGATTTTCCAGTGTTATTATAACACCGACCTTGTGTTTACGGATCAGGCTTTCACAGTCATCCTCTTTATCTTCAAGTACAACTGCGGCAGCATCCAGCCACTCATCCAGTTGCTGCTGTCGCTGGATGAAGGATTTCCACAGTCTGCACATCCCCTCCAGCTTCTTCTCCCACTCTTTGGCCGATGTCACACAGTCCTGAATGAAAATAAACATAACACAACTTTAGAAACAAATATTGGGCAGGAAATTTCTCATTCTGCATTTGGAACCATATCACAGCAAGACATCAAAATATGTTTACATGTTTGAGCGAGCTTAATCCATTAGCCCTGGAAGAAGAAGCTCAAAATCATTTTCTTTTTTCTTCATTTCCTTTTCTTTCTCTCTCTTCTTCATTTCCTGAACATGCCTTGGAGGTTTAGCTGATAAAACTAATTTATCCATGCATAAAATGTTTTTTAGTTTTAGCAGGTGTGTGAATCTGTACATAGTTACTCACTTGGAATCTAGTATTGGCAGAGTTCATGAGATCATCAGCAGGTGAGAAGTCCACATTTTTCAACTTTGGCTTAGTACTACAGATCTTTTGGAAGACTTTGTTCTTGCTCTCAAGAATGGATTTCTGGTAGGTGGTCTCAGCAAAGAAAGCCTTTAACACAGAAAATCATGTCTTACAAAAAAATACAATAGTCTCCACCCAAAACGTTGCATTATCAAAAACTGCATGACAAATTATATGCATGCATCTTACACACTTTTACTTTGCAAAGGCAAATATTATTTCTTAATAATAATAATAATAATAATTTATTTCATTTAAAATTCTACGCCTTTCCCTCAGGAGAAGCTCAAAGCGCAGTTACAGCCAGCCATAAATACATATTCAAGGAACATAAAAGAATAAAAGCATCAAAACACAAAACCAAACACCACAGTATTAAAATATAGTCAAACACACCCACTCACTCTATGTCTCCCACGCATACACACACCCACACACACATACATACACACAACCACACACACAATAAAATAAAAAAGCACAATAAAATTGTCTATCTCTATCACCACAGTATTAAAACATAGTCAAACACACCCACTCACTCTATGTCTCCCACGCATACACACATACACACACATACATACACATACATATACACAACCACACACACAATAAAATACAAAAGCACAATAAAATTGTCTATCTCTATCACCACAGTATTAAAACATATGCTAACACACCCACTCACTCTATGTCACCCCACGCACACACACATACACACACTCCCACACACAGACATGCACACAATAAAATACAAAGCACAATAATTTAAAAAAAAAAAAAAAAAAAAAATTGTCCATCTCTATCACCACAGTATTAAAACATAGTCAAACACACCCACTCACTCTATGTCTCCCACGCACACACACACACACACACACACACACACACAAACAATAAAATACAAAGCACAATAAAATTGTCTATCTCTATCAGTATACGTGCATTTCACACAGAAACAGAAACGAGCAATTTACTTAAAAACGCCATGGAGCAACTACTATGATCACCACAAAAAGACACCACAACACAACACCTGCACAGACACTCAAGCAGCCAAACACACCTGGGCCACAACGACGACGAAGATGAGGAAAACAGCGACGATGACGACGACGATGACGACGACACTGAGAAAGAAGATGACAACGACGGTGACGATGATATGATGAGGTTGATGACGACGATGATGATGATGACGACCATGATGATGACCATGATGACGACGATGATGAAGGTACGATGACCACAAAAAGAGGTTAAGGACGGCTGGTGGGCAGGAATTTATTTCAAGAGGTGTTCATGGAAAAGATGTGTTTTAAGTCTAGATTTGAATGCAGATAGAGTAGGGGTGTCACGGAGAGGCTGAGGCAAGGAATTCCAAAGTGTAGGAGCAGCAAAGGAGAAAGAACGACGACCATACGTCTCCAGCATGATGCGTGGCACAGAAAGGTGACCAGCGTCAGCGGAACGGAGAGATCTGGATGGACGATATGGCGTTAAGAGCTCAGACAGATAAGAAGGTGCTAGACCGTGCAGACTGCGGTAACAAAGCATCGCAACTTTGTATTCGACACGCGCGCGCACTGGCAACCAATGGAGTTCCTGAAGAAGCGGTTTCGCGCTGTCGAATTTGCGCTTCTTGAGCACGATACGGGCTGCGTTGTTCTGTGCTTTTTGAAGTTTGTCCAGTAGAGTGTTGGGAAGACCTACAAACAGAGAGTTGCAGTAGTCCATTCTTGACAGTACCAAAAGCAGACATCAACTTCTTTGTAGCGCCCACTGTCAAAAAGGGTCTTATATGACTAATCCTGCGGAGTTCTAGGAAAATGGCCTTGCAGAGATTGTTAATGTGGAGTTCCATTGAAAGTGCCCTATCAAGGTGGACTCCCAGATTTCTGACAGTCTGAGAGAATTCAATCTGCGTGCCTGAGAGTGTGATGGTAGCTGAGTCAGAGAGAGATTTTAGTTTATGATCAGTAGCTATGGGAATAATTTCAGTTTTGTCATCGTTTAATTTGAGTTTGTTTACGTTCATCCAGGTCTTGACAGATTCAATGGTTTGTTGGGTGGTGTTCAGTATTATAGGAAGTTGAGAGGGGGGACCAGACTTTTGGAGTTGTGTGTCATCCGCAAACATCTGATAATGCATTTCAAATTGGCGGATGATAGAGCCCAGGGGTTGAATGTATGCGGTAAAAAGTACGGGACCCAGGACCGAACCCTGAGGGACTCCGAAGGCTAGTGTGGTTGGCTCTGAAAATGAGCTCCCGATCACCACAGACTGCGTCCGATCAGCCAAGTATGACCTGAACCAGTGGAGGACCGTTCCGGAAAGACCGAAGGTCACATGCAGTCGTTGAAGCAGAATGGCGTGGTCAAGCGTATCAAACACAGCCGACAGATCTAGCATAGACAGTACGGAAACATGACCACGGTCACAGGCGGACAACAAGTCATTCACAACTCGCACCAGAGCCGTTTCTGTGGAGTGGTTCTGGCGGTAAGCGGACTGAAACGGCTCGAGGAGATCGGATTTTTCAAAATGGTCTAGCAATTGGCGGAGAGCAACCTTTTCAAGGATTTTCGAGAGAAAGGGAAGATTTGAAACTGGGCGATAGTTCTTGAGGATATGTGACGCAGCATGCAAAAACCAGGCTAAAGTGAAAATTATGGAATTTTGACTTCTAGTTTGACTTAAAACAAGGAAATAAAGCTGAATATTATGCAAAAAAACAGAATTAGTCTATCTGTCATATTTTTTTTTATACCGATTTTCAAAATCGATAATATATAAACAGCGCAATTGGAGTAATCTGCGCCTAAAGAAAGGCAATTTTATTTTGACTGTAACTTTGAAACCAAAATTTTCATGAACATACATTTGGTATCAAAAGATTCAGAAACTATTTGTTCATACATCTACAAGCACCATAAGTCCAGGAAAATTCTAGTTGTTCATTTAAAACAATCCCAGTTCATCACGGGACATGCTCTGATGGGTGGTACGCAGATCCAGCATCTCAACAGGGGTGAAGAGGAGGCTGCATGGCTGGTTCATATTGTATTTGCATGTGCAAGTGAAGTGGAGCTGGCTTTTCTTGTCACTTGGCCCTGCATTCTCTGCAAAGTCACTCGACTTCCCCTCAGCCTTCATATCTATGTCGGTGCAGATGACGGAGAAGTTGCCTTCCTGTTTTCTCTCTTCCTGGCCTGTAAAACACATTGATAACAACAGGCTAAGAGCAATTCATAATTTAAACAAAAAAAAAAAAGGAAAGAAATATCACACACGAAATTAATGTTGCTTTAAAAATAAAAGTCGCTGTTCAAGTGTTGCTAGTCATGCAGTACACACAAAAAAGTGACAAAATACAACACAATCACAACAGCAGAAAACATCACAAACAAAATGCAGTAAAAGGAGAGAGAGAGAGAGAGAGAGAGAGAGAGAGAGAGAGAGAGAGAGAGAGAGAGAGAGAGTAAGGGGGGGGGTGAGGGGGGGGGAAGAGGAAGAGAGAGAGAGAGCAAACAGTTTGCTTAGAATGATAGATTGAATTGAATGAGAGGGGGCGTGTCACCGTGACATAGTAAATCACTCTCCCTCTTACCTTCGTCCATCGATTCTTCCTCCTCAAGATCAACATCAGAGGGTTTGCTGTCATCATCAGAGTCGATTTCAGACGATGGTCCGCAGAAATATTCGTTGATAACATCAATGAACTCCTTAGAACCCAATTTAGCAGCGTCGTTCAGATGTTTTTGTATAGCCGTAGCAGACGATTTTCGAGTCCCAGCCATTTTCGGAACTACTTCCGGTTTTCTTCGATCGACATTCGTTCGATGTTTCGAATTATCTTTGATCAAGTGCTGCTCAAATGCAATTCTCACCGATTGAAACTACTTTTAAAATGGCTAAACTGTTGTAAATAATTGATACTGACGTGTGAACGGTTCGAAAAATCGACACAGAGGCTTGAAAGTGAGGCATAGGCTAAAGACGCAAACATCGGTCTCAGCACACACAAAACTGCCACATCAGACTTTCAGAACACACTGTATTCATACACCTCTACACCATAACACGTTGAGAGAGTAGGATAAGGGCTTGTTTACACCCTGGATTCCCAAAATCATTGCGCTGAGCTAGGAATAGTAGCTACGTGGTAGTCTTGTTGGACCAGTGAAATAGGTCAAAATAGTGCTTCATTTGAGTGCCTGTTTTTACAAGTGCACATTTTAAAAACAACAAAAGACTTATTTGTATCAACTTTTATTAAGAAAAACTTATACTACAATAACAAATAAACATTGGAGAATACACAAATGGCAAAATCTGAAAATGTGTAATTTGAAGGTACAAAACTTCGTTTGAGCTTTGCCAACAGTACACAGCAGCGTCTTTAGCCGGGTTTTCGCATGTTGCAACACATATTAACGTCAAGATTTGCTTTTTTTATCAGTGGAGAGACAACAGCATGTTTGAAGGATGAAGGAACAACACCACATGACAATGACTGATTAATGATTTCAGTGATGATTGGAGTTAACTCATCCAAACATTCATGCAACAGGTTTGCTGGGATGGGGTCAAGGCAACATGACTTTCTAGGTGTCTGAAAAATAATTCTTCTGATCTGGTCACAGGTAATAAAGAACATGAAGTTATGCATACGACAACTGAAAGAAAATACACGTATCTAAATGATGGCCATAAAGTAGCAAACTGCTTTGAGATAGATGAAGAATGTTCCAATCACACTCTCATCTTACAGTAACAATAATAAGTTGGGAAAGGAGGAGGAGGAGGACAAAGTATGAGACTCAAGTTCACCAAAAGGATAACAATGGCAAAACATGACAATCATGATGAACGTGAACAGTTCAACGATGATGATCATGAAGATGATGATGACGATAATTATCATGACAATGATGATGATGATGATGATGATGATGATGATGATGGTGGTGGTGGTGGTGGTGGTGGTGGTGATGATGATGATGGTCATGATGATGCAATAATAAAATAAAACAACTGACTTTATGCCTCTCAAGTCGGGCATCAGCGGCTTCAGCAGTAGCATCCAGTTTGTGAGATGCCAGCAGTTTTTCACCCTCTGTCAGCCACTGTTCCAGGTCTAAAACACCTGTTTCCAGTGATTCAACATTGGGCAGTACAGCCTGTAATAAAAGAAGAAGATGAAACAACTAACTGTAAACTCTGAACACAACCACAGAGAAAAACAACAACAATTCCCCGTAACAACAAACACAGAACTCCGTAACTCTACCTAGCAAGACATCAAGCTGGTACTTCTGATTGAAATGATTACTGTTATGGTCAGTATTTTCACAGTCACCACAGGCTGACAAATTTCACGACAGTTGTCTGGGTCGTTGAACAATGCAGTTAAATGGTGCATATCAAGTGGCAAGGTGGCACCTTTGGATGGCTCAATTTTGATCCTGTTTTTGACCAGCGCCTTGAGGAGCATTTTGAGCTGGTAAAATGCTATATAGGAACAAATAATTTTGTTTTTTTGCTTCAACAAAACAGCTCAAGCTACGTACTTTTAGATATTTGATGCATTCAGGGATCTCTTTGCGCAATCTGACAATGGATTCTTTCTGTGTGTTGAGGGTCTGCAGCATCTCATTGACAACATCTTGTGTAGAATCCTTCACTAAGGACTGAGCAGTCTTGGTGGTCACTTTGAAGTCACTCTCTACCTGGGATACTTGTGCATTAAGTTCCTGCATAAGAAAACATTCCAGTGAACATTTTGGCATGGTTCTATGAGCATAAGGGTGAGCTTTTATTTAATTTTGTTGTGCATACATGTACAAAATCCCACATGTGCAATATGATTTGAAGCTGCTAGTTCCTGTTATTATTTTGTTTATATTACCCTAGATAAATAAGCTGTGCATAATTTCCCAAATTTTCTTTAGTCAAAACTATAAAAGCCTCCATCACTTTTAAACGAGTATAAGCTGCACATCTTCAAAACTGATAATGAAAAAAAGAAGAACAATCTGTAACTATTTTAAATTTCCATTTTAAAACTTCAACTTACATCCAGTTGCAAGAGGTATTCCTTGAGAGGTGCATGGATGCATGGTATCTGCTGACCCAGCAGTTGCTGTGTCGTATTCAGCCACTTACTTAGTCTATCAACACCCACACCGTACTCTGACCTGGCACGACCGATCACTTCCTTCTCTTTGTACTGGTCAAAAGTGTTTGATAGAGCTGGGCACCGCTGGTTCATCAAGTCCAATGTCTTTTTTATTTCTTTTGTCACAGGCTCTTTCACTACACCTAGCAAGAAGGTCCCAGTTTCATTGAGAGTTTTAAGCCGTTCCTCGTACTGAGCAGCATCACTGAAAAATTCCTGAATTTCATCGGGCTTGCGAGACTGCATCACTTTCTCTCCATCTGTCAGCCACGCAGTCAAAACGTCCACACAGGCGTTGTAGTTTTTCCATGACTTGATGGCCTCTTCAAGCATGGGGCGAGCGGAGCGGATCTCAGCAGCCACTTTCTGCCAGCGCTCTGCTGCTTCAGTCTGAAAAGTGTCCACTTTGGGGGCAGCATCATTGTCTGCTTTCTTGTAGTTGTCTGCCAGCTTGCGCAGCTCTGCCTGGGTCTTTTCAAAACTCTGCATCAGCTTCTGTTTGTCCACAATGTCCTGAAAATAAACATTTGTATGGAACCCAAAGTCACATTCTGCTGCCGACATCAATTGCCACTTCAGACCATTTTTATTTTAAAAAGAAGCAAGATTTTGCAAACTTCTAATGTCATTTATGCATTAACACTGACTGCATGTTTCATTGTTTGTGTTTGTCAATATGTTACGTTGAAACGCGAACGAAAGTATGTCTGAAACGCGCACGATAGATCTAATCGTTTCGTTTTGCAAAGTATTCAATAATGGAGTTTATTTACCTTTGATTTGAGTTTGCATTGTTGTTAGGAGAGGCTTTGTATAACGTTGATAATTTGCGTTAGTTGATAGTATTGGAGAATTCTCTGGATCTGCGTGTTTACTCTCGATAGAAATTTCCCGATAAATGTCGAAGTAAGAGAACGTTCCGGGTATGTGTAGAGAGATGTATGACGTAAGTCAGTGATGACGATCTTTAATTCTGATTGGTTGTAATGCGTCATTTCTAGAACGTCCTGTCATCATCTCGAATGAGAGAAAAAATTATAAAATGGAGGCCCTGTGTGTGGGTAGAGGATAGTGAAGTTGTTGATAGTGAGTTGAAAAGTTGAAAGTGGAAAGCAATTGTATGCAGTTGTTGATGTGTGCTGAATAAAAGTGGAAAACTTTATACGTCGACTCTGTGACTTGTATGCTGATTGAGCAGGCTGCGTGGATAAACGAATCTGAGTTACACCTTATCAGGAATTCAGCATTAGGGCTGAATCAGATACTGATAGAAAAACACCAACATCAAACGGAGTGTAACACAATACTATGGGGGCTTTTTCTTCTTAATCCAAAAATGATTATTTAATCTATCTGAACTCACCAGGAAATCAGTCAGTGTTGCCTGCACTTCCTCAACATAGCCACATTTTCCTGTCCAGTAGGCAACTTTCTCCTCAGCTGCTCCAATGTACCCCAGAACATCAAAGCGACACAACAAGTACTCAATCTGCGCATAGTTGATGTTGGCGCCTTTGCACACAGCCTCCAATCTCTTGTTCATCAGATCCATGTGAGGCCCATGCAGCATCTCACCTTCAAAACGACCAGCACGCTTGGTCTGAAGGAAAAACTGCTTCCATGTGTCCAAATCTTTGAAGAACTCCTGCAAAAATGAAAAGAAGATAATGCTTTTGCAACATAAAACATGTTTTTACTTTATATTTCTTTTGGATTTCTTCTGTTAACTGGGCTTGGAGAGAAATACTGTATGATTGTCCTTCCAGGCTTCGTTAGTGCAAATGTATTTAGTTTCATAATATGGCTTTTAAAAAAAACGTTTAACCTAATTTAAATGTTGGTTGAAAACATGGCAACAAATCATAAGATGAACATACAATATTGCAACAATTCATAAGATGAATATACAACACTAAACTGACCTTGTGTTCTCTCAAGACTTCAGCCAGCTGCTGCAGACGTTCATCAGGACTGACCAGCAGTCTGTCTTCTTTCCTCAACAGGGTCTCTGCATCGTACAGCCACTTCCCGAACTTGCCCAGTTTTCCAGGGAGACTGGCGTCCAGCTTGAGCAGCCACAGACGAGTCTGTTCATCTGTCTCCATCCATTTAGCTTCCAGTTTTTCCCAATCATTAACGGTAAGCTTGAGGGCTCTGCCTGACAGCACTTTGGCACCAATCTTCTTGTACACAGGCTCTCGGCGCTCAAACTCTGTCTTGAAGCCAATGTAGTCCTGCAATGAGTGAAAGGGCTCAAGTGAATACTCTGGAAGATTTCATGTATACCCTGGATACTGTCTCTAATACTTCTTTCAAAATGATTTGTTCATGAGACAGTGTAGGCTGTATTTGTTTGCGCTGTATACTGATTCTCCCCATTTTGTTCAAAACCAGAATCAAGTTAAATGTTTACACAAATTCTTTACAAACACACAATACATTCTGCATAGAGAAGCTGAATTACAGAATATCACTGGAAGTTCTTGCACAGAAACAATCTTTTGCACTTGGACATAACAACTATATTGAATCAACACTGAAAATAATTTAAATAACTGACCAAAAATTCTGCCTGGCGATCAGTGACGGGGTCCTGACTAGTTGAAAGGATCTCAGCAGCATCGTTGGTGAGCCAGTTCATGATGGCATTGTAGGCCTGTTGCTCTTTTTCAGGCGTTGTCAAGTCATCCCCGGGGACCCCAGCGTCTCCCTGAGGATAAGCCTTGAGGAACTGCGCCACATATGTCATGATGGATTTCTCGTCTGGTCGCTCAACATCAACATCTGACAACAGAAATAATTTATTAGGAATGTGTTCATGCAGAAACATTACATTACATTATTATTGCTTTAGGTCCAGCGGACTCTTCCGAGCCAAATCAGGACCGGACAACCCCCGATCCGCATAAAAGATCTGCTGAAACAACCCTAGTGGTAAAACCGAAAGCTCTCCACCAGCCAGTCACTTTACAATAAAGACATCCCACGCAGGGGACGGCTGAGGCTTCACCCCAACTTATCGAACCCCCGTTTACAAAAACAAAATAGAATACAAACATCATTATAAATTATCAACAAAACACATACATATAAAATGCCTACATTGCTAAATAATAACATCATAGGAAGCCCTAGTGACCACCTGGCAGAAAGCGTCCAATATTCCCAAGCTGATCCAACAGACCTCATACACAAATAAGGAGTCTTGTCCCGGAAGAGTTTTCAAGAAAAAAGGTAGGAGACTGGTCTAGCGAAGAAGACGATAGTATAGCAGATTGATAAAACAGAGCAGGAATGAGAAAGAGCAAATGAGAAAGACAGCGACAGTGGGAATTTAAAGCACTAAATTTCCAGAGAGAGGGGATACTATTTATACTGAAACCCCCGGCACAACTGGGGTGGTTCATGCAGAAACGCAAACACACACACACACACACACACACACAAAGACAAAACATAAAATGTAACCTATATATGCAGAAGATGAAAATATTACAGAAAATGAGTAACACAGTCAACTTTCAAACAGGAGAAACAGTAAATAACTGCAAGAATGACAGAAACAAACCTTCAGGATCCAGCAGCCTGGCTATGCCCAGCCCTTCTGCAGTGGAGAAAGCATGCTCCAGGTTGATACGTGCCTGCTGTTGACGCACAGCATCCATATCCACCAGGTCTGGGCGCAGGTTGTGGATCATGGCATTGAAGGCCACACCATCCTTCCAGCTCTTGCCAAAGTCCTTGATGTTGAGCCCATATTTCCTAGAAAAAAAGGTGTTTTTTCTTATTGCAGTGTTTTTTTTTAAAAGATGCTTAATTACCTATATTCAGAGGTGCCAACCCCCTAATCTTCTTGTCAGTATTTCCGGACCCGTTTGTCAGTATTTTTTAACACTTGTCAGTATTTTTTTTTTCTCGCAAAACCTAACCTATGACACTATAAAGTAACGACAGGCTTCCCTCTGAAACAGAAGGATATTTTCAATCCTCTAAAATCACGATAAAAATCAGCTTGTTGAACACCACACTTGTTTTACTCTAAAATCACCATGAAAATCAGCTTGTTGAATACAGCGACGTTCAGTGAGTGCAGGAGTACTATTATGAGACCAGAAACCGGTACAGAAGCACCGCTGGCAAAGATAAACGATCGGCAACTTTTCCTCCGTATTTTTATAAAAGCTACCGTATTTCCGTATTTAATTCACTTCGCCGGAATTAAATACGGTCAATCCGTACTGGTTGGCACCTCTGTATATTCTTAAAGATTATGCTGCAAAGATAGGGATATGGATGGAAGGAACTACATTACACATTCTGAAACAGGTTGTATTTCAGGTAGGTCAAAACTAAAAAAGAATTTCACCCTTCCTCTCCCCCTCCCCCACTTATGTTTGGAGTGTATTATGTGGCAGTACTATAAGCCTGAATAGAGCCCACGGAATAAATTTACCCCACATTTTATAAAAACACAAGAATATTCTGATAAATAGTCTGGACGTTTTTAATTCCACTGGTTACAAAATGGATAATTGCTACTAACATTCTAGAAGTCAGAGAAGATATCGCACTTTAATCTCAGATCTAATTATAGTATGGGTTGACTTACTTTCCCAAAATACTGTCCGTCCATGCCAGCAAGTTCTGTTTGGCGAGTGCTGGCTTCTTCTTGGCCGAAGGGCCATCTCCTTCCATGCCTGGCACATCTGGCACCTGAGATATTGTCTCTTCAATCTGAAAAAAAAAAATATTTGCAGTGCTTTTTCATTGCAGTACCGCCACAAGCAACAAAAGCGGTCTGCTATAGACACGCATTTGCATAAAGATGACGAGTCTGAATGATAAGCTTCTTCAATGGTGACATGTGTTCTGCTGCCTGGAAATTAGATAAACATTTAACATTCACACTAAGCTGCCACAGTGTTGAAGAGGTTGATCACCGAGGCTCATCACTGCTCCGTCACTTCAACTCCTGCTTGTTGATCATGGTCTGTTTTTGCCTCATTAGCATTCAGAATGTTGATTCTTTGATTGGAAACAGTACCCACTTAGTTTGATTTTATGTTTTGCAGAACACAATCTCAATACAAACCTGGAAGTAGAGAATGATGGTCCATACCAAACCCAACACAATGGACGGCTTGCCATCTGCAATACTGGTGGCGTTGATGTTGACCAGCTTGATCTGCATACAGAAAGACACACAACTTCTTTGATTATCACACTTAATCCATACGTACGATAATATTAAGTGGTTAAAAGTAAAATTACCAGTATCAGTCTTATATAATTAATTATATAATAATAATTTGTTAAATAACTAAATAAATAAATAGTATAATTAATTAAATAGTTTTGCTGCATTGCAACAGCACAGATTAATAATAACTTACATTCTTCTTTTCCAAATACTGCAAGGCTGTGTTGATGTTGGCAATGTGGTGCGGTCTGCGTAGTTTTGCACCTTTTTCCATTGGCTGCAATATCCCAACAGAAGATTATTTAATTGCATTTCATAAACAATTCATTTTAAAAGTGTACAAAACTTTAAATGCAATTTTTGGGGAACGTAGTGGAGGGTGGTTGGGGGTAATATTGCACGGATAAGTTTTAAATCTCACATTTGTAATCCTGGTAGTTTTAAAAACTAGAAGAGCAAAGCCCATATGACTCATATGCTCCTTATTTAATTCAATTCAATAATTTATTTTAACGTCTTTTCCCATATGTGATGTTAGACCATACAGTCATTCTCACGCATGGACACACAAACATACAAAAAAAAATATAACAGTTTAAAGTTGAACTATAATCAGACAAAGTATCTAACAGTACTACAGAAGTTTACCAACTGCAGACATGTAAATTATATGGGCAATATTTATCATTGCCTGGCTATGCAACAAAATGTCAATGGATTCTTGACTATTTACATCCTTTTTTTTTTCTTTATATAACAGAACCAAAATAGGACAGTCATATAGAATATGTTTAACCAAAATAGGACAGTCATATACAATATGTTTAACAGATATCGGTTGTAAACAAGCACAAACTACATCTTTGAAAATTTGGTGTTCCATGAATTTACTCTTATGGAACCCCTTAGGGAATTCACAATATTTAACATGAAAATGAGTGGCCAGAAGGAACAAAAAATAAATGGTTGCATTAAAATGCCAAGTAATATCGACTTTGGTCTTTATATGCTCATGACCTTGAGATAACCTTGGCCTCCAGATCCGGCTCCAAATACACTCATATATACTATCAAATAAACTAGAGCAAAAGTTGTATTATGCAAAAATAAAACAAAAAAAACGTGACTTTGGGATGATCTTGACCTTCAGTGATCTTGACCTTGGGATGACCCTGACCCTCACGTGACCTCTCATGAATGTCTGATCAAATAACCCAATGTTATTGCATACTATTGGATAAATAAAAAGCCATTCCACTGTATGATAACCCATTTTTAGTATGTTTTGCAAGGTCTAAAATGAATGACCTTGACCTTCAAGGTCAACGCAAAAACGGAACAAATATGAAAGATCAATCTATCATCTCTAAACAAAACAGGTTTGGATTTAATATCTCTCATAGTTTAGGGTGGGGAAGGCTGATTGCATAAACTCACATTGCTAAACATGAGAGTCAAAAATGTGAAATTTTGTTTAAAATTACAATTTTTTTAAAATAACATTTCTAGACCCCGTGACCTTGACTTTGAAGTGAAGTCATTCATTCATTGATCCTTTATGAGGCCTCGTGCGTACACATCCTCTTACCAAGTTTGGTTGTGATAGTTGAAATAGGTTCTGAGATATTAGTCCACTTGTAAGTTTTGCACAGACAGACGGCAGATAGCGGACAGACAAATGTATGGACATTTTCTGTAAATGTCATTTTTGGACTATTTATGACTTATCTCGAACAGATTAGCAAAAATCTGAAAAATATTTTTTTTTTGGGGGGTGAGTCTCTCAGTAGACATACAAATCTGATGACTCAGATTTCTATTTGCAATTGTAAAGCAGACTGTGTACGAAGAGAAGAATCGGATTGGGGTGGGAGGGATGCAGTCTGGTGAACTGGTGAAATATTTTATATACAGATTTATACCAACAGAACTTATTATTTTTTACCAACAATTATTTTTTCTTACAGAAAGTTATTTCTTTATCAGACAGAATAAAAAGAGGTGCTCTGTTTCATCCTTTAAACCAGGTACTAACCAGGGAAATGCTTTACCAGTTACTGTGTGTTTTTACCACCTAATTTTAAAAAAAAATGTAATTTCATAATAAATATGTTTTAAAATTTAAAAAAAAACTCCTCTTCCATGGAGATGTGAACTTAACCCCTGCCCACTGTAGCCTTTGCCACTTCTCTTAATGTTATGGAAAGGAATGAGGTGAATGAGAAGGGAAGTGGGAATGGAGGTGGCATTATGTATGATCCTATCCTATCCTATCCTATCCTATCCTATCCTATCCTATCCTATCCTATCCTATCCTTTAACTCGGAGGTCATAGGGGCACCACAGATGATCGTTTAACCAGCGTACTCCATCTTTCTCTGTCCTCAGCAACCCTCATGGCTTCGCTCAGTGTCAAACCAGTCCATTCTCGAATGTTTCATGAATGAATAATTCGAGAATTATGTATGAAGGGTGAACAATTAAATTATGATGTGTTAAAGTAAGTATTTATATGCACAATGCATTGGCTTTATTTCTATTTCTCCCTTTAAAGTTAAAATCTACATTCAGCTTCTGTTCTCCAAACCCACACCCCTTTTCAATTCCAGAAACAAAAGGCATGCGAGAGAGATACCCAATAAGACTATGGTACATTCAGCCAACAAAGTTTAAAAACTCATGCAGCTAATAAAGTAGTTTTAGTTAAGAACAATCGCAGCCCAATCTTCTTAATGCTATACCTAGTTATCTGTGCCAAGACTGAAGCTGAAGGCTAAAAGTTATAATGGGGTAGCATACAGGCTAAACTACAAATCAGGTGACCTTGTTAGTCAGCAAATATTGATGGATCAAGCTATGGGGAATTCGATCAGCGATCAGCCCGATCAGGGATTGGCGGTTCTTGGCGCACAGCCAGTCATCTACTTGACAACTAGTCCTCTGGCACTTGCCCCACCGGCATACCACAGCACAACACATACATACATTTTAAACATGGATCTCTACGATCATGTTTCACTTCAATGCATGTCCTTGTCACTGCTAGGTGAAATGAAAAACCCGTAATAAAAAGGTAAGAAAGGGAGGGAGGCGGTAGGTGAGGAAGGAAGAAAACGAGTGCCTGCTTGAGGTATTTTTCTTTTTACTCATGAGGACTGATATTGATTCTTTGAAGCACTAACCTATGCTAAAGATCGGACCTGTTATGTGACAGAGCTTGCGTGGAATGGCCCTATGCATTTTTTTTGGTGAGTGGGGGTGGGGTGGGGTGGGGTGGAGTGGGGGTGGGGTAGAGTTGGGTGGGATGGAGAGGATAATGGGATGGGGTGGAGAAGCTCAGGCTGGAGGCAGAGTACGAGGAGACAGAGCTCTGAGAATGTGACTGAGAAAAAAAAATTTCGAGATTTAGTGAGAAGAAAAGGAAGGAAAGAAGGAAGCAATGTTGAAAAACGAGAGAGAGAGAGAGAGAGAGAGAGAGAGAGAGAGAGAGAGAGAGAGAGAGAGAGAGAGAGAGAGAGATGCCAAATTATAACTCGGGGATAATGATGGGAGTGGAGAGAGCGATAGATGCCAAATTTTAACTCAAGCATAATAATAGGAGTGGAGAGAGAGAGAGAGAGAGAGAGAGAGAGAGAGAGAGAGAGAGAGAGAGAGAGAGAGAGAGAGAGAGAGAGAGAGAGAGAGAGAGAGAGAGAGAGAGAGAGAGAGAGAGAGAGAGATGCCAAATTATAACTCGGGGATAATGATGGGAGTGGAGAGAGCGATAGATGCCAAATTATAACTCAAGCATAATAATAGGAGTGGAGAGAGAGAGAGAGAAAGAGAGAGAGATAGGGGGGGGGGGGGTTAACTCAAGAATAATGATGGGAGGGGGTGGGAACAAAAGGTTGTGGGATGGGGAGGGGAGAGAGAAAGAGAGAGAGAGAGAGGACATGGAGAAGTAGGGGCTCCGTCCAGTGGTCTGTAAAGTCTTTCTTCCCTGATCAGCGATTGCTTGCCCCAACATGCTGGGGACGGTGGAGGGAAATCACTGCAAAGTACTCTTCCCTAAACACACACAGAAATTCTCTATGAGCCCCGATCTATAGTTCTCTGTCCCTATACACCTCCTGGCTTTAGTTTTTGTAATCTGCCCTGCTATCTCTGGAAGGCTTCGAGAACTTTTTTGTATTCAAGCTACCGTAATTGTGTTATTCAATAAGTTCTGGGTACTTCAAACAAACACTTCTGTCCTCACAATTTATAGTATCTTGTAATGCGCGCTACGTGCCGAAAGAAACTCCGTTCGTTTTAATGGCTTGTGTACTCTTTACATTCTTACTAGTCTTGGGCTAAAACGATAAAGTGATTGTTGCGCGGCAATCGTGGTATGATCGATTTTGAGAACGAAAACTTCGGTAAGTTCATTGCAGTATATGCTCGTGAAGTGTTAACACTAGATACAATAACTGTGTTTCATGTCAAATTTAATTCAATCCTTCACCCATCACTGACACAAGTAAAACCTGTCAGATGGCAGTAGACAATCAGTCAATTAAACAAACCCGTGCAAAGTGAAACAATATACTACTTTTACCCTTAGTCAGTGTAATGGAGCTATTGCCTAATGTGTTTTTTGGAGGGAAAAAATCAATATTGAGGAGTTTCGCTGAATAAGCTTGACTTCGAAAAGGGGGAAATCAATATTCCACGCTGATGGAAACCACTCATCCATCAAACAGCATCGCACAGTAAAGGCATCTATATTTCTACGAGTTACCAAATAAAACATTGCCTGATGGTGGTGGAGATTATGATACTCTCGCGTACAACTGCCATTAATATATTGCTTCTATAAGTTTATAGTTATTTTATGCAAAATTTCATACACCGGAACTTACGGTGGAAGACACTAGTTGCAGTGTTCTGCCATGAAACGCAATTTAAAACCCCCTCCCCTCCCCCTTCCACGCCCAAACAGCGGATGTTAGAAAAGCCAAAAGGGCAAATGTTATTCACACTTTTCTGCTATCCTATGCACCAACGGGAATCCCCTCAATGAAACATACTTCCGGTTTTTTTCTCCGCGTGTTTTAGTGAGTTATTTCCAAATATTCAAGAATAATAACATGTGTCACTGGCCACCTGTATCGTACCCTCACATTTTTTTTATTTTTTTTTGCTGCAGTTTATTATCCCTTTCTATCGCCAGTGGCGCGCCTAAACCCTACCTACCTAACATTATTTGTGAATTTTTGAAAAATATTCGGAAAAACATAACGCCCAGATGCTGGCTCGAACCCACACCTGTCAGGCGCCATTGGTTTCTGGCTTGTGGACAAGGCAAGTTATTCCCGCCTTAGCCCACTTGGCCACAACGCTCGCCTAGCATAGCCAGTTACTTCGTGTTTTGTGAAGGTTGCGACGGCGAAGCTATGGAAAACTACAAGAGTTTTCAGGTCCTGTTTCACTTTCTGTCGATGATCGACGCACCTTCGAAGTCGCCACAAATACAGGCCTCTACGATTGTTTTTTGCATCCTTTCACTGAGCATGTACTTCCTCCACCGTTTTTATACTTATCCCACTCGTTTTCTGGCTCTAACAATCGTCGTTTTCGGCAATTTGCCATATTTAAAAGTCACGCATCAAGCTTTGATAAAAGCAAAACAAGCTAGACCGGAACTTGGTTTCATGCTAACCTCGTTTTAATTTATAATGGCGATACCCACGAGTTTTTATGAGAGGTGCCGGAAAGTTGTGAATAATAATCAAACAGACGCTCATCCTATCCTTCCCTTGTCGCTCAGCATTGCCCTATCCGACCTTGTGCTGTTAGTGGTTATCTTTTATTTTCTTCTTTATTCCTACCATACCTTCCCTACCATCCGTTCTGCAAGGCTGACCTGGCCTCCCCCAACACCACTCACCCTTCCCCTCTATTTAAAACAAAAAGTTAACGCAGAGTAAGGGTTAAAAGTAACGGACAATAAATGAAATTAATTAATAAAAAACAAACAAACAAACAAACAAAACCAAAAAACTAAAACAAAAATAGCTGCACATCCCATTGTCCCGCTAACATGCTACATACTAAATGTCAGCTAGTTGTTTGTAACGAACAAGACTTAAGTTTATCCGTCTCAGTACTAACTACGCTCTTATACTCTATGTACCGCTGAACTCCTGCTGATCCCTAGCATTCCGGTGTGACATCGTCAAAGTTCCTAGTATCTTATTTTTTGGCTGGGAGCGACTGCATTCTGATTGGTCGACGCATTACAAAATTAGACGCATGCGCACAGTACTATCGTACGAGGGGCCGGGTAGCTCAGTTGGTAGAGCGTCTTACTAGTAACCGAAAGGTACCTGGTTCGAATCCCGGATTGGCCAATGTGTGACCATATTATTTTCCCCTTACCATCAACTGGTTCGCTGGTGTCAGAATAATGTGACCAGTAGTCGCCTATACGCTTCGGTGTCGTGTGACTATAATCTAGCTACAGTTACAGTTACGTGCTATCGTAGTCTAAGTAAGGATTAGGGTTAGAGTTAGGGTTTAAGGGTTAGGGTTACGACGCCTAAGAACATCGTGAAAAAGCCGGCCCGACTTGACCTGGCGCATGCGCAAAGGCGCCCGGCTAAAGTAAGGTTCCCGAAACTTTGACGATGTAACACCGGGAAATCGACTGCCTGCAGCATCCGATAGTGACCTTCCCCCCCCCCTCCCCCCCCACCCTCTCTCTCTCTCTCTCTCTCCTCCTCCTCCTCCTCCTTCCAATTTTCTCATAATTATTATCTGTAACCATCTCTTGGACAATGCGATTAAGATAATTTATGTTGGACGCCACACTGCGTAGCGTAGCAGCAGAGATATGGAACGCGGAAAGCGTCCAATGCGCGTGCAAATGCACGTGCAAATGCACACGCCATTGCACGCCCATCTAGTAGCTGATTAGTCAAAAACTTACACACTAAACTGCGCAAGCGCAATGCACGCTCAATTGCACAGGCGCTTACACGCGCAATTTACCTACGAGTCACATTAAAACTAGGAATGGGAAATACGCTACCAACACCTTCCCCTGCCTCAAACCCTCCAAATTAAATGTTATAATAATTTATTTATATAGTTTTTGAAACGGAAAAAGCATCGGGAATACCCGTGTAGCTATCGTAGGAGTTATCTTTATTTAAACCCTTATCTTCAGGGCTGAGATTTAGCAAGCCAGGCTAAGGAGCCAGCCGGGCTCCTAACCTGGGAAGTTGAAGTTGCCAAAATATTTCTCAGGTTGCCAGACCCCTTGATTGAAAGCACGGTCATTTTTTTAACTGTATAACTATTGCAGCTAATAAACAAGATAAATTTCAACAACAACACTGTTTCATTTTTTAAAACAAGTACTGTATCATTTATTTATCATCGACATCCTCCTCCTCAATGTTCCAAAACTTGAAGGAGCTTGGGTGTGCCTTCTTCAGCTGTTTTTTTTCTTCTTCAGACTTTTTTTTTTTTGCTGGAGGCTCCGAGACACCGCTTAAAAAGCGCCACATCGTTCGAGATTGACAAAAGACTGAGAATGGGGAATATCGAAAGTACGGCAAGTCTCGCGTGACTCATCAAGGAAGTCAGAGACTCGTTCCGATACACGCAAGGAAGCAAGAAGGCTAGGATCTCGCAGGGCAGTAGCGTTTCGCGGCGAGGGAAAGAAGAAAGTCTCGCGAGAAAAGGCTATTTTTACTTCGCAAATCCCTCGCTTTGCTAGCATTACCTAACTTCCTAGCATGCATCGGAACGGGTCTCCGGTGCTGACTGCAGAAGCGGTTGGCGCGTGTTTTGTTTTACATTGCAAGTCAAAAGTCCGTGTACAGGTACAGAATCTCTACCACTGGCGGTATTTTCAAGTCGCCAGCCGGGCGAATGGTACCCCAAATCAAGCTCGCCACACACTATTTTTAGGGGCCATTGGCGAGTTGGCGAACGTTAAAGCTCAGCCCTGCTTATCTTGTTAGTTCTTAGATGTTCTGAAAATACTAACTTGAGTAGCATAATAGGTTTATTGATAATTTTATACCACGTTTGATCCTTTTTCTAAGTAGAATGTAGTTCGGACTTTGTGTTTACTTATCTGGAAGTCTGGATCTATTTTTCTCAGATTTAGTTTACCTCACTGAACAATACGTCATAGCTGACTTTCGTCATCTGCAACTCTTCAGCCCTAGATCTTCACTACAGCTTTGTTTTGTTTCTTTTCGCGTTTTTTTATCACTACGCTATGCTAAGTCATTGCGAATAAAAACTTTTGGTGACACTATCTGTTCTCTTATTGTAAGTAAATATAAATTATTATAACATTTAATTTGGGGGTTAGAGGCATGGGAGAGTATGTGTGGCGAGGTTTACATTGTAAATTATTTGTCAATTTATAATACATTATTTTGGTAAATTGAACGTATTTCTGGATATATTTCCCATTTCCTAGTTTTAATGTGACTTTCCCATTCCTAGTTTTAATGTGACTCGTAGGTAATTGCGCGTGCAACGCTAAAACCCCGATCCCCCCCCCCCCCCCCTTCCCAGTCCCCTATTTGCTTATGTGACGCGGGACTTTAATCTACCTACCCATGCGCGTGCAATTGCGTGTGCATTTACGATGTCGCAGTTTGGCGTTTAAGTTTTCGACCAATCAGCTACTAGATGTGCGTGCAACTGCGTGTGCATTTTCGCGTTGACGTTTTCAGCTGGCCGACGTTAGTGGAGAGGCAACGTAACAGACTCGGCCAACTCTGCTACGCACTGTGGTTGGAGGCAGGACATAACGATTTTTTTTAAAGCCCCCTTCCCTTCCCTCCCCCCCCCCCTTTACTCTCCAAACAAAACAAAGAAAGAGTCTTTTTACGGTATTCCAGCCGACCCTAATATTTTTGATCGACCCTAAACTGGGTTTTTTTTGGATCGTCTGGGAAAGATAACTCTAAAAAGCCCCCAAAAATCGCACCCAAAGCGGAAAGGGTTAAAAAAAAAAAAAAAAAAAAAAAAAAAAAAGACCTACCGACCCTAATTTTTTTCCTTATGTTACCGTAAATAGACATATTATTATTATTATTTTGCCTAACATGGTTACATGGTGTTGCGACTAGCAATGATCTGAAAATAGCAAGTTTTTTTTTTTTTGTACCAAGAAAACTTCATACATTTTTGCCCCACAAACTAAACAAAGGAGAAGTGTATAACTTATTTCTGTACCATGAAAGACAATTTCGCACACGTGTATTGTTTTGCTGCAGAAGATATCCCTGCCTGTAAATAAGAAAGGTTTGTCTAAAGTATCACCCGTATGACCTTTGTGTGTACCCACGGTTGCATGTCTCGCTGCCAAGGCTAACCTCATCAATTAAACATTAAGTTTCCATAAAAACATGAGCGGTGGAAAATTCAACAGTCATCTAAAGGCCAAGACAACTGAAATATGGAGTAGATGAGTACAAAAAAATTCACCATCTTCACCACTTAACCCACCTTACTACTTCTGGGAAAAGTACGTTAAGTAGGAGTTCCAAAACAGAGAAAAAGAACAAACACATAGTGTAATTTTTACTGTAAACTATTGAGGTTTAATCACCAGAATAACAAACAAACAAAAACCACACAGCATTGAATACAACAAAAATAAACCGGAGAGCGACGAAGGCACAATACAATACAATACAATACAATACTTGCCAGTTTCTCGCCTGAAAGCACTTCAAGCAGTGACAACAGTACGATTCCATCTTTGATCTCGTCAAACAGGCTCTCTACTTTTATCGGCGGTCTTCTCTGCAAGACAAAACAGAACTAGAAGGGCAAAGCCCATATGACTCACATGCTCCTTATGGAACTCGCAATATTAACCATGAAAATTAGTGTCCAGAAAAAAAATGAAATGGTGGCATTAAAATGCAAAGTAATACCGACTTTAATCTTGACCTTGATATGACATTGACCTCCGGCTACAAATACACTCATGTACTATCAAATAAAGTACAGCAAAAGTTGTATTGTGCAAAAAAAACGGTAACCTTGGGATGACCTTGAAATTCAATGAACATGACCTTGAAATGACTTTTACCTTCACGTGATCTCTCATACATATCTGATCAAATAACCCAATGTTGTTGCATACTATAGGTTACATAAACAGCCATTCCACTGTACGATTACTTATTTTTTGTATGTTTTTGCAAGGCCTAAAATGACCTTCAACTTCAAGATCAACGCAAAAAACGGAACATATATGAAAGATCACTCTATCATCTCTAAATACAACAAGTTTGGACTTAAATATCTCTCATAGTTTAGGGTCAAGGTCACTTCAAAGTACCTATACAAACCGATTTTGGACAGCTCCAGTGACCTTGACCTTGGAGTGAGGTTGACCAATTTGCAAAGTATGTGTGCCACATTGACATCTATCATGCAACAAAGATCCATAAGTTCATTATTAATAACCTAGAAAATAAAGTGAATTTTTGTGGAACATTTTTCTTTTTTTTAACTATCTTTTGGTGACCTTGACCTTGAAGTGAAGTCGTTGATTCACTGATCATTTATGAGGTTTCATGGGTATACACCAGCTTACCAAGTTTGGTTGTGATAGTTGAATAGGTTCTAAGTACTTAGCCGCTTTAAAGTTTTGGCACCGACAGACTGGCGGACAGACTTTTTTTTCGATATCATTCTTGGTCTATTTAGAACTCCCGCAAAGATTTGAAAAAATTCTGGATTTTTTTTTCTTTTATTTATGCATGTGGATCAATAAAATGCATCATTTTACAACATATTCTGATCAATACGTTTTACTGCGAAACCACACTAAAGCCGAGTTCAAAATGATGTGTGACAAAACTTTTGTCAAAAGATTAAAATTATCAAAAGAATGTTTTCACGTAACGATGCTTCTGAATTTGTTAAATTTATTGTCAGACTCTGCCCAGCCACATCGTCGTTGTCGTCATCGTCATCATCAATCATCATTATCATCATCAGCAGCAGCATCATCAGCATCATCATCATCATCAGCAGCAGCAGCAGCAGCCCAATCTTCTTATGTTTTCATGTATATAGAACGTAAATATTTCTACCTGGCAGAGATATGTGTTCATCCAGTTTGTGAATGTCTTCTTCTGCACTCTCTCCTGTTCATCTGCAATCAGACAAGGCAAATATTTCCAGTTAACAATGCAGAGTTAATTATTGCAAATACAAATCGAAATTTTAAACGTTCACCTGGATTTGCAAATTGTACTCAATAATTTAATTAGACTGTGTCTATCTTGCAGCCTCTCACCCACCCATCACCGTCCCTCACCCCCTCCACCACCACACTTTTTTTGGGGGGGGGGTTTAACAGTAATTCCCTTAACTCTTGTTATTACTATCAAAACCACCCTCCTGAACCTTAGGGATTCTAATATACTCATCCGTTACGGTATAGAGTCCACAAAGCCTAAATCCTAATGAGGGTGATGCATGCATTTTAATTACAAACGTTTTGAAAATGAACACCCGTGATCGATTAACCTAAAGACGTAACCCACCCAAAGGCCTAACTAATTCAGGAGGAAACACTCTCTATCCTGCTTAAATCTAGCCATCGCCAACTGCAACGTCACAGAACGCTACGAGCCCTAGAAACGCTACAAACGCTAGAAATAAAGAAAAGCTACAGAAGCATTGTGTACGAGCTTTTCAGTGACTGGGAAAGGCTTCAAAGATTCGAGGAATATAATATAGCTGGCCTTGGTTGATGGAACACAGAGAGACAATTAATGCAATATAGCTGTCGCTGCCTCTGATGCTCGTAAACCACACGTAGCAGCAATACATCTAAGCGGGTACTCTAAACCAGAACTGCTTGCCCATGCGGGAACTAAAAGCAATTAACGTCAAAAGGGACTCATGTAAGGGGGTCTGGCAGCTTCTGGCATCAGAATCAATACATTAATTATTACGCTGCATATGGATACATAACCACAAAATACAATACAATATAACTTTATTCATCTCAATTACAGTGGCAGCATTAGCACATTACAAAAACGCGTGACAAACACTCCGCAAGCAATCGCAGTTACATAAATGTATGATTAAAACATACAGCAGAATAATGTAAGCGGTAGGTTATAATTAAAAAAATGCGAACGACCTCAAGACATCAATGCTGCTTCGAAGTCGCAACTTGATTACATGATGCTACGACAACGACCACCTCGTCACCGTCTACTAAAAAACTTCTTCATCTTCCAATGTACGATATCGGAGTATATCTTTATTATTTAGTACTGGCTTAATCAAAAGGCAAAACTATATCATGTGTTCATAGACTTCAAGAAGGCATTTGACCGAGTCTGGCATGCAGCTCTATGGGCAACCATGAAAGTGTACAACATCAGCCCTAAAATTATAGAAGTCATCAAAAGCCTGTATGACAAGGCTACCAGTGCAGTCCTCCATAACAGCGTCATCAGGAACTGGTTCAGAACAACAATCGGTGTGCGTCAAGGATGCCTACTCTCCCCAACACTCTTCAACATCTTCCTAGAGCGCATCATGTCAGATGCTCTTGCAGATCACGAAGGCACAGTCAGCATAGGGGGCAGAGCAATCTCCAATCTTCGTTTTGCGGATGATAGTGATGGATTGGCTGGAGAGGAACAAGAACTTGAACAGCTTGTACAGAGGCTTGACACCACCTCCAGAGCTTATGGAATGGAAATAAGTGCAGAGAAGACCAAAATGATGACCAACAACACCAATGGCATCAACACGGACATCAAAGTACAAGGCCAATCCCTCAACACAGTGCACAGCTTCAAATATTTAGGAGCCATTGTGTCAGACAATGGGTCTCGACAGGAAGTTCTCTCCAGGATCGCACAAACAACTGCTGCCCTGACAAGGTTGAAGCCCATTTGGAAAGACAGAACCATCAGTCTACATTCCAAAGTAAGACTGCTGCGCTCTCTGGTCATCTCCATCTTCCTATATGCTTGCGAAGCATGGACCCTCACAGCAGATCTCCAACGAAGAATACAAAGCATGGAGATGAGGTGCTACAGAAGACTTCTGTGCATTTCCTATACCCAACACATCACCAACGTTGAAGTCCGACAGACCATCACTCAAGCCATTGGACAACACGATGACCTGCTCACAGTGGTGAAGAAACGGAAACTCCGATGGTATGGCCACGTCACCAGATCATCAGGCCTTGCAAAGACCATTCTGCAAGGCACAGTGCAAGGAGGCAGAAGAAGGGGGAGACCGAAAAAGAGGTGGGAGGACAACATTCGAGAATGGACTGGTTTGACACTGAGCGAAGCCATGAGGGCTGCTGAGGACAGAGAAAGATGGAGTATGCTGGTTAAGCGATCATCTGTGGTGCCCCTACGACCTTCGGGTTATGGGACAGGATAGGATAGGAAAACTGTTAGATAGTACTACTGACACTTAACTTCAGAACCAACATCCCACTCGCAAACAGCGGACTTGCATTATATTAATTGATAATAACATTAAAATAATGTGGTCATAAGCGACAAGAGTATGACGCACTGCCATTAGTATATAACGTTACGACCTTGTGTCCAAGAAAGTTCACCATTATACTAGTACTTTACACGATCAACTACCTCAACGAATGTTGAAAACTGTAGGCTACTAATTCCATGGGTACTATGTCTAATTTAGCATCTTTAAAGTATATGTCTAATGTAGCATCTTTAAGTATACGTGATATTCCCTGTTTCGTTAATAGCACGTGTGGGTGGTAGAATATAGTTAATTAGGGAGGGAGGGAGAAAAGGAGAGAGGGGAAGAACCTAGAAAGACGAAAGAGATGGAGCAGGGAAGCAGAAAAAGGAAAAAGTAGTACATGTAGTCGGAGACACCAAGAGAGAGAGAGAGAGAGAGAGAGAGAGAGAGAGAGAGAGAGAGAGAGAGAGAGAGAGGAGATGGGAAGAGGAGGGGGGAGGGAAGGGGAAAGTAAACACACAGAATCACAGCAATTTTCAAGACCGCAATTTTTCCAGTAACTTAAAATCTGCACCAAAGTTAACCCGAAATCCTAAAGGAGAAGTAACATTTCCATTTCAATCTGTTTTCAACCTCATGAATTATTCCACCGTTTTCAAACCTACACGCGAACGGTCGTTTTGCTTCGTTTAACACATTAACCATACAGGGCCAAGTCAGTCAATTTTGCGCGAGAAAAACAACGCACTATTTACCAGAAAAACACTTCTAAATTGTAGGTCTATGTATGGAATACTGTCAGAATACTAGAATTTAGAAATAATAACAATTACATTACATGGTTATTGCTTTAGGTCCAGCGGACTCTTCCGAGCCAAATCAGTACCAAATAATAACAATTACAAATACAACTCTACCATATTACATACAATAAATTATAAAACAACGACTTGCAAAAAACGTGCATCAGTTTATACCGGATGTTGTTTGTATGTTACATTTGCTTGTTCAATTTGCCAAGGTGGCGTGCTAGTTTTCCGCGTTTAGAAAAAATTATGCTGGGAGGCTGTTACGTCTATTACCTCCGTCAGGAGCACAACATACGCTTAGCCTACTAACTAAAATCACTAGTTACCATTGAAACTGATTAACAGTACCGCCGATTAACAGTCTTACAAGTACTACAAAACTCGCCCCCCAAAACTATCAAAGCTTACTATACTATCAATGACCGACTGCGCTTGCAGACTGACCTCTGCAACCCCCAAATCACCCATACACTGAAGCGAAGGAAAGTTTTATGTCTCGCAGTGAAACCAAAGAAGTTAAATACAGCTTAGGTAGTCCTTTTAAGTCGGCCGAACCCCACCCAAAACAACAGGGTCAACCAAGTAAAAGACAAAAGCCCAGCAAGTCCAGCAATCTCGGGTGCTACCCTCTGCGGCTTAGTCAGTCTGGAATGGAACTAAAAAATCGACATCCTGAAAAGGTGTTTGAGGATGATAAGATAAGATAAGACAACTTTATTATTTCTTTCAAGAAATTGCAATGTGGTATACAAACAGTCAACACAAATACACATCACAATAACAACTTTTAACATTGAAAATAAAACTCGCGTTCGCGAAATACAAATACGACAACTTTATTATCTTTATGGGAAATTACAACGTGTATATTACACAATCAAAAACTGCAGGATTATAGCAGGATAAGTCCAAAATTGACAGAATAGTAAAGACGTTTTTGAGACATCAGATGAGGTTGTATTGTATTGTATTGTATTGTATTGTATTGTATTGTATTGTATTGTATTGTATTGTATTGTATTGTATTGTATTGTATTGTATTGTATTGTATTGTACAGTATTGAAAGCAGAAGAGAAATCTATGAACAGAATGAGGATAAAAGAGTCTGGTTTTCAAGATCGCTGTAAGCATTGTGAAGGAGTGTCATCAGTATTTTGGTTGGATTTGTAAACAAACTGCAGAGGGACAGATAAAGGCTAAGTATGACAGAGGAGACGAGACAGAATGATTCGTTCAAAGCATTTAATTGCAAAAGAGGTGAGGGCCACAGGGGCGGTACTCATTATGCTGTTTGGCTTCGGTAGTTTTCGGTACAGGGCATTCTGTTGCGCGTTTCCACACATCAAGAAAAATACAGTCCCTCAGTGACCAAGTAAACATTTGACCAAACACTACACAGCGCACCACTTCAAGGTCCAACCACCAATACCATCTGGACCGACTGATACTTAGTCTGATAGCTCAGTGCTCAGTGGTCAGAGCGCACGACCTGTGTGAGTGCGTCTTAGACGACGTGGGTTCGAATCCTGACTTCAGCAAACTATTGTGTTTTTGCTGGATATTACGGGCCAGCGTTTTGAGAAGCTCTCTGAGCTTGTAAGAGCGCTATATAAGAGACGTCTTTCTTCTTATTATTATTTTGAACAAAGGGTGGTGGAGGGGTATTCTCGAATAAATGGATTTTAAACTTTGCGATGTTGGCTTCCAGTCAAGTCAAAACATTCTTTATTCAACAAAAGAAGGTTAAACGATAATTTAACCCCCTAAAAAACATCATGGTCATAAAACACTCATGAAAGACAGCAAACTATGCCTTAACACTAGTGGATATGAGCGCTTTGAACCGTTTCTTTCTAGGAGAAGCGCTGTTTACACATCTTTTATTATTATTATTTAAGCATCTTCTTCACAACAGTGACCGAGGGAGGTGGCGGTCAACCCTTTGGCCTTGGAGTACCGCGGTCCGACATGAAATCAATTTCAAACTAAGTGACAGAACAATGGATGGTAACGGACCCTGAGGCGTGAAATCCCCATTGACCTCGGTCAAACAAACAATTAACATATCAATGAAGAAATGTGTATCCCATCTCAAAACGAGATGTGGCGAAAAGACTTCATGCTTTAATTTTTTCTGCTTCTTGTTTCTCCCTAGCGTATGGGTTCACCTCAAACGCAGGCACCGACGTACACATGTAGACATATTTGTGCATAAGTAAGCCAGTATTTTAATAAACGAAAAATGTTTATTCTTTAGATTCTTACTCTTTTCTGTTCTCGCTCAACGCGCGAAATTGGATACTTTAGTAGTGGGATGTTTGCAAAAACATTATGCAAGAAAAACCGGTTAAGAAAAACCGATTATGACCATGAGGTATTTTCTCAATTTCAAAAGAACTTAATTTCATGCCCTACTTGTTACGTTGTTGCCTTTTAAGGTTCATTCAATGCTAAGAAATAAAAGTTGTATTGGATGGTAACATAAAAAAGCTGTTTAAGCCTTTTTTTCTATAATAAAAGAAAACTATCCTATCCTATTCCGTAACTCAAAGGTCGTTGGGGCACCACAGATGATCGTTTAACCAGCGTACTCCATCTTTCTCTGTTCTCAGCAACACTCATGGCTTCGTTCAGTATCAAACCCGTCCATTCTCGAATGTTGTCCTCCCACCTCTTTTTCTGTATCCCTCTTCTTCTGCCTCCTTGCACCGTACCTTGCAGGATGGTTTTTGCAAAGCATGATGCTCTGGTGACGTGGCCCTACCATCGTAGTTTCCGTTTCTTCACCACTGTGAGCATGTCATCATGTAGTCCAATGGCTTGTGTGATGGTCTGTCGGACTTCGTTGTTGGTGATGTGCTGGGTATAGGAAATGCCAAGAAGTCTTCTGTAGCACCTCATTTCCATGCTTTGTATTCTTCTTTGTAGATCTGCTGTGAGGGTCCAAGTTTCGCAAGCGTAAAGAAAAATGGAGATAACAAAGTAGCGCAGCAGCTTTACCTCGGAATGTAGACTGACGGCTTTGTCTTTCCAAATGGGCTTCGAACTTAGGGCAGCAGTTGTTTGTGCGATCCTGGAGATGACTTCCTGTAGGGACCCATTGTCTGAAACAATGACTCCTAAATAGTTGAAGCTATGCACTATGTTGAAGGATTGGCCTTGGACTTTGATGTTCATGTTGATGCCTTTGGTGTTGTTGGTCATCATTTTGGTCTTCTCTGCACTTATTTCCATTCCATAAGCTCTGGAGGTGGTGTCAAGCCTCTGTACAAGCTGTTCAAGTTCTTATTCCTCTCTACCCAATCTATCAATGTTATCCACAAAACGGAGGTTGGAGATTGCTCTACCCCCTATGCTGACTGTGTCTTCGTGATCTGCCAGGGCATCTGACATGATGGCATCTAGGAAGATGTTACATCTGACATGATGGCATCTAGGAAGATGTTACAGAGAGTTGGAGAGAGTAGGCATCCCTGACGCACGCCGATTGTTGTTCTGAACCAGTTCCCGATGGCGCTGTTGTGGAGGACTGCACTGGTAACCGTGTCATACAGGCTTTTGAAGACTTCAGTAATTTTAGGACTGATGTTGTACGCTCTCATGGTTGCCCACAGAGCTGCATGCCAGACTCGGTGTCACGAATTGGCTAGTTTAAACTCTGCCTATCGACTATTTAGCATTGTGTAGTCTTTGTAATAGTAGAGAGTCAGTCTATTACACAGCAGCAATTAAATTACAGCACACTGCGAGCCTGAGCCACACACACAGCGCAGTGACGTCAGCACTTGAGTTTTGAATCGGACCGTTGGAACCAATGGGAGAGCTTAGGCAAAGTGGTTGGAGCCAGTTTGACTGGGTCCAAACCACGCACAGTTTTGGTCAGTTGGGAGGAATACACCGAAGTGTGAACAGCTAGATAGCTAGAGAAATCTCTACACACTTAGACCAGGAAGCAGGACTTAGAAGCATAGAATTCTATCAAGTCACAACGGGCCTGAACTTGTCAAACAGGTAAATGAACACCCTTCTGTTTCATCGTGATATATTTATATTATTGTTGAAATTATGTTTGAAGAATTTGCTATGCATAAATGTGAATTGTTAATCCGAATTTGCGTGACCATGTGGAAGAGCCGACCACGAGGCGAAACACGACCGGTTACGCCGCCATGTTGTATCCCGTACGGAACCACTGTTGTTTAACTTATATGTATGTTTGCAGACCAGTGGCTGTACCACTGAATGTTTATATTATTATTAATTCTGTATGTGTATAGTTAGACACGATTGATATTTATATATGTATAGGAATTTAGAGTGAGATTCCAGTGGAACCCGGAAGTAGCAGAATGTTCGTCGCTTATGTATAGAGATGTGGAGCTATCACTGAGGGCTACTTTGGCTTTCAGTGAGACGCTCTGCACAAACCGATTTATTCAGGGTTGTGCAGAATTTCGTCTCTTATATTACAGACGAGCAGGCGAGCTATCCCGAGCTATCCCGAGCTATCCCGAGCTATCCCGAGCTATCCTGTGTGCCCCACTCCACAGAAACGACTAGTTGGGAGGAGACTCTACCGCACAAGACGGAAAGAGCGACCTGAAGAAACACCCTGTCAGACCCCACAGCGTGGCAAGGGAACCCAACTACACAACGACACAGGTGGACCAGAAGCTACCTCACAGAAGGACTTCGAACACCCCACACATGAGTTAAGTGCATAAGGCGAAGGTGCACTTAAACTGATCATAGCAGGACCACAGTAGTCCAACTCTCCAGAAACTGTAAAACGGACCACAGTAGTCCAAATCTACATGAAATATTATAGCAAGTGCCCGAGGAAGATATAACAGCTGCCTAGACTATCAGCGATCGAACTATTAGCAGTGACTGAGACTCTTTAAGTTAGATTAGTACTTAGAGAATCTTGTATAGAGTAGAAGAAATAAATGTGTGATTTTAACTGTTATCAAGTGGCTGGACTACATATGATTCATAGCCGTGTGAAAGCTAGTGTGACAGTATTCTTTTACCATTTTTCTATCTATTTCTGTACCCCAACCTTAACACAGAACGAGCTAAACAAATAAATTTATTAAAGTAATTCATAGGGTGACTTACTAGCAGTTCCCACCGAATAAACGTGAGGGTCCATAATTCCATTGTGCAGAGCCCATAAACCCCACGTGACACTCGGTCAAACGCTTTCTTGAAGTCTACAAACACATGATAAAGAGAAACATACACAACCAAAGCTGCATCCACACACAAGAGCCAGACGGACAGACAGCCAGTCACGGGGGGAGAGAGAGAGGGAGAGAGAGACAGACAGACAGACAGACTGAGAAAGAGGCAGAGAGAATCTTCACGTTTAATTCCATTACTAAAATGATATTAAAAATATATAAGTATAATAAAAATTAATATATTTATTCTCATCCACCACATTAAACTACACTTTTTCAATAAATTGCTAGTTTTACTGTTTTCTTAGAACACTAATATTGAACCAATTCATTAACTGTTAAAGACTACTTCAATGAATACAACTACAGCGCTGTGTGATAGAATTGTTATATAAATTTATAACAGGCAGCCATAGTCGATATTCCTATAATCCATTACTTTCTGCAAATGTTTTCAATGTCACCGATTGCATGACAAAGTTCTACCGAAAGGAGAATGGAACAAAGACGAAGAACAAAGCGCTTAATGATCACATCTGCCTAGTTCACTATGATGCTGACCTTTACTCGATGACCTCGTTTGTATTCATGACCAGCATCCACCAAAGTGTGACCAAGCGTTATCGTCTATGATTATTATCAAAAGAGTATTCCATACTAGTATTGACCTCGTTTGCGTGGCCAGCATCCACGAAAGTGTGACCAAGCTTTATCGTCATACTAGTATTGAACCATTAATTTTTCTGATAATGAGCGAGATAAAAGTACGACAATACAGCAAGGAGAGACCGTTAAAAATAGAAATTGAAAAATAGTTGAAAACAGCACAGCACATTGAAATTAAAATCGCATGAGTATATCAAGGTTAGTATCTCCTTGTCTGTTAGGATGGTTATTGAAGTGAGCTGTGTATTCTACAGGTCCAAAATAGGCTGTAGCAATACCAGACTATTATTCTATAGTTTTCTGTTACAACTCAAACACTTTGTGGTAAGTCTTTAGTTGATAACAACTGTACACTTGTACGGTATATATAATAACCTTTCGTAGTATTGAATATCATTTGATCGGATTTAGAATTTTTATCACAATGCGTACTGACTTTAAATGAACTAAATGAAAAAGAACTCTATTCATCAGATTAATTAGTAAATGTAGTTCTGGGTTGTATCACTGTAGTCCTATGTTGTATCTCGTCCCATAAATGAAATCGGGTGAAAAATCAATTGAAACCATTACTTTCCCAAAAGACAGGAATATTTGAACCTACGACCATAGAAACATTCCGCTGTGCTATAGTAATTAATATCAAGCTGCCTTCAACATTCAACCCAACAGTGTAATCGACGATACATTAATCTTCCATCCATAGGTCAAGAAGATCACAGTTACTACAAAGAACGCACAGTAAAACTTGAACAAAAATTGATCAATCAGTTGTAGAAAAACACTTCGGTTGACACCATGAAGTTGGTATTATAATGACAGAGCCAACGTAAAAGTATAGATCGAATAATACCAAAACATCTTTTGAGAGAATCAATCTAACACTATACTTCTTAACTGATGGGCTAATTCCGTGAAATAAATGAAACAGTGATGATGTGCAAAAAATGTGATCGATTTTCTTTTTAAATATGATTTGTTGGTCTGATTTAGTCTTATCAGCAAACTTCTGCTGCCTAATGGAAATTGTGGATTGGGGGCAGTGAGGTTAAGGGACAGAAAGAGAAAGACAGAGACAAGTAAACTATATATACAAACACTAGTTTCATTACCTTCATGATCTGATCTGTTTGAATGTATAACCCACAGGTTAATCCGATCAAATAAATAAGCGTACTGTTATCGTTGTACGGAACTGTGTTTAATTATGAGCTACTACTGTAATTAGTACTCTTAGTGAGCCTTTAGTTTGCATTTGTCAAACAATCTAACAAAGTTAAGCAAACACAAAGGTCTGCAAATTTTCCCATAAAAATGAATAGTATGTATCTGTATCAAGTTTTAGGCTGGATTGCTCTTTACGCCAACGAAACGAAAAAGTAAACTGTACACTTATACGTGCTATCCCAGATGCCATTTGACAAGTGTAAGAAGCTTCCCAAATCAAAAGGGGGTCTGTTTTCAAGAGGATGGATGGGTTTAATCGTGGGGTACCTGTTGTAAAGGTGTCGCTAGGGCTCTACGAGGACGCCTGTTTACACTAGGATGGCCTGGTTACAGCACGGAAAAGGATTACTATAACAAACCCCTTCGGAAACCACCTTGCTATTGCCTCAAGTTTATTTTATTACTGTGCAGTGTAGGTCTTTCGACTTAACAATATAACTGAACTATTCAAAGCCCTGCGCTCTTTTTTCTTCTATAACAACAAGAGCAAGATTGAGAGACAAACGTAAACAACTACGCCTACAGAGGCTATATATGTTTACAATAAATCTTGTAGATAGAACCGGAGGCATTTCCACTGACAAAATCTTCTTTTAACCGTTTAGTTACAGGATTTAAACTTAATACTTGTCGGCAGTGACAAAAGCCGAACAAGAGCATAAACTCGGCAGTCCGCACATCAACGATATCGGGTTTTACAAGGAAACTGTCCCTCGAGGTAAAGCGGGGTACAATAGCTAAAATAAATACTGATTTGGTTCGCCATTAAAATGTATTACATAATAGCCTATATACAAGCCTATGTATAATTTTTAGTAAATTATGTAAAATGTACTACATAATATATACAAGTCTATGTATAATTACAGTAAACTGTGTGAAATTAAACTCATTGCTACATCCTTCCCGGCCAAATCCGCCATCCCCGCCCTGAACTTTGGAAGGCAGCGAGTTAAATAACGCAATCGTCGGTGATACTGATTGATACGATAATCCATGTTCTATTATATGTTTCCTAAAGTCAATCGAAATCAAAAAGGAAAAGGTTTCACCACAAGTCTGCATAGTGGACTTTGGAAAAGGGGGCAAAATTCCGAGAGCTGTTGTCATGACAACGGCACACCCTACAAGGTGCACATCAAAAAAGGCCATAAAACAATCGTAACGGCGCAGGGAAGAGAGAGAGGGAGTGGCAGGGGAGGCGGAGGGCGGGGGAGAGGAGTGGGGAGGATCTACATCAGAATCCTGACTTCTTCAGGAATGTATATATAAGATAATGTGTACCGGTTTCGATAACTATTTTCCTTACTTGGAATCCAATTACTTTGACTGTAGTGTATGCTAATTATTATGCTTTATTTACATGTAATATGCCTTGTTACAATTTTGTGTGAAATTGTTGCATTGTATGAAAGAACATGGTAACCATGTTCTGCATTTGTACTTCTCCGCTCCAATGTCCCTGTGTGTGCTTAGGGCCCAAAAGAGATTCGGACACAATAAACAAATTAAAAAATTGAAATCGATCAAAAGTACCTTAATTTAGTCTTAAAATAACTATTCCTCACTAAAAAGGTAAAGGATACTGAGTCTCGAATAAAACATGTCCTCACAACTCTTTGTACATTACCAATATATGAATAATAAAAGGGAATAAAATATAATTGTTTTTTGAATGCTAAGACATATAATTTTAGCATTGCCCCTGTGAACGAAAACAGGAGAAACCTGTCGTCTCTTGTCAGTTTCATACGAAGGACCACTGCCTTGAATACTGCTCCACTTACAAGGTTCTGCAGTGAGGTATTCGCTTAACTATGAATTTTAATACGATATTACATAAATATAAACGACTGTTATTAAACATATCTAACGTCTTCCAAATCTTATCAATGTGCGCGTGACTTTTACAACGAGCATTTCCATTGTTCTGTAATGTCATTTCTCTACTTTAATCGGGCAAGTAAAACTATACAACTGATTGAACATCATTTTGTGTACTTAATTGAATAATCTCGATTTTATCGTACATGAAATGGCGTTAAGTGTGTACAGAGGCATATAATTAAGATAAAGTGTATCTTGTGAGGGTGTGGACGTTTTTATGAGCTGTATAAGTTGTCATTCATTCACAATCATAGTGAAAGATGCTCAGAGCTATCACTGCCATTTTAAGAACCGACATAACATTGAGATGTAATAATCACAACATTGCTGTCAAGGGTCGTTGACCTACCTTTCAAGGTGGATACCCTTTCTTGAAAGGCTCTGTCTTCAGGTCGATGCATACCGTAAACGAACATATTCACTTATAAATTTTACACACAACACAAGCGCACGAAGAAACAAAAATATTCCAGAGACTGTCAGTACTGCATTTTGTTGTTACTTTTCCTCAAAAATATACTAAAGGTACTTTCGAGGAGGTAGCGGCGAAAAAACATGCATCAGTTCTGACCATCGCACCATTTTGCGATGACTTGATGTTTTGCTAGACCACTGACGATCGAAAGAGGGAAGAAGAATAAGTTAGCGTTATCCTTGCACTTGTCACAGATGCTGTACGGACCAACCCTCGAAATCTACACTGTCCCGTGTGTCGGGGAAGGCAGTGACCATCGGTCTGTCATCAATCCATGTAGGAAATCTAGCAATTAGTGGCTAGATAACAGCGCTGGACACCAACAAACACGCCACTCGTGCTGGGCCTATGGTATACTAAAGGCTCGTGACTTGCGATGCAGTGGAGAGGAGAGAAGGACGAGTGTGTGACTGGCGTGGAGGGGGGAGAACGAGACAGACACAATAATGCCCCGAAGAAGACAAAATCGATCAATGATCTCCCAGACTCGCCACTGCTTTCGATGTTCGCGCCAAATGTATTGCCTTGTAAGGTTTTTACGCGTCTGTTGTAAGCATAAACGACCTTGTCTAGCAATGGCGTGTCTGTCGAAGAGTGGTGTTGATAAGGCTGGGTGCACCAAACGCAAAAAAAGACGTAAGAGCGAATCACGTAACAACACAAATCGTAACAAAGCAGTGAAAGCCGAATGCCTCGCTTCAGTAGTCAAGAAAATAAACAATATGTTTGCCTGTCCTTGTCATCCTCACACTGGCAATCACCGTACTGCCTACATGTACAGCCGCCAGCCGTGCTAAATTAGATGTTTTGAGGTCAGTTACAGGCTCTTAGAAAATGAATCAGGGAAAGACACAATGATCGTGAAAGGGGTAGCTGTCATTACTCTCAGCTAGTTCCGCGTACCCTTAAAAAAAAACGGCGTCACATGCAATTCTGCATATTTTCCCGATTTACTACAGTTATCTGCTTGGCGTCAAAAGACAATGCCATGTAACATTGCAATCTTCAGTCTGCTTGGCTATACTATGTCATGTAACATTGCAATCTTCAGTCTGCTTGGCTATACTTAAAAGTGCGGCTCTGCTGGTGCAAGCATGGCGTCGTTGTCGAAAATCGAGATGCGTCGTCTGACTGTCTTCCTGCGACACGATAGTTTTGTGACGGGAATCAACAGGACATTACAGTAAGTTTTAAATTACTCTTCCTCTAAGCCCAGTTCGCCTCTTTTATTTTTCCTTTTTTAAAATAAGAGAATGCCTTACCACACCAGCAGTGAATCAAATCGCTGCTAATTCGAACTACTTTATTAAACGTCCAAGCTCAGGTTAAATAAAAAGATCGAGGACAATGAAAGGTCTACATAATTATAGTCTAATATCTTGACTAACCCAAAACATGCAGGCTCACGGTATATTATTTATAACAATTTACACTGACATCGACAGCACCGGGAGACATTACAAGACAATGATGCAGGCTACAGAGCAGCAGCGTAGGTAGAAAGACCGTTTCCTAAAACTGACACAGTGAAGCTTTTCGGGAGAAAAGGATCCGCAGATATGCAGTGAAGTTTAATGGCCAAGCAACAGGTAAAGAGTTCCCGCTGCCAGGAAAGAAAATGGAAGGAACAATCCAGGCAATGCAGGCCACTAAATCGTGATATTGTGCATGCATTCAAATCTGTTTGCAAGGTTAAAGGAATATAGGGTGAAGTCCGCAGGAAGACGGTGACTAAGATCCATTGAACCTCTGTCATTCTAGACGAACTTGGCTAAAACAACCACCCTTATCATCACCGGAACGAGTTCAGGACTTGCCACACCAACCAGATCCCAAACAACTTCGATCTCTTCTCCTTTTCCCTCGATCCCTGATCTTTACACTGAGACCCCTGACACTGTACTTATCGATCTCAAACTTCAGACTTGGTATTCTCAAATATCGTGACTATAGATAGCATCAGTTTCTTGCAATAGTTTTCCGTTGTCCCACAGACTACAAAGGGTAATCAATAGGGGGATTTTGTCTTGGTTTACTGTACTATGGCCCCCTCAGTGCTGCTGGCAATGCAACGACTTTATCAATGACATCAGAAAGACCGCTCCAGTCTGACTGTAATCTTGGCACTACAGGTAACACATTTTGACGTAAACTTACAGCTATTGCCTAAATCTGTAATTCCCTAGTGACAAACAAATAACAGGCTTATATTTTATCTCTGCCTGTGGTCATCGTCGATCAGGATGTCCCGCCTGGAAGTGGATTGCATGTCGCGTTCACGTCCAGGTATTGGGCAGCAGTGCAGTAAGCTCTATAAACTGTATGATTTATGGATGAGTTGACGGATCGGATTCCAACCCTGCTATTGTTTTCTTATCTCCAGAACTAATCCAAATGTTGTGGTATCACCTTAGCACGCAAATCACCACACACCGTGCGCACGTTGTCATATGTTGGCCAACATAGAGACCCATGTTCGTCAGATAATTAAAGAACTGTCAAATTTATGAAAAAACGGAAACTCCTATGGCATGGCCACCTCACCAGATCATCGGGTCTTGCAAAGACCATCCTGCAAAGGCACAGTGCAAGGAGGTACAAGAAGGGGGAGACCGAAAAAGAGGTGGGAGGACAACATTCGAGAATGGACTGGTTTGACACTGAGCGAAACAATCAGGGTTGCTGAGGACAGGGAAAGATGGAGTACGCTGGTTAAACGATCATCTGTGGTGCACCTACGACCTCCGAGTTATGGGATAGGGTAGGATAGGTCAAATTTATTCCTGGCTATTAAAATCAACATTACGTTCTGATAAGCTTCTAAAATACACGCACATAAGATTTATGTAAATATCATTATGCTGAAAACAACATAGTTAATAACTTATTGTCGAGAGTACGATAATGGTAGAATAACAAATGCATAACTATTCTAAATGCCATATATATTTTTAACCACTCATTCCCATTATTTAGAGGGAGAGACTTATATATATGTGTTGCCGCATGACAAAACCCGGCTAAAGACGCCAGGATTGATTCGCTGCTACAGCCGTAAAACACTAAAAATAGGCTACCCCATCAATTTTAAGATTGTTGCCTCTTTGTCTTTATTTAAGACTTTCCTTTAATATCCCAAACGGATTTTGTTCAAAACTTACTAAAACATCGTTTATTTTGTTGATTTTGATAAGGGTGTTGATCACACCTTGCTAAAACAATGGCACTAATTGACCTCCGATACCCCAACTTTTCTTTTCCGACTATGAAGGGAAATCCCCAATGTGGATTGATATATAACGTCTGGAGAGTGAAAAGTCCCTATTGGTACTACGGTTTGGTACATAAAAGTGTGTGGCGTATGAATTTTTCATGAAATTCCTTGTTCCGAAGCTTGCTTGTGACACAAGTTGTGTTCGAATGTGTCTCTAGCCAGGTCGTGAAAAACTGAAGTGTTTCCTATAGATTTTCGACGATTTTTAGTTCAAAGTGAATTTTTTAATGTAGATAAACTCATCATACATCTATTTCAAGTGTTTTCTTGCAACATTTATGTTGCATTTGTTAGAAACAATTTGTCAAAGTAAGTGACCGATTCTTTTTGGAAACCGGAAGTGATGGCTTCGTCTCCAGCGTCAGTAGATGTGTCGTCTGCTAGAGTAGCTCGGGCCTTGAATCGACCCGGTTTTGCTTCTGAAGAGCTCCAAGACCTGCTTTCAAACTATTTTTATGATGGTGCCAGTGGGAACTGTGATGAGGATTATGATTCTGACGAGCAGAAGCTTGATCCCGTTATTAAATGATACTGTTTGTTTTCATTCAATCATTCATGTTTCGTAGGCCTCTTCGCTATTGGCGTGTCTTTAATAATCCGTCATTCTACTTGCATAGATTTAGGTAAAGGTTGAAAAGGCGATATCAGTGAAAGAATTACAGTAGGAGTGTGGAAAATATTTCAGTTGTATATTTTGTTGGGTGGGGGTGGGGTGGGGAGGGTTGAAAAGGTAAGTAGTCTGGCCTGCATTCAAGATTACTAGCATGACAAGTTGACTATGTTCTCAGTATTTATTATTGTTGGTTTGTCTGTTTTAGGAAATGAACATGAGGACTATTTACCAAATTACTAGTAATTAGTATTTGCTTTGATATTTGTGTTTATTTAAACTTTATAGAGCAAAATGACATGTTATTTTGATTTACACCTGTGACGTGACAGATTTATTCGACGTGCGAAAGGGAGTGGAGAATCGGGGAATTATTAAAGCTTGATTATTAGGACTGAAAACTACCTAATGAAACTTTTGTTTTAGGTTTGTAATCTTTGTTTGACTATTTGAACTGAGGTGATGTTGCTGTTTGCAATTAAACAAAAGATTACTTGACGGACGAGGGATTTAAGAGGGGGGGGGGAGGGAGGGGGCATTATAATAGGATTTAATTTAGAAAAATGATTGATTCAGGCCATGTTCTTGATATATTATTATGTGTTTGAGTTATTATAGACTTGCTAAACACTTGTTTTATTTCTAATATGTTTAAAAACACTATGCATTATGGATGGGTACAGAATAAAATTGTGCGTACTGTTTTAATTTATGTTCAGTATTGTGTGAATGGTGTATAATGTGAATTTTCTCATCTTATCTCAACTCACTGCCATATTGCTGCCATCTTCCTGATTGTTTTGATACCAAATACATGCATGGGAAAATTCTGGTTGTGAAGTAATGATCATTTTACAATTCAAAACTTTGAAGGCAATTTCTGGAAATTAGCCCCCGAGAAAATAAAATATTAAAAAAAATCATAAAACATCAACCAATAAAGATAAAACAATTCTGTTTTTTGCATTTTGAAGATTATTTTTAGTACTTTGTTAATAAATAAACAAGTAATTTTTCATATTTTGACACTTTAGCCTGGTTTTCTCATGCTGCAACACATATATATGTGTGTGTGTATGGGTGTGTGTGTGTGCGTGCGTGTGTGTGTGTGTAAATATATTTGTCAAGCTGTGTTTTTACTTGCTAGCTAACCCAAAGGGGTGGGAGTAGTATAAATCTGTCATAATGTGTCTGAGCTGTCAGGTGATACACATCTCCAGCGACATTTTTAATGAGTATGTTATATATGCAACTCCGCACTAGGCTAAAGTAAAGCCTTGAAATGGCAGAAACGATTTTATTATAGAGAAATGAGCTGGACACGAATTTGTATCGCTTACAATATATAATAATAACACTAATAATATTGGATGCTATATTTGCGCTTTTTCCCCAAATCAACAATCAGGCTCAAAGAGCGGAAAGCTTTAGCAACATACACGCTCACATGTTTTCACCCACTCTTACGCATACGACAAACATCTATTACTCAAACAAGTGATGTAAAGGCAGTGAGATCGCTATTGGAAGAGACAGGGGAAGTCAATTTTAATTTGTAAAATTTTAGATTGACTGCATCCAAGACCATTATTAAAGGGATAGATGAAACCGGGTTACCTCCAGAAAACCCTCGTTGACCTCAAAAGTCTCATGCCTAAGTCACATGAGTTCGCCCATTGCGGGAATCGAACCCGCGACCTTCTGCATAGGAAACCGGCGACTTCCCCATTGCGCCACGAGGCCTACCTGTATGAATCAGGCCCTGAGAAAACTGCCGCGAGCACAATGGTTACAATGTCACCCACGTAATGAGATTCAAAGACGGGAATAAAAATTATGTACATGTATCATGTAAGATAATTAGCTCACTGCGGAATATCACTATCTTGGAGTAAATTCAATTACTTTAATCACACCATACCAATGAATGATTTCACAAGCTTATTATAGACGACAGATCATAGAAGTGCTGCTACGCCTTTTCTCATAAGACAGCGGAATCTCATCAATGGCATGGTTACAACATTAATGGAGAAACAGAGGTAACCGTGGTCTAATTTAAAAGCCCTGAAACGAAGGTCTTTCTTAGGTAGAAAACTGCATAACAGATTCGTATATTTGTATACAGGGCAGGACGTGACGTAGTACCACTGAACAGATTTTTCAACCTCAGAATAATCTGCGAGAAATACCTCCAGTACCAACAACATCGATATAATGTATTTGTAGAATTCAAAAAAGCATTTGACCAGAGTCTGGCATGCAGTTCTGTGGGCAACAATGAGAGCGTACAACATTAGCCCTAACATTATTGAAGTCATCAAAAGCCTGTATGACAAGGCCACAAGAGCAGTCCTCCACAATAGCGCCATCGGAAACTGGTTCAGAACAATCGGTGTGCGTCAAGGATGCCTACTCTCTCCAACACTCTTCAACCTCTTCCTAAAGCGCAGATGCCCTTGCAGATCACCTAGGTACAGTCAACATAGGGGAAAGAGCAATCTCCAATCTCCGTTTTGCGGATAACATTGATGGATTGGCTGGAGAAGAACAAGAACTTGAAAAGCTGGTACAGAGGCTTGACACCACCTCCAGAGCCTATGGAATGGAAATAAGTGTAGAGAAGATCAAAATGATGACCAAAAATACCAATGGTATCAACTTGGACACCAAAGTCCAAGGCCAATCCTTCAACACAATGCATAGTTTCAAATATTTAGGAGACATTGTATCAGACAATGGGTCCCGACAGGAAATCCTCTCCAGGATCGCACAAACAACTGCTGCCCTAACAAGGTTTGAAGCCCATTTGCAAAGACAGGACCCTCAATCTACATTCCAAGGTAAGGCTGCTACGCTACCTTGTCATCTCCATCTTCCTATACGCTTGCGAAACATGGACCCTCACAGTAGATTTACAACTCAGAAAACAAAGCACGGAGATGAGGTGCTACAGAAGACTTCTGGGCATTTCCTATACTCAGCACAACACCAATGACAAAGTCCGACAGACCATCACACAAGCCATTGGACAACATGATGACATGCTCACTGTGGTGAAGAAACGGAATCCTATCTTATCCTGTCCCGTAACTCGGAGGTCGTAGGGGCATCACAGATGATCGTTTAACAAGCGTACTCCATCTTTTTCTGTCCTCAGGAGCCCTGATGGCTTCGTTCAGTGTCAAACCAGTCCATTTTCATGTTGTCCTCCCACCTCTTTTTCGGTCTCCCTCTTCTTCTACCTCCTTGCACTGTGCCTTGCAGAATGGTCTTTGCAAGGCCTGATGATCTGGTGACGTGGCCATACCATCGGAGTTTCCGTTTCTTCACCACTGTGAGCAGGTCATCGTGTTGTCCAATGGCTTGTGTGATGGTCTGTCGGACCTCGTCGTTGGTGATGTGTTGGGTATAGGAAATGTCCAGAAGTCTTCTGTAGCACCTCATCTCCATGCTTTGTATTCTTCGTTGTAGATCTGCTGTGAGGGTCCATGCTCCGCAAGCATATAGGAAGATGGAGATGACAAGGGAGCGCAGCAGTCTTATTTTAGAATGTATACAGATGATCCTGTCTTTCCATATGACCTTCAACCTTGTCAGGGCAGCAGTTGTTTGCGCGATCCTGGAGAGGACTTCCTATCGGGACCCATTGTCTGATACAATGGCTCCTAAATATTTGAAGCTATGCACTGTGTTGAGGGATTGGCCTTGGACTTTGATGTCCGTGTTGATGCCATTGGTGTTGTAGGTCATCATTTTGGTCTTCTCTGCACTTATTCCCATTCCATAAGCTCTGGAGGTGGTGTCAAGCCTCTGTACCAGCTGTTCAAGTTCTTGTTCCTCTCCAGCCAATCCATCAATCTCATCCGCAAAACGAAGATTGGAGATTGCTCTACCCCCTATGCTGACTGTGCCTTTTTGACGAAACTGAAACTCTTCTATAATATTTATCTTCCTGCCGGCTTGTATACTGTTTCAATTATAAACATAACAAGGTCTCGACCCTAAAGGGTGCATGTAGCCTGGCATGCATTTAGGGGCCTGAGATCATTTAGGGGTTCGTCTATTACGTTCAAGGTTCGAATCCCGTAAGCAAAGTGTTTTATTTATCATTTATTGCCCGCAACAATTTTTTTTCTTGATTTTCTAAACTATTAGGTAAAAAATAAAAATAAAAAAAAGCCAAAAGACGTAACTCGATATACATTTTTGTTGTTGTTGTTGTTGCAGATTATTATCCCTTTCTATCGGGAAACTCTGGGCCGCCTCCCCTGGAGAAGGCGTAGTCGCAGCCTACCTAACATTATTTTGTGATTTTTGAAATTTTGCTGGGGGAGCAAACCGGAGTACCAGGAGAAAACTCCCGAGACGTTGCCCGAGTCGAAAGTAAAATAATATTTGGAGAAACATAACGCCCAGATGCTGGATCGAACCCACACCTGTCAAGCGCCATTGGTTTCTGGCTTGTGGACAAGGCAAGCTAGTCCCGCCTTAGCCCACTTGGCCACAACGCTCGCCATAAGTTTTGTTTTAGATTAAAGGCATCTGTACACAACACTGTACACAATTGCATACGAAGTTTAAAGGAAATTTTAAAAAAAAAATATAAAGGAACAACAACTAGAAGAGCAAAGCCCATATGACTCGCATGCTCCTAATGGAACTTGCAATATTTAACATAAAAATGCGTGCCAATAACAAAACAAACGGTGGCATTAAAATGCAAAGTAATACTGACTATGATCTTTCTATGCTCTTGACCTTGAGATGACCTTGACCTCCGACTCCAAATACACTCATGTACTATCAAATAAAGTAAAGCAAAAGTTGTATTATGAAAAAAAACCTGTTACCTTGAGAATGATATTGATATTGATTTTTCTGTATGTTTTTGCAAGGCTTAAAATGACCTTGACCTTTAAGATCAACGCAAAAACGGAACATATATGAAAGATCAACCTATCATCTCTAAATACAACCAGTTTGAACTTTATATCTCAAGTTTAGGGTCAAGGTCACTTCTAAGAACCAATACAAGCCGACTTTGAAAAGCTCCAGTGAACTTGACCTTGGAGTGAGGTTGACCACACGTGTATAGTATGTGTGTCTCATTGGTATCTATCATGCATCAAAGATTCATAGTACAATATTAATAACCTATGGGGAAAAAAGAACTTTGCATATTTTATCCATACGTTTGGATACTCTGAAACTCTCGGTTCCTTTCAACTTGAACTGGTCACATAATATTATACCAGAGTGGCAAACTCCATTGGTCTGCAGTGTCAACGCGGATGTGAGAACAGCTGCAAAACGAATCTGTCTTCCCTGCACGATGCTTTTCCTGATTTCGGCGCACTGAGATGTGAGAGAAAGCAAATGTTGATTATTGTGCTTCTTAAAGAGAGAGTAATAAAGCAGTTATGTTTACAGCCTCGTGTAGGCTACGCTTTTTTCCCCTCGCGAGTGCTGCACCGTAAAAGATATTCCTACAATCACTGCGCCAAACGACACTGTTCAAATTGTCCAACTAGCTTTGCAAAAGCCTTCAATCAATCAACCAACCAATCTTATATAGCGCTTTTCCAGCTCAAGCCTGGCAGCACTTTCTGTGATCACAGGCTTGGTACTCGAAATTCTGATTTTCGTACTTGTCAGAAGAACTCGCTAGTTCGATTTATGTATACTGGAAAATATCGTTACGTGCTGTTCTTCTGAAACAAAGTCATTAACGTGCAATAAATCAAATAGAAGTGTTCTAGAAGAAAAGGGTACCATGATACGCTGCAGAACAGTATTTTTTTTCTTTTTTTATAACCATAGTACAGTGTTCGCACAACTGTTAAAATAAGAAGTATACATGTAAGTAATGATTCGCTTGCATTGAAGTTCTCGTATAAATAACTAGAAACAAACAAAGGAATGACTCGATTTAATAATTTGCGAATTATCAAAGACTGCCCCTCTCTGCCACACTCATGTATTCTGAAGCGTAGTGAAGGGGTTTTGATTTTAATTAATCACAATCTGAAAGTGTTACCTTCATAGTATTTAACGTCTTCCCAAATAACGCTGAAGAACTTGCCATATTTGCATTCCAAGTCGACCATCTCACACAATGCCCATACTTTGAGAAGCACTAACAAATTGTCTTTCTTTCAAAACGGATACGTTTAATTTACAAATATCTGTAGGAGCTGAAAATCACAACACATGCGAGAGTCAGTGAAAAGAGGCGCCACAATATAAATTCTGCTAAAGTTTATTCACAGAGTTTGACTCATTCCTCATTAATCCATGTAAATCCAGATTCTGAATAAAAGTAACTAATGTCCAAGGCTTCCGGAAGAAAAGTTAAAGTTTATTTTACAGTACTTGACAGTATTTTACAGTACAGTTTTATGCACATGGTCAATAACCAAACAACGGCCAGCGATGGTGGATGCTAGGCCGTGCTACCTGCCATCAACACGTGCCCTTTGCCAAGGAAACACACGGTTCCCATCGGCTACTGGCCACCTGGTTTATTTCGTATCTTTTGATCACCACAGGAGAAGCAAGGTGCACGTGGTTTGCTTAACTGTCTAGACTACAGCAGATGGTGTGGTTTTTTTTGTTGTTTTTTTACGCCTCTCGGTTAGGTCAAACACAGTCAAACAAAATAGCACAGGACTTCGTCAAACCACTTGTATTGGTTTACGTCCAACTTCTTCAATTCAGAATTTTAACTGGGATGGAACTTCTCGGGTTTTATTCCACGCCAAGAACAATTGTTGTCAAGTACAAGGCTATCTATATATTTAAATCGATGCCAAGTCTAGGTCATTATCTGTTTAAATGAATGACAATGAGAATCCAATAATGCAGTCAGTGACGAACAAAAGAAAAAGCAATCAGCAATGAAGAACGGAACACAGCAGTCAGTGACACACCAATGTCAGTCCATCTTGGATTTAACTCTGCTGTTAAAGTCGTATAGAACAGGAGACACTGGGTGTTTGTGGTGTTGGCTGCTTTCCAAGAGTCGAGGACGTCGTTGAAGATAGTGAAACGCGCACATTGTGTCATTCTTTCTGGAGTGTTTCATGCATGCTCTCAGAACTGCCTTCCCTTACCTAGCAAACTGTGTTACACGGATCTCTTAAGCCAGTCGAACTTTTCTCTCCATACTATTAATGCCTATAGATAATTTTGACTAATGATGTCCCTTAATGAGTTGCCATGCGTGGTCAAAGTAGTTCTGAGTAATATGATAATGATCACAGCAAGTCTACGGCAAAGATTCAAAGGCCGTCCCGTCCATCCATGATGTTGGTCAACCAGACAATGTACAGCTTTTCAGTATCGACGAAATAAAACCTTCTTTCTTTCATCCACGTTCAGTTAAAGCTCCTATATAATCTTGAGTTTGCCCGGATTAATTTTGTATACTTGCGGATCGACAGGGACTTCTTCGATATTCCGCCGCAGGTCCAATTATAGATCAATTGCTGCGAAATACAACTTTGTTCAAACAATGGAACAACAACTGCAATGCAATAGGTTGGCGCCAGTGGGAACAATAAACAGGTACATTAGGGTCAACTTTTGAAGTCATCAGTTGGCCTACAGGAACCCCTTCACAAAGTCACAAAACAATCGATCGTAAGGTGGGCATACGAGTGTTGTAAATTCAACACAGCTCAAATGTATGTGTGGAAGTAAACAGCCGTTCTGGCATGAACTCCACTGGTCAGACCTCCTCTGGGAGGCAGGTGTTTAGCTGTGTCCTTCGCGATTTTAACAAGTCCCAACACAGACTTTGGGCTATATATAGTATTATATCTTGAAATGTGGACGCGGTCTCCAATACCCACTGACCACAACAAATCAAAGAGCTAAATCAAATATGAGGCAGACTCAAAGTATTATCGGTTATCGATCGATTGAAAATCGACGGTCAAGAGTGACCAGCAATAGCTAACAACAATTAATTACTTGAAAAGTATAAGGAAACACATAAGGAAAGGCGAAATACAAGCCTAGCCTATAGGGTGAACATAACGGTTATTTTCCAATATATACTGCTCGCTTAATATATTACCTTAAAATTATTCATTAACTAAGGCACAACACAGTGCATAATTTGAATATCAAACTCTCCAAATTCTTTCAATCTTGCCATCAATAAAAATAAAAACACACTCGTACAGTCTTTTTTGTGTGGCATAATAGAACCCTTCAAGACATTTAATACACAATAGCAAGGGTCAAAAGTTTCCAATTATCGTACATCAACATACTAAACGAAAAGTCACGCCATTCAATCCTTTGAAGCAATTTCCTTTAAACCTTGTTTACTCAGCCAAGACCACTGTTTTCAAAATCATATTACTCCGTTATGCACATTCAATAAATCAGACAACGATTGCCATCTGGAAATACGGAATGAATAGTGAATAGCATAACCTACAACAATAATTTCAAAGTAACTTGTTATGATTTAGTATGGCTTTCGTTCGTTCAGCAAATCTAGGATTACACAAATAACAAACAACATCAGATTTAAAATTAAAAAAAAAAAAAGGCAATTACAGAGAAGACCCTTGTTTGAAACAATTATGACTGACAATACAGGAATATACACATAAAAACCATCGGACTTTGTGCAAGTCTGTATTGTATACGTATTATTATGTAGCTAAACAATTTTTTAATCTAACAAATAGAAAAAATAATGTAAACTTTTTTTTTTAACAATGCAACATTTACATGCATCTAGATTTAAATACATCTGCTTAGATGCAAAATTAACCGTAGTAATTTTTAACACTTTAAATATGGGAGAGGGAAATGACGTGTGCCGACGGGGTGAAGAAAGGTAAAGAAGCCTATCAGTGGTATAAAAACATACAACAACAGTATATAGTCAGTATACGCATAATGTACTTCTGGTCGTAGAGAAAGATAATAGCAGGTTCAAAGATGTCAAGGGTTGGGTTATTTTTCTATAAGTATTCCGTTCTTTTCAAAGGCACCTGTTCAGGCAGAATGATTTGTGGTTCGCGTCAAAGGCAAAACGACCCAGCACAGTCTAATGTTTGCAGTTCGATTATATATCCGACCCCTACCCCCTCCTCCTCTTCCTCTACCCCCGCCCCCAACCACACATACCCACCGACTTCAAAAAGATTCAATGGAAGACATCTAGTGTATGCGTATTGTATAATGGCTAGTCTTCCTTTGCTAAGGAACACGTAAACACGAGCAACGATAATCAACTGTGAAAACAAAATCTTTTTTAAAAGGACACAGACAAAATCTCCAGATATAAAACAATGTTATCTTGGTGTTGCGCATTGACAGCTGCGTTACGCCGCGTGTTGATCGAACTGTCAATTGCTTTTCTACCTCTAGTAACAGATGTAAAGTTTTCCCTCCCTTTTCCAAGGACATGTTCGAACTAGACTGTCTCTCCGACAAATACTTAACAACAAATCCCCATTCCCTTCGAAAGGGAGCAGTCACACAAAACAATAGTGTCCATTGTCGGGTCCACGTATTCGAGATCTTTAGTACTTAAACGGGTTATCGGTTTTCTTAATTCAATGGCATCATTATTTTATATGTTAATCGACAACCCATTAGCATCTAATACTCAAGAAAACATCTTTCCTGTGTATGCAAAAGTGTGTATTGGATTTCAAATCAATTGCTAATTAATATTAAATTAAATTGAGTGACTAAGAGCCGTCTATGGCATTCAGTATAATACAGCCTAACCCCCGCTCCACCCTCTTCTCCTCTCTCTCTCTATCCCCCACCTCCCCTTCACAGACACATACACATGCACACACACACACTCACGCACACACACGCACACACACGGGAGGCTGGCACCCTTCCAATGAAGATTGGTTAAAATCTGTCCAGTTTTCTTCAGAAATGGTGAACAACAGACAGAACGACAGACTTTTGTCGTGTTTTGATTCCCCATTGTATTAAAAAAAAAAATCCAACAATGTATGGCAATACAAACAAATTCTTCTTGATTTGAAACCCTGTAATAAAAAGTCACAACCTATGTATAAACTGATTTTCAACGAACCCTTCAGAGAACGTCATTTGATACAGATAAGCAAAATGTTGCTAAATATTATATATTTATAGCGTACTGAGCTTTTTGTTAATAATTTGGTCTCAGCGCCTCGAGTTCACCTTGTGTTTGTTTTGGCTCAGTTCCCGTAGGGCATCAAGTTTACAGACTTATATGGCAGGAATGACTCTTGGCAAACACACAGTACCCTGTCACCCATTCCTTAGTGTGCTTGTCGGTCTAGAACAATATTAATACACTTCGCGTCGTACATGCAACTTTGGCAGGAACACTGACCTCAATGTACATTTCAACAAGTTCAATGACTTTTTTTTAAGCAATTTATTCACGACCAACCCCACCCCACCCAAAAAAAGTAGAAACACAAAAATTACTTGTAATGTAAACAAATATAATTTTTATGAAAGAAAAAAAAAGAAATTTTAACAACGAATCCTAGGCCTTTGTAAACTATATCTATTTGGTGAAAGTAGGGTTGATATTCTAATAAGGGAGTAACTCCCTACCCCTACATATCTGCCTCTAAAAAATATAAACCCTCTTTCGGTACATGATCGAACTGCAGAATTTACCACTTAATTTGTATGATTATTGGATGCACGCATGTAAAAACTAAAATAATACAACAAGACCAACCAACCAAACAATTCACAATTCACAAGACCCAGCCATTGGCCAATACAAACAATACCTACATCACAAAAAGAAAAACTAAACAGAATAAAACGCTAAACACACTAAAAGCAATAATGCTTTCAACACATACATGATACAGCAATTAAATGGTTTAAAGACTGCATATAATCAAGATATAACATTAAAGTGCTGGTTTCAACTCCCATTGCAAACCTAAACTATAGCTTTCTTTATTTGTAGACTCCATCCCTTCCAGTCGTTACAGCTATAACGGTTGCTTCAATAGTCTCTAATGTATGGCGTATGTACACAACATTAATTGATTCTAAAACAAAAGTAAAACAATATACAAAACTATCATATTTATTTTAAACTGAACAAAAAAAGTTACAATAATGTGCAAATTTTGTTTGAAGCAGGAAACAACAAATTAAATATCCATTCTTTAACTGTGGACAGTAGATTTGTAGTACTGCCATTGCTACAATTGTACACGAAACGCACGAACTTGAGTCAAAATATGTGCAAGTCACTAAAATAAATCATAGATAAGTGCTAGGCATCACAACTGTCAATACGAATTAAGAACATTTACCTATAGTATTATGGAGAAAACAACATGTGAGATTGACAAGAATGATCCAGCATCAAAACAAAACAAACACAGGTCAAGTGACGTGAGAATGAAGATAGCAAGTATACAGACCGTCAACAATTGCATGGGTGACAATGAATTCTGATCCAAGATCAAAGTCAAATCAGATATGACCATATGTGCTTTGAGCTTGCTTTTAGCAAGTGTACTGATTGTTCTTAAATGTGATGCACTTTCCAAAACAGACTCAGTGCATCAGTGTCATACTTCTCAGTTGTTATAAGGAATTAATGCAGAAAATTATATATAAATAAGGAGAAAGCACACAGCAATTGAATAGATTCCTCTCAAATACTAGTAGAGCACGTTCCAACAATACTGCTTTTCAAGGCAATACAATTCCAATGGTAACGCCTCTTGATTTGATACCGAATTAGTTTGAATAGTGAAAGTCTTCAGGACATGTTCCACTGATTCCAAATGTAATGATGTAACAGAACTGAACATCTCTGCAAAACTGAACAAATGAACTCAATCTTCCTGAGCCATCACGAAACAAATTTGTCCTGCCTAAATATTGCACACAATGACCATATGAGTTGCACATGCTCACAAGCTTTATTTTTAAATTAACAGCTTTTATTAATTGCATCTGATTCTATATAGAATATTCAACACAGAAAAATAAAAGAGCACATGGAGCACTAGAAACATGGATTGGCTACATCTATATATATACAATACAATACTATTACAATACGGCAAAAACAGAACAGGGGAACGGACACAGAGGGACAGACACAATCTGAACAGGGTCAAACAAAGACCAAAACATAACTAGAAGGGCAAAGCCCATATGACTCACATGCTCCTAATGGGACTCACAATATTTAACATGAAAATGAGTGCCCAGAAAAAAAAAATAAAACAGTGGCATTAAAAATGCAAAGTAATACCGATCTTTCAATGCTCTTGACCTTGAGGTGACCTTGACCTCCAGCTCCAAATACACTCTTGTACTATCAAAAAAAGTACAGCAAAATGTATTAGGCCAAAAAAACTGTGTCCTTAGGATGAATTTGACCTTCAGTGACCTTGATATTGGGATGACGAGACCTCTCATGTGTGTCTGATTAAATAACCCAATGTTATTGGATACTATGGGTTAAATAAACAGCCATTCCGCTGTACGATGACCTATTTTGGTGTGATTTTGCAAGGCCTAAAATGAACTTGAATTTCAAGATCGACGCAAAAACAGAAAAAATATCAAAGATCAATACATCATTTCTAAATACAAGTTAAGACTTTATATCTCTCATAGTTTAGGGTCAAAGTCACTTCTAAGTACCTATACTATCAGAATTTGGACATCTCCAGTGACCTTGACCTTGGAGTGAGGTTGACAAAATTTGTAAAGTATGTGCGTCTTATTGATATCTATTATGTATCAAATAATCATAAGTGCAATATTAATAACCTATAAAAAAAATTGAAATGTGAAAAATTTCATTTTTTGACTAATATTTGTTGACACTGTGACCTTGACATGAAGTCATTTATTCACTGATCATTAATGGGTTTACACCATCTTACCCAATTTGGTTGTGATAGTTGAAACGGGTTCTGAGTACTTAGCCACTTTAAAGTTTTTGCACAGACGGACGGCGGATAGACAGACAAATTGAGGTAAAAATTTTTCCATATCATTTTTGGACTATTTAGGACATCTCACGCAGATTTCCAAAAATCTTGATTTTTTTCTTGTGGGTGTGTACATAGACTCACACTGTTATGCATGTGAGTCAAAAAGGTAACAAATTATTGGTACAAACACATATGATTGAACAATAATGTTGTGCTTACCTTGTAGGCCTTGGATGACGCCCTGAATTCCAGCTGCCCCACCGCTGCTGCCCAAGCGTCCTCCACGTGGTGAATCCGTGGCCATCCTCTATCCTTCTAGTGCACCACTCTCCACACACTTTCTAAGTACTAGAACTGCAAGTGTACCTCCAAAGGCATTTGTTCCGTGTTTAACATAACCGTACAACACACACGTTTGGAGAAAATTGATAGTGGTGGTGTCGATCCAGAACATTTAGGTCCTTTGACAATGAATTATAAGAGATTTCACATTGTTCTGTTCATTTCCACCTTCTAAATCCTGCGTCGTTTTGGCCTCCTTACATATCCCTGCCTACATGGCATTGTGTGTCTGTAAAATAAAATCAGAGTTCTATTAAAATTCACTTCCTATTAAATTCTGATTCATGTATAATAAAGTATACAAATAAGATAGGAAGAAAATGTTGAAAACAAATGAGGGCATATACGTACACATAAAACTAGGAACATGATTTCGAACATTGCAGCATTTACAACCTAAGTATCTTATGCAAATTGCCTCCATACACTGAATATATCTTGTATTTATTTTAAAATTATAATGCAAATAATGGCAATAGATTCTGATCCCTGGCTCCTCTTCTCTTTCTTCTTACATTATTCAAATTATACTAAAGTGAAGAGTTATGAAATAGCAATAATTTTTAATATTTTTAAAGTATGCTATATGCTCTTCTTGCTCTCTTTCACACACAGACACACACACACAAAACACCCCACTTCAACTACCCCCACCCCAAATAATGGTAATAATAATAATAATAATAATAATAATAATAATAATAATAATAATAATAATAATAATAATATTCAACGCGTACAAAACAACGCAGCGCGTCTTATTTTGAAACGGAAGAAAAGGGATCACACCACTCCCTTACTATGCAAGCTTCACTGGCTGCCGGTGAAGTTTCGCATTCAATTCAAGGTCTGCGTTTTGGCTTTTCGGTTCTTTGAAGGCACACTACCATCCTACCTAGCCAATGCACTTGTAGCCTATAAACCAACTCGGGCACTACGTTCTTCGTCTGAACGTCTTTTGACAGCGCCACTCCGAAATATGAAAACTTTCGGAGAACGTGCATTTTCTTTTGCTGCGCCTACTCGCTGGAATTCGCTGCCGGAAAACATGAGAGGCGTTCCTGACTTGGCGACATTCAAATCGCAACTGAAAACGTATCTGTTCAAGCTTGCGTTCAAATAATTATTATTATTATTGTTGTTTTTATTTTATTGTAATATTATGCCATATGTGTTGTAATGACAGGATGTACAATGGATGAATGCGAGTGAGTGCGCAATGAGTCACAATGTGAGATTTGCGCGATATAAGTACCATTCATTATTATTATTTTTATTATTTTTTTATTATTATTATTATTATTAATAATATTAATAATAATTCTGGTATCTTCATGCAGTTTGGAATTCTCTTCCTTTAACTCTGTGCTCTTTTGAATCAGCTTTCCTTTCGCTCTGGAGAGAACACATGCATTTTTAACAGAACAGTGTCTATCCTTAAATCTTGGTCCAGAACTTTTTTTTCGTCAATTATTTATTATTATTTATTTTTCTTCAGTAAAGCACTATGAGCTCTAGTGAGGAAGGGCGCTGTACAATTGTTAATGATTATTAATATTATTATTATTATTGTTGTTATTATTATTGTTACTGCCAATAAGTATACACACATATGCACGCAGGCACACAACGACACACAAACACACGACACTGACCCTACCTAATATATTCTTAGTTTCCTCTTTTTAGTAGTGCTGACTATTGGCAGATTTATTGTATAAGTTTGGTCTGGCAATGCCAAGGCTGGGGTGGTGGAATAAGGGAAGTAAATCCTGTTTAGCTTGAGGCTGCCCCATAGTCACTTCAGCTAACTGTCAGTGATTACCCTCTTCTGGCTTAAACCGGCAGCTCTTCAAAATGGCCCAGCCCAGTCTGTTGGGCCTAATTTGTCATGTGCTGGATATGTCTGCTCATTCCCGGTGCATAGGCATATTTGGTATCTGCTAAGACTCACATCAAATTCAAACAACTTTTTAAACAAAGACTTCATTTTATTTATTACATTTCAGGTAACATAAATCAAGAAACAGGCAAGTAAACATATAATCTGCCAATACAAGACGTATAATAGGCTAATATCATAATTCACAATTTAAGGCTAACAACAAAAGTCAACAAATATGACAGGAACGATTTTTTTATTTTCCTACTTCTGGTACCTTCATACAGTTTGCTGAATTTGTAACGATAAGTAAGCAAATCAACAATGTATTGTACAGATGTAAAGTTGTGTGCACATGTGTATATAATTATAATATGTGTACTGTTGTAGGTGCAATAATATATTTCCTTTCAACAGTAAAATCTGATATAAACTGTAACATATAATGCACAGGTCTATAAATATAATATGTCAGCAAATGCCAAAATGAGAGCTACATGCAGTATAAAGCAATGTGGCAGTTACCATCGAAACCATTTTAAACAAATATGCCATGCTAAACTTTTTTATTTTAAAACAAGAATATAGTATACTGCTTGTAGCATTCTTTATTGTAACTGCAGCCCATAACATGATCTCATCTAAATCATGAAAGGCAAGGCTTTGATGTGAACAATCACACTTCCTTCCTGTGCACTCCACCTCAGGCCAAGCTCATTAGGCCTATGCCCTAGTTATGCATCCTGTGTGATGCTTTAACACACTATTTGGGGAGATGCAGCGATTCCCTACAATGAAACATCACAACTACACACATCATCCTATTGCAGTCAGTTCTCTTCAAACCAGTTAAAACTTACGTTTATTTGACATTTTCACAATTATACTTATAGAGAATTATATTAACAGCCAAACAATACATTTTAATATTCACCACCTCAACACACACCCAAACACAAATAGCACAGAGACCCAATTAAAATTATCTTCTTTTTTAATACAGAAATATATTGCAATCATAAATACAATAATAATTCAAGGCTTGTTACAATCACCTAGAAGCAAACTTTACTGTAAATATGCCTAACATTTTAAAAAAAAAAAAAAAGTGTTTTAGGGGGAAAAGTAGACACACATCTGCGCATTTACACATACTGTTCTAAGCCTAAGATTTTATCATAAATCGACTGTTCTCAATTGACTTATTGCCCGCTTTAATACTGGAACTGAACGACAATTCGGCCACTCGTGTGTCGTGTAAAACAGTGAACGCGAGTAAAACAGTGAAACAAGTACCAGCATGTTGAGAGCACAACAGTCGCACAGTGAGAAGTAAACTGAAAGTTGCGCATAGGCCTACTACACAAAAAACTAAAAATCGGCAGAAAGGTATTTCATCGAGACATATTTCTGCTCGCCTCTCGAATCGATTCACTTCGTCCCACCACGCTTCAGCTGACAGCTGTTCGTGCCAGATGTTGAAGCTGCACATTGCTAGGCTTAGCGGCTAACGAGAGAAACGGTTCTACGACTTCGGCCTACGTAACATGCTGCCGCAGATCTACAGACTGCTCCAGACAAAAACAATTTTTGTTTATCTATGTTCGTACGATATAATAACACAATAAGTACACCAAAATGAAGAAAACTCATTTAACCTTCTCTGTAAAAAACATTAAATTGATGACAGCCTTACCATAGCGCAACAGATCTATGCAGGAAAGAAAAGTTAGAGACCCACCTTTTCATTAATAGTCGGCTCCCGTTGCCGCAGACGCCAAGTTCTGACAACGCGCGCTTAACAGTCGCATGGGTGCCACAACGCGCCGCCCTCTAGCGGACCCAAATTTTGAGGCCTTGCATGGGATACAAAATGGAATGCAGCGTCTTTCGGATTAAAAACTTATATAATAGCACCATTGTTGAGTTAAGATGTTCGTCTTTTAACTCTGTCTAGTTCCTACATTTAATAAATGAGCAATCTTTCAAGTTATTACGGTTGCAAGTTCTTTCGAAGCTGGCATTTGGACCTTCTAAAATCTCCAAGGAAGTGCCCAAATCTCAGCACACACCCACTCACTAGCAGACAAAGTTCCAGACTGAAAACAAAAGACCGTGACGGCAACATAGGCGCAAAGGATTCACTTACAACTGTGAGTGGTGGCTAAACTCATTTAAGAGAAAGACCGGGGAAAAAAATCTCTTTCGGTCTTCTTTCCAGTTCTGGCACGAGTGACGTTTAGGAAAACCCGATCTTGTTAATAATGTTTATCTTTCTTTACAGTGACGATCTATACTTTATAAACTGTACCAGAATCCCAGTGTCGATGCCTTGAAAATGAAAGTGTACGTGTCTGGAAAGTTGATTACACAACTGTTATTAGGGGCCGGCCTTGAACTTGTTAAACGTGTATAAATCCGGAAAAAGCACCTACCAGTAAAACTTCATGTGTGTTGTGCTGTAGCATGTATACTTCGTCTGAGTGTTTCACAGAAAAGTAATAGGCTTTGTATTGATCTATTTATGCAAAATACTAGTCACGACTAGCCTACTTAATATGTCAGTGGGAGACACCTTAACATAGCTAGCCTATAAGAGGCCTAAACATTCCATTAATATACACTAGCTCATTTATCTATCTACAGCTTCCTCTTTTAAACAGGGTTCAGTTGTAACAAATACTTATTGAAGTAATTGAAGTCAATGTCAGCTCAAATTACACATCATTCAAATAATAATAATAATAACGGATTTTTAAATAGCGGGTACTCCAGCCTATGATCAGACTCACCACGCTTTACATAGTCATTACATATAATCATTACATATAAATACATGCACTCGATAAAACATCACTTTTGCTACAATACACCAAAGACGGAACAGTAAAGGTACAGACTATGTACAACTATGTACATAAATTACAAAAAAAAAAGACCGAAATAGACTATTTACAGCTATGTGCACAAATGACAAAAAAGACAGAAATAGAATAGCAAAAACCTATTCACAGCTATTTATATGCCCGGTTAGGCCCAGGAAGAAAAACAGTATAAATATTTACAGCCGTGTATACACTTACGGATCAGACATAGACAAAAGATGAGAGAATGGCAGCGGGATACAAATCAATCTGAATAATGCAGTTTGAAGAGGTGGGTTTTGAGGGCCTTTTTGAATGCTTGTGTTGATTGTATGTTGCGGATATGGGAGGGAAGGGAATTCCAAATCAAGTTCGGTACATCAAGGGGAATCTGATAAATAAGATATTAAGTAACATTATGTAGAAAGGTCATTAAGAAAAGTAATATAATAACCAATAATGTTTACAGAGAAATAATTCAAATGTAATCCCATCTCATCAGCACCCTATGCACCACTCTTCACTCATTGCACGACTGTCGTTAAATTAATTAATTAATGAAAGGAACGGGTTAAAACGACTTCTGAATTCTAAAGAAGCTTATTGCTACTCAATGGACAGCACCATCGTCAGTTTTAACGCGTATTGACGCGTGCTACGTAACTATGGGGATAAAGGGAAGGGGGAAGGGAGAGCGGGGAACACTCACGCCTCCACACTTATCAAAGAGGCATGATATCGAGGTTGCTCTTCGACCTTCACAATTTTTAGCAAGATAATTCAACTCCAGTCAAACGCTTTAATGCATAAATTCTCTTGATGCACGTGGATGCAATAAAATAACAGCTTACAAAGCACATAGTTATATTATATACGTGTAAAACACAAGAAACAAAACTCATTAATTGTACAGCCCATTCTCCCGAAAATGGGGACCTGCTTTACCGGATCGCTGCTGGTCCTTGGAACCTGCGTGAGAAGTGAAACCAACGGTAGATCAATGGGTTCTGGCTCGCGACCACCGTGTCACGGGAGGTCCGCACCCTGGGGTGCCAGCGCCATCTATTAACCACCCATTTACTGCAACCTACCCGATAAGTCGCAAATCCGGGTGGATAATGGAATAGCCAGTTACTGCTGGGTGTTGAACAAGACTGTTAATGAATCATCAAGCATCCGTTGTGGCCATTTTGGCTAGCCTGCCATAATCACACTGACCCGATTGCAAATAATGTCCCACCTTAGATGCACATTTTTATTTGTTTTGATTATTATTTTATTAATTTGAAAGTACTTCAGCTAGTTTTACCGCATTTGGGTTGCCTGGAGGGTGTCCTGACAGATAAAGAGCATCTGAGCTAGAAATCAAAATTGCGAGAAAAATAAAAGACAATATCAAGTTTACGCTATGACTACTTGTTTATATATTCATACAGAGTGTGTGTCTAATCCTATCCTATCCTATCCTATCCTGTCCCATAACCCGAAGGTCGTAGGGGCACCACAGATGATCGTTTAACCAGCATACTCCATCTTTCTCTGTCCTCAGCAGCCCTCATGGCTTCGCTCAGTGTCAAACCAGTCCATTCTCGAATGTTGTCCTCCCACCTCTTTTTCGGTCTCCCCCTTCTTCTACCTCCTTGCACTGTGCCTTGCAGAATGGTCTTTGCAAGGCCTGATGATCTGGTGACGTGGCCATACCATCGGAGTTTCCGTTTCTTCACCACTGTGAGCAGGTCATCGTGTTGTCCAATGGCTTGTGTGATGGTCTGTCGGACTTCGTCGTTGGTGATGTGTTGGGTATAGGAAATGCACAGAAGTCTTCTGTAGCACCTCATCTCCATGCTTTGTATTCTTCGTTGGAGATCTGCTGTGAGGGTCCATGCTTCGCAAGCATATAGGAAGATGGAGATGACCAGAGAGCGCAGCAGTCTTACTTTGGAATGTAGACTGATGGTTCTGTCTTTCCAAATGGGCTTCAACCTTGTCAGGGCAGCAGTTGTTTGTGCGATCCTGGAGAGGACTTCCTGTCGAGACCCATTGTCTGACACAATGGCTCCTAAATATTTGAAGCGTTGCACTGTGTTGAGGGATTGGCCTTGTACTTTGATGTCCGTGTTGATGCCATTGGTGTTGTTGGTCATCATTTTGGTCTTCTCTGCACTTATTTCCATTCCATAAGCTCTGGAGGTGGTGTCAAGCCTCTGTACAAGCTGTTCAAGTTCTTGTTCCTCTCCAGCCAATCCATCAATATCATCCGCAAAACGAAGATTGGAGATTGCTCTGCCCCCTATGCTGACTGTGCCTTCGTGATCTGCAAGAGCATCTGACATGATGCGCTCTAGGAAGATGTTGAAGAGTGTTGGAGAGAGTAGGCATCCTTGACGCACACCGATTGTTGTTCTGAACCAGTTCCCGATGACGCTGTTATGGAGGACTGCACTGGTAGCCTTGTCATACAGGCTTTTGATGACTTCTATAATTTTAGGGCTGATGTTGTACACTTTCATGGTTGCCCATAGAGCTGCATGCCAGACTCGGTCAAATGCCTTCTTGAAGTCTATGAACACATGATATAGATGTTGTTGGTGCTGTAGGTATTTCTCACAGATTATTCTGAGGTTGAAAATCTGTTCAGTGGTACTTCGCCCTGCCATGAATCCTGCTTGTTCTTCAGCTATGATTTGTTCAGCTTGTGGTTTCAACCTGTTGAGTATTATTTTCAGGAGGACCTTGCTGGGATGGCTGATGAGGCTGATGGTGCGGTAATTTTCACACTCCTGAAGGTTACCTTTTTTGGGAAGAGTGATGACAAGCGACTGGGTCCATGGTGTAGGCCATTCCCCACTCTGCCAGATCTTGTTACAGATAATGGTGAGAGCATCAGTCATCGCTTGTCCTCCTGCTTGTAGCAGTTCCGCTGGTATGTTGTCCACTCCCGCGGACTTCCCTTTCTTCAGCGATTGCACTGCTGCCTCAACTTCTTCCCGTAGAATTGGGAGGGTTTCTTCTTCTTCTCTGCTCTCGGGAAATGCTAGAACTGATGGGTCTCCATTTGGTGTATGGTTGTAATGGTCAGAGCAGTACTCTGTCCATCTGTCCAAGACTTCTTGTTCTTCTGTAAGGCATATGCCAGACTTGCTTTGGATAGTGGAGACTTTGGGCTGTTTAACACTTGTCAGCCGCTTCACAGTCTGGTAGGCCTTCTTGCTGTTGTTCTTGTTCAGATTGTTCTCTATTTCCTGGCATTGATCTTCTATCCAGTTCTCCTTTGCTGTGCGCATGCCTTTTCGGATGTCATTGTTGATTTTTCGGTAGACATCAGCTCCCTGTGAGGTGTTCTTTTTCTTTTTTAACTCTCTTCGTTTGTCACACAGATCCAAAAGTTCAGGTGTGATCCACGGCTTCTTCTTTGGTCGGTGCTTGCCAAGGATCTCAGTGGCGGCATCTGTTAAAGCTGAGTTGAAGGTATTGGTCATGGTGTTGACATCTACTTCCCCTGCCCCCAAAATAAGCAGTGGTGCAAATTTCCCTCCAATTGTGGCCTGAAATATTTTTGCCACCTCCGGGTCTTGCAGTTTGTCCAGGTCGAACTTCAGCCTAGTGCACTTTGCTGTATTTACTCTCTTCAAATGGAGCCGGAAAGACATCATCACGAGATCGTGGTCACTTCCAATGTCTGCTCCTGGAAAAGTGCGTGTCCTGCCAATGTTGATGCTTGATCTGAAGCGTTTCTTGACCATGATGTAGTCGATCTGGTTGTGATGTTCCCCGCCGGGACTGTGCCATGTCCATCGTCTGGATTTTTTGTGGAGACCAAGCGTGTTTGCCAGTACCAGATTGTTGTATCTGGCAAACTCCAATAGCCTCAGACCCCTGTCATTTGTCTCGTTGTTGCAGTGGGGTCCACATGTGTCTCCCCAGTTGTGGTGCGCATCTTGGCCAACCTTGGCATTCCAGTCGCCTTGCACTATGACTATGTCCTTCTTCGGCACTTGGTCAAGGACCGCCTGTATATTTTCATAAAAATCCTCCACTTCGCTGTCTTCATAGTCTGATGTTGGGGCATAGGCCTGGATGATGGTAATGTTGAAAGGGGTTGCTCTCAGACGGATGGTAATGAGTCTACTGGAGACTGGGCGGCAACCCATGACAGTGGCTAGAATGTTCTTGTGGACCAAGAATCCAACGCCGTGTTCGTGCCTGTCATCTCTACCGCTGAAATAGAGCTTGTGGCCTTTGTCAGTCGTTGTTTCACCTAGGCCTTTCCAGCGCAGTTCGCTGATACCTAGAACGTTCCATCGATAGTGGTCCAGCTCGTGGGCAAGTTCTTCTAATTTTCCTTCCGCAGTTAGGGTCCTGACATTCCAGGTTCCTATGACGATGTTGTTTCTCGTGCGGATCTTGCTAATTTGTCCATCAGTAGCATACTTTTCACCTCCGTCCTGGTGGCCAACGGAAGGCGCGGTCCTTGTGTAGCCGGGCGACGACCGATCCGGCATGGAATTAGTGGATAGCCTCATCATGTGTTGTGTCTTGGGCAAAAAAAAGACCTGGCAGGGCCCAATCCTCTCCAGGCTGTTGGCCACAGCCGAAATCCACGAATACAGTGTGGCTCGCCTTGGCCCTGAGCACGTGGTCGTTGAACCTGTAGTAACGTGAGGTTCCTCCGCCCTGGCCGGTGACTTCTGTGTAGAAGACTTTCGCCCAGTGATGCCATGCTAGCATCACCCCTGTTCGTCGCCTCTTACGACACGCCGGGAAACGTTGGGTCTATTCTATTTGCCCGAACCCACAGAGCAAAAGAATCAACAAGAACCTTTGTTACTTACTTTGTGTGTCTAATAATTTGCGAAATTTGAATCTAAACTTGGTTTCCGAGCTTTAATAATAATAGGTCGTCTGCTTTTTTTTTTTTTTTTTTTTTTTAATCAGTTTATAGTCCCCTCTCTTCCCGGTAAGGATTTTCAGAGAGGAGACTCTGATGAAATGGCTTATATCCCTTAGAATACAGACGCTAGGGTAACATAGTTAAAACGCAGCCGAGCATGGTCGTAACAACATACTCCAAGCCGTTGATGTGAATCAACCAAGCAAGCGAGAGAATTGTAGTGGCTGGGGTATCGGGTGACGCTTGATGATTTTATCAAGGACCTTTTTTGTGTGTGTTAGACTCGCCCTGTGACGTTTTTTGGCGGATTACACGTCCAACTGAGAGTTTTCACCGCACTAATTTGTATTATCAAACTCTTCCATAATTACACTAACTATAGTGTAAGAGTTTTGAATATTTTAGGTCACGCTCACATAATTCACCGTCTCTTTGCATCTTGCAACAATCTCTTTTTCCAATACAAACCCCCATCATGCCCACTCATCAATTTTGACTATCACTTAACAGCCTTAACCATTTTCTGAATCAATATTTTATTGTAATAATATCCCACATTTCCGTCTCGGTCTTACTTGCGACATAGTAGATTACTATTTTAGGCATGTGATACAACACGGAGTTTTTTTTTTACTGAAAAGTAGCCTTATTGTAGCAGCATAACCCAGAGACTGTAGATTGGTAACCGGATGAATTAACATTGCCTTTGGTCAGCACGGCTTTGTGTACGAACGAATACTACTGTAAATGGAACTGAGATTAACCTTGCCCTACCCCAGTCAATGACCCCAAGACAATCTTCTGATGGTTTCTTTGCATTGTTTCCACACACAGATCAATGGACCCGTTGATCACTTTGTATACACAAGAGCCAATAATTATTAATATTTTTAATACGATTATGATTTTGTTGTATCTCCTATTTCAACTCATATTAGGCCAACACATTGAATAAGATCGAATATCAATGACTTTGACCAGCAACATTGAATAAGTTAATTAAGAATAAATGAGGAATTTACAATTTCTTGAAGATTGGACCAAGATGGGTGCAGGCTACAGAAATGCCTAATATCAGCGGTAGCCTCTAGAATAGAAACCTGGGTCCTGTCCGATATTTTAGGCTTTATCTGCCGAGAATTACGAAACATCAAATCAATCTGCAGCTAAAACTTTAAAATAACGACCCTTACTCCTTCAGATGAGAGTATAAATCATAATCTGATATGTGCACGCACGAATTCCATCGCACGGATTTTAAAGATTATGATGTTCATGTCCTAGACGGGTGAGTGTTGGCTACACAAATATACCAACTAGGTCCCTTCTTCCCCACACTAGGTCGGCTAGAATTATGCTCAGTTATTTGGGCGTCAGGCTATGCACCCACATGCTGCAAGTGGGCGTCTCAAGCGGCTTGAGTTAGATCCTGTATCGGCCAGCGCCTTGAGCAGCTCTTGAGGTGGAAAAGCGCTATATAAGAACGATTAAATAAATACATAACAAATTACAATCAAATGAAACGTAATATGTCATGTTTTGACATGATTTGAGTACAGATCCACCCTCAACCTCGATCCCATGTCGTCTCAATCCTCACGACCAGTAACATGCTCGTAGCTAATTTTAAATTTTGTAATTTTCCAGTAGGCTCAAATAATTGGCCCACTCTTGAGGCACTGCATGTGTATAGGGGTGAGTGGGGGGTGGTGGTTGTGGGTATGTACGCGCGCGCGTGCATAAATAGGTACAATATTTACTTGGGAGTGCGCGTGCGCGCCCATTACTAAATCCGGTTGGCATGACCCGGTTTTTACACATCGGTAAAGGTTAGGAACAACAATCCTAGTAAAGGTAAAGGTAGTCCCATAGCCTTGTGGCCGTAGGGGAGCGTGATGTTGGAGATCACACTTATCTTGGGCCAGCGTAATGAGGGTGATGCCCATCTCTCTCCCTCGCTGCTTTACCTTCCCCACCCTTAAGAGAGTAGGTACTCAATCACAGTGGAGTCAACTGGGGGCGTTGTTATTTGTCGCTTCACGTTTTGCGGTCACCCATCCAAGTGCTAACCGCACTGGACGGTGCTTAACTTGCGACACAGTAGCGAGTGCTCCAACCACTGCGCTATCCGACACCCTAACAATCCTGACATTTATTAATTTCCACTCAAACGCGAGCTCGATACAGGCCTAACAAAGGCCAAACAAGTCTATTGGAACTGGTCTTTTGAAACCCCGGTATATCAAAAACCTACAAATAACAGACCCTCGCCCTCCCATCCCTCACCTCTTTCCTCTTTTTCCATTCTCCTTCCAAATGACCCTCTCCTCCCTTTTTCCCTTTTACTTCGACTTCAGCGTCATGGTCACTATCAGAGTAGATTTTAAAAAACAAGTTCAATGCTCTTTTGATTACCGTTAGGGTTGCTGAGAACAGAAAAAGATGGATTATGCTGGTTAAACGATATCTGTGGGGCCCCAACGACTTTCGAGTAACGGGATGGGATAGGATATAAGATAGGCTCTTTTGATTACATTGTCACGAACCTGGTACAAACATTCCAACACCAACCGCACCCTCTCCTGGAGTAATACTACCACTTTGTTAGAATTAAATAAATCAAAATTTATTTATTTATCGATTTATCTTTTTTTGTTATTTTCCCACTTCTTTCCTTACTTCCTTGCTTCCTTTATTTATGTAGGATAACACTATATATAGCGCCACACAAGTGAACATTGGGTCTGATTTTTTTTCTTTTTCTCATAGACGTTGAAGTGTAAGAATGTCACGTTTAATCGGTCCAAATAATGTAAACTTATACCGTTAAGCGTCAGTCATCGAAGCATGCAGGCAATGTTTTACAACTGAACAGCTTTGTTTGTATGATACTTTAAGAGTACTTTAAGACACGTCTGACGGCACACAGTCCTCACACACATTGATCTTAGCTCACTGAAAAAACTGTGTCGTTTAAACTTACTTAAGAGTGGGAAAATAGTCTTGGTCAAAGTTAAACTTACTTAAGAGTGGGAAAATAGTCATGGTCATAATCAAATAGTTATGGTCATAGTTATGAAGTGTCCAAGGAATCGGAGAGATTGGTAGTCGCCGTCCGCGTTGAGAAATATGTACAAATAATATTATTGTCTCTCCCACTGAGCTTAGCTGCCTGAAAACGGCAGCGTTTCATAGAATTTCAATGTGAGAAGATACCACATATTCCGTTACAAACCTCATCGAAGCGTTTCCAAAGTTTCTGAATAGCGTGAGACTCAGATTCTGTTTTTGTACACGGAAGATTAAGCACAACCGTCTCTTTTGTGGGAACCTCTCTATCCTATTTAACCCTGGAGCAGCCTTACTGTCTACGCTAATAAATTGAGACAATAAACCCGCAGACCTCTTCCACTACTAGTCCTACTATGTCCCATTTAACACTGTCCATTTGCAATGTATGTTTGAATAAATTCTGTATTCTGTCCACCAGTTCTACAGGGTGCTGAATACAAACACAAATGTATGTACAGTTATGTAGACGAATCTCGCCATAACAAAAGGCTCGGGTTCGATTCTCAGTGCTAGCTTATATTACTGTACTACTAGTTGTCCAAGCTGCTGCATTTTACGTGACCACGCGCCTTCAAAGCAACTATTGGAGTTAATAAAGCGCTGTATAAGAACATTACAGTTTGCATCTGCTGTGTGATAACTTAGTTGTGTTTGCAATGTTACTTTTTCACTGTGTGTTCACCCACTGAGTTGTCGTGACCATTCGCAATGGCAATACAGATCGCTTAAATGAAGCGTTGTGAGTGAACTCCAGAAACGGCTAGTTAATTTAAGCGCAGCCTGAACTGGGTCCAGATGGAATCAGTTATGCGCTTCATCCAGGCTGTCGGGTCAGTTGACTTGGGTTTTCTTTATGGGCACAGTTAGGCCAGTATAAATGAACCCCAGTCTGCATGCGGATCCACCACTACCCCATCTACAACCCCAATTCCATCCTCACCCCATCCCACTCCGACGATAATTTACGACTTGGGAGTCTGTCCTCCCAAGAAAGAGCAGGGACAGAGAAATAATAAGAGAAAGAGACGAGGATGTTTCTGGCGTTTGATGCATTTTTGACAGAGTCTTGGAAACGAATTTCTACACAACACTTCAGCTCTGTGGAAGCAGTTGTGGTGTTCCGTTGTCAAGAATCATAACTGCTAAATGTAATGCAATATGATGTGTGTGTAAATTGGTGGCTGGTGAAAAAGGGTGCTGGTGGGATTTTATACGGCAGTGTCTGTTGTTAGTGCTGCAATAGAATATTAATAACAAGAAGCACATGAAAGGAGTGTTGATTATCAGGGTAAAACTGAACGGGGTGGGTGCTGGAGAGGGGAATTGGAGTCAGCAACAATGAAAATCTTAAAAGTAAAAAGCAAAATGGGGCAGAACACGGTAAAAAGAAGGTAAGATAGGGACTCAGACCTCTAAAGACAAGAATAGATATCGACAGGAAATCAATTACCACTGTCATAAGGCTCAGACAGCGCATTCAGTGTTGGGAATACGACGACAACGTGTATTTTTTTAAAAACCAACAGAAGCAGAATAAGAAACTACAGATAACAAGAATAAAGACAGCTTTTTTTCCATTTGAAAATACATCAATGAAATTTTTTAGTAACCAGGCAATAACAAGCAATACAATTTTACGTCACTTTGACAATAGTCTGATAGAAAATCAAAGCCCAGTGTCATTCGGACCAAAAAATTAAATGTTGTAGAAAGTAGAAAGTTCAGTGGTCTAGAAAGGTGAAGGAGAGAAGCTACAAAACCGGTAAGAAACAAATAAAACAGAAATTTGATGATAAATTATAAGTTAACTCCCTCCCGCTCCCTCCACCCCATCCACACACAAAAAAAAAATCAAAGCTCAAGGTCAAACTCATACAAATACTCTCTGTGGAGATTATACCATTTATCATAGAAATAAAGCAAACTGGATTTCTAATGTACATCGTTCTACATGCAAGTGTACGAATTTAAGACAGTATCAAACAATTTAGAAACATCAATGTTAGCACTGTGAAAAATTTAGAATCAAACTACTGAGAAAATACATTCCAATAAATCTACCAAGAGAATATAGCCAATGACTTGAGTTGGCTTCAATAATGTCCCCGCTATAAAATAAGCAATGTTTGGGAAACTGTCAATCATTCGATCGCAACTGTCAATAAGTCATCGGCATGTGGGTGTGATATATAAGCGCCTGTCCGTGACATGTACAAAAAGGAGCGAGCACAATGTTTTTACGATGACGGACAATGTGGTGTACAATCTCCTAAGGCATGCTGTGACATGCAGTCACAATAGTCTGCAGACAAACTATTACTTAGAGAATACCACAGTGTTAGTCTATGTTTACAGTTACTGCTATAAGGTTGTGCACTTTTTGAGTTCCAGACTGCGACTCATAGAACGTAGTAAAATAAATATTACTTAGAATGCCAAGGTGAAAACAATGTCTACTCTTATAGTGTAGTCGAATGCCTGGAATGGTGCTTTCCAAAGTCTGCAAAAAATTAAAGATTACTTCACTTATAATGCCATTGCGAAACTGTCTACTGTTTGTTGTGTAATCGTTTGTTTATAGACTGGTTATTTCTAACATTTGGCATACTTTCTGAGAGCCTTCGTTTTGACACTTATTATCTAGCCCAAGAAGGTCTATTTAGGCTTAAACAAATTGTTAAATGTTATAAACAAGGAATACTAAAGGATAGGTGGCATGGATAGCTCATTCGTAAGAGCGCTCGACTTGTGCACACGCGTCTCGGGCGACGTGGGTTCGAATCCTGACTTCAGAAAACTATTTTGTGATTGGTGGATAGTAGTGGCCAGCGCTTTGAGAAGCTCTCTGAGCTTATATGTGCGCTATATAAGAGAAATCTCTTTCTTTCTTTATAAATAATTCAACATCAAAAACATATTTATTTTTTATTATGTAATACGTCCAAATAGCTACAAATTTGCTTCTGCAAACGGTCCAAGATTCCACTTTCACGAGTTGCAGTGTAACTTGTGATTGTTGTATCATGTAATTAGGACCCAAGGACTGTGTGTATGCTTACTTAGCTGTAGTGTAAGAAACATGTGACATCAATTAATGATTGAGTTTTTTAAGAACGTTCTCCATCATGTATTTCGTAAGATAAAAATATATTAATAAGAATATGCGTTTAAAGTAGTATTCAAGACAAGTCATTAACAACACATTCGTAACAACCTTGTTCGTAGATTGTTAATAATGCTATTCGAGCTAAATAACTTTTTTTCAGTACAGGTATACATACCATTCAGCAGTGCCAGAAATTAAATGTATACAAAACCCAATATTGATGATGATGATGATGATGATGATGATGATGATGATGATGATGATGATGATGATGATGATGATGATGATGATGATGATGATGATGATGATGATGATGGTGATGATGACTAACTTGAGCCCGCTAAAAAAAACACTCCGTATGGCGACCAAACAGCGGGAATATTCCCAAAAATATTGCTTCTTCTCCTTTTTTTTTTTTTTTTTTTTTTTATAAAACAAAAACGGTCGACATAACGACAGTTTGCGCAGTTTGTTACAGAAACTGTCCTGAATTGCAATTTTCGGCTCCTCTAGGTGACGAAATAGGTCAAACTTCTTTATCTAGGTCAACCTTCTTTTTCGAGCAGTTTGAGGATAGTTTCGAACTGTTTGTTGTCCTCATTTGGTTTCATACAATTTGAAGATGCAAGAAAATAAAACGGCATTTCAGACGGTAAGAGCCCAATCTATTAGAGAAACTTCCCATAGAAATTCCTGATATTAGGCTCTTTCCATCACCTTTTACGTCCCTCCCTTATTAGCACTAGTCGACCTAAGTGTTCGAAGCGAATGAAAAGCATATCTTCACAATATTACGATGTAGCCTATCATATAGACTACACGCTATGCAGCGAAGATTGGAGTGTTGATGATGATGATGATGATGATGATGATGATGATGATGATGATGATGATGATGATAATGATGATGATGATGATGATGCCCATTTAAAAAGCCGCGCGAGTCTTCACCCATTGTTGAATGTACAGTGCGGCTTTTTAGTATTTATTAGTACGCCCCAAGCTGTTGGCATTTTCAGAAGTATGAAAATCGAAGACCTATACCCGCGGAGTGTATTGTTCGTCAGTGTATCTGTATCTGTGTCTATGTCTGTCTCTCTCTGTGTGTGTGTGTCTCTCTCTCTCTCACACATACACACACATTACGCTTCCTGTAATGTATAATAAATAATTAATGCACTCCGTTTTAACACGACACTATAATGTGTAATTCCACAGATCAGGTCGTTTAGGACCTGGTAGAAGTGTGGGGAGGTGGCAGGGCGGGCTGGGAAAGAATAAAGAGAAGAATAGGTGCTTATTTAGGGGTGGTGGTGTTACCTGAGAAGGATTGTTCTTATGGATAGCTCAGCAGGGTGCAATCAGAAAGTCAGCGAGGGGTAAATCTTCATTCGCCCCAAGCTGTTGTCATTCTCAGAAGTATGGAAATCGAAGACGTATACCCGCGGATTATATTCAGTGATCGATCTCTTTAAACAATCATACGAAATGCCTCCTGTCCTTTTAACTACAGATAACAGTTTTCAGTTTCAGTTCTTTTTATTCAAAGTCTATTAATTCGTTTATATTCACTCTTTTAAAAAAAAATTGGAACGTTCACGAGTTTGCGAACAATTAAAGATCATGTTCCACGAAATACAATGTCTACGAATCTATAATATTCTCTGTTAGTCAGCTTGTATGCGTTCAAGGTTGCCCGCTCTCTGTTCGAAAGAAAATGATATGTCTACTAACTACAAGACTCAAATGGAAGAACACGCAAAAAAGATTATCGACTATCTTTTTTTTGTTTGTTAGAGAATGAGGCATCGCTGTAGATGCTGTACTGTTAGTGCTATCAGTATAGATCGTAAGTGATATGATCAAATAAAACAGATCAGCATTTTTTTAAACAAAAAAATACTGCTTCTTAGAGCTGCAGGTATTTGATCTCAACTAATAATCACTATGTCAGCACGAATCATGACAAAATGGGGAGAAAAAAAAAAAACTTCTGAAGCCAAGTAGAGTAACGGATACAATCCAATATGCTACTGTAACTCATAAAATGAAATAAAAAGTTGTTCCTGACACTTCAAATTTCAATGCATATTTTAACAAAAAAATAAACCCTGTCCATATGTCTTATCACAATACCGATCACAACGTAACATGATGAATCAATAGCTGTTTCTCTGAAGAACAAAGCAAGCGCCTGCAGGTGATTATTTACTTGGGGGAAAAAAACACACCTGTTATTCCTGTGCAGAATAATAATAACAAAGACCAACCTCGGCGTGGAAAGCCCTTCAAAAATCTAACTACCAACCGCAAGTGCTAAATTTGACTCTAGAATTTAATTAGTCTATATGAATAGTCATGAACAAAGAACTTTTGTTCGCTCCGAATGAGCCCTCTTTCCCCTACCCCTCCCAGTGTTCCCTCCACAAAAAAAATGAGTCCTTGGGACTCCCAGGTATAAAATTTTAAGAGTCCTTGCGCAAATTTTCAGTTCCCAAATCAGAAAAAGAAATGTGAAAACAAGTTCAAGCCTCACTTTTTTTTTTACTCTGTTAAAGCGTCACATTAGTTATCATAATCATATAAAACCAAAAAATTAAAACATGTATTAAATGTTTATTTAAGCCTGAGTCGCTTGGTTGCTGCAAACTCCTTCAGAGCACCCTGCACAACAGCTTCTGGATCTGTACTTGATGTTGCTGTGGATGAACGGGTTTTGGGCCCAGTCAACCAAGTCAGAAGTGACATGATCGTGTTTGACAGAATCAAAGAATGGATTCACGAAGATTTCTTCTGTTCAGTGATTGGATTGCTTTGAGGAAGTTTACAATGCGCGCGCGTGCGATTTTTAAGGACGACAACCCCATACACAATCTTTAATCGTCTGCAATGGCAGTCTCAGTTGGGTTCTGATTCTGATTATGCCGTGAATTAGTTCGTCACTCGTTGGTCGTATTTTTGACTTCAGCGATTCGAAAAAAAGATGTGCTGTCCACAGGACGCACGCATGCACATTTTTCTGCGTCATTTTTCATATTTTGTGCGTAATTGACGCACTATTGTGCGTAATCGAGAACACTGCCCTCCTCCCACCCCCCACACATGTATAGATAATAAGAGAGAGAGAGAGAGAGAGAGAGAGAGAGAGAGAGAGAGAGAGAGAGAGAGAGAGAGAGAGAGAGAGAGAGAGAGAGAGAGAGACAGATGCGAAGAGAGAGAGAGGCGGATCGGTGTTGGTTGGGGGATGAAGGGAAGTGGGAGCAAAAGGAATATATTTTATCAAAACAGCTTGTCTATAAGACTGCAGGGTTTTGTATCGTGTAAGCCTACACAACATTGTGCAAGTCAGTGAACTTGTACTTAACGGACGCACTTTTTTTAATTTACATGTCGAACTTTTTTCATTTATCTGGACAGTGTTTGCATGTGTTTGCACGAGATCGTATTTAATGTACACTACACACTGCAGTCGTGTTGTATCACCAAGATACTGGTCTATTAATAAGAAGACCACATCACAATGCAATCATCAAAGCACTTGAGCGTCTATGATCGCATTCTTTAAGTGTTAGGGAAGCATAAACAATATACAGTTGCACAGATACCAGACTGTGCTCCAAGTCGCTAAACGATTTGTTGCCTGTTCAACGGTGTTGGTGACTCATAAATATAGAAACTGCACATATTGTATAACTTTTATTGTTTAATAACAAGGACATGCTGCACCATTTAATGTCTTAAATAAAGAAAGCGAAGTGCACTTTCTTACTTCTAATGTACAGACACATCTTAAAGTCTTGCATTCCTTTTAAGCATATCATAAATGTATAAAAGGAATAAACCCTGCGTTCATTCCTATATTTGTTATCTACCTATTGCTACCGGCAGGTAACCCCACTACATGCCGAAAACCCAAACCGAGGAATGAGAACAGTTTAACAATTGAATTAAAACAGAGAGAGACAGACAGACAGACATAGATAGACATAGATAGGCACACTCAGACAGAGGCAGATACAGAGTTAATGACCAGTGCGAGAGTAACAGACAAAGAAATGGAGAGAGAGAGAGAGAGAGAGAGACAGACAGACCAAAAATATCAACACAGAGATAACAGAAAGAACGTCCGTCTTAAATCAAAGAATCATGGGTCCTCGGATCAGTGACATCAGATTGTCCGTAATACAATCGACACCTTGTTTTTCTCGCCAGGTCCAAATCCTAGTGACATGAAAGATACATTACCTTAGCGCTCCTCAAGCTATTAGTCGTCATCGATCATCCGTCAAATGACGACGTCGTGATCGCATGCGTAGCTAACAGAACACTTGAATTGCATGTGAACTTTTGTACATAGGTTACCATTGCGATGCATTTTGTTCTTAGAGGAATTGCCACAGGAAGCTAAAGAAGAAGGCAAGAATAGCTGAGCCTTGAGATACGCCCTACCAGAGTCTTGTTTGGTGCGTGAATGCGTGAAAATTGCGCTTTGAACCGATTTGTAATAGGAAAAGGCGCTATATCAACATTTTTATTATTATTATTATTATTATTATTATTATTATTATTATTATTATTATTATTATTATTATTATTATTATTATTATTATTATGTATGGTTCAGTTGGCTCAGGCATTCGATATGCTGAAGAAGAAGACCAGGGTGCCAGAGCCAGATCAGTACAACCTAAAACAGTTGGTTTCAAGCGCTGCATGGCCTGAAAGATCACTTACGCATTCCGCATGACTGTACTTGAACGGTTCATACTATCCTATCCTATCCTATCCTATCCTTTCCTATCCCGTAACTCGGAGGTCGTAGGGGCACACAGATGATCGTTTAACCAACGTACTCCATCTTTCTCTGCCCTCAGCAACTCTGATGGCTTCACTCAGTGTCAAACCAGTCCATTTTCAAATTTTGTCCTCCCGCCTCTTTTTCGGTTCACTGGCTTCATGAAAAGATGATAACCCATCCAGTATCAAAGACTGCATGAGTTTGCCCACAGGACTATTTCAAATTCGTAGAGAAACGAATTTGAAACATGGATGAGTCGAATAATAGCCTACTTACACTTTATATATATATGACATTTATTGTCATCACCAAAACAGTCTGGTTGTTATTGCAGTAAGCATTGGGAAGATGTGCATTAGAAATAATTGCATGTAGGTTCAAATTAGAACTGCTTAAAGGATTCTATATTCCCCTTTTCTCTGGAAGGCGTTTCACTGCGGCGGTCGTGCCGTCACCACCTGATAAAGCGATCCGAACTCTACCCTAAAAGTTACACGTCACACCCCCTCCACACACCCATCCCTACCTGCTTCCCTCCCGCCTGCCCCCAAAATAAAGAAAAAAGAAAAAAGTTTGCAAGTGGTCCAGACATACCCAGAACTGAGGCAACATCAAAACAAGACGTAAACTGTGTGTGTGGTTCAGTCTAATAGACCTAAATAGAGAAGGTAACCTTGAGCATATAAGTCCTATCCTATCCTATCCTGTCCCATAACCCGAAGGTCGTAGGGGCACCACAGATGATCGTTTAACCAGCATACTCCATCTTTCTCTGTCCTCAGCAGCCCTCATGGCTTCGCTCAGTGTCAAACCAGTCCATTCTCGAATGTTGTCCTCCCACCTCTTTTTCGGTCTCCCCCTTCTTCTACCTCCTTGCACTGTGCCTTGCAGAATGGTCTTTGCAAGGCCTGATGATCTGGTGACGTGGCCATACCATCGGAGTTTCCGTTTCTTCACCACTGTGAGCAGGTCATCGTGTTGTCCAATGGCTTGTGTGATGGTCTGTCGGACTTCGTCGTTGGTGATGTGTTGGGTATAGGAAATGCACAGAAGTCTTCTGTAGCACCTCATCTCCATGCTTTGTATTCTTCGTTGGAGATCTGCTGTGAGGGTCCATGCTTCGCAAGCATATAGGAAGATGGAGATGACCAGAGAGCGCAGCCGTCTTACTTTGGAATGTAGACTGATGGTTCTGTCTTTCCAAATGGGCTTCAACCTTGTCAGGGCAGCAGTTGTTTGTGCGATCCTGGAGAGGACTTCCTGTCGAGACCCATTGTCTGACACAATGGCTCCTAAATATTTGAAGCTGTGCACTGTGTTGAGGGATTGGCCTTGTACTTTGATGTCCGTGTTGATGCCATTGGTGTTGTTGGTCATCATTTTGGTCTTCTCTGCACTTATTTCCATTCCATAAGCTCTGGAGGTGGTGTCAAGCCTCTGTACAAGCTGTTCAAGTTCTTGTTCCTCTCCAGCCAATCCATCAATATCATCCGCAAAACGAAGATTGGAGATTGCTCTGCCCCCTATGCTGACTGTGCCTTCGTGATCTGCAAGAGCATATAAGTGTTTTTGCCAAAGACAAACGTACTGTCCACCTTCATTCTAGTGATCACTTTATTCCCTCTTTCCTGTGTCCACTTCGGGCTATCCATTCAAGCTCTCTAGACGCTATTTGCCACGAGTTTGCACGACAGATCATCAACGATGGGAAAGCACGAGCCTTCCAGCTGAATTAGCGTCAAATCATATCTGACACTATCAGACCTGATAGTGATCTAAGAGAGGTTTCCGCGGAACGTGCGACTATGTCACGCCTTGTGACAGACATTTTGAAGTCCAATGAGTCTGATGACGTCCACAAATCCACAACTTGAACGGCGAAAATATATACACAGAAACAGTCAACGCTGCACCACTATTCCAAAACAAAGTATGGCGCCGCAAAACCGGAAGCGAGTAAAGCAACTTTCGTCTTCCGATACAAAACAACAACAACAACAACAAAATTTAAATGTACGCGGATTGTTTCGCATTTCTTTTTTTTTTCTTTTTTTTTTTTTTTCGTTTTCGTTTTCGCGGATTTCCGCGATTTCGCGGAGAACTATCAGGTCTGACTATGCTTAAACCTAGTCTACATCCACACAGTTACAGCCTCAGACCCCGAGAATCTCTGGAATAGAACCCACATATCGACACTGCTTCAGGTACCAAGTCCCAAAGACGCAGAACCCTATACCGATGACGCGAAGACACGACCCTTCCAGCTGAAACGGTGTTAGCTCATTTCTGATACTCCGCTTAAGCTAAGTTCAGCCACACTTAGTATCAGACTCAGACCCAGAGAATCTCTTGTAGAGCAACGCAGATCCATGGGCCTAGCTCTAAAAGCACTTAATTCTATATCTTTTCACCAGGAAGATCATCTAAGGTCGTAAATTAGGCACGAGTTTCCAGCTGAATTAGCGTTAGCTCATATTTGATGCTCTATTTAAACTTTGTCTATTTGACCACACAGACTCAGAAAACCACAGAAAAAGATATCATCACTGAAGTGAGCCTTCACACAATGACTTAAAAGCATCAGCCTTCCAGCTGAATTAGCGTCGTATCATATCCGACACTCTGTGTAAGACTTACCTAGTCTAGAACCAGGAAGAAGAGAAACATTCCAGTCGTTGCGGACAAATACTCAAAGAGCATATAATGGATATGATAGCCAGACAGACCAATCGACACACAGACACACACACACACACACACACACACACACACACACACAGGCCCCCACACACCCTCACCTTCGCCCACACACGTTTTTTTATGACTTTAACGAAGCGCCACATATGTTGTTTTGACATTTTAAAAAAAATTGTCAATTTTTTAAGATAACCCTAACCCTCACCCTAACTCAAACTCTAACCCTTAACCTAACCCTAAAGCTAACACAGCCCTAACCATAACGGAACACTGTTCTGACGTCAAAATAACCAAGAGTATAAAGAGTGTGTAAAAATAACGGCGTTTCTATAAACGCGCGCGCGCACACACACACACACACACACAACACAAACACACACAGAGAGAGAGAGAGAGAGAGAGAGAGAGAGAGAGAGAGAGAGAGAGAGAGAGAGAGAGAGAGAGAGAGATTCATTAGTATGATTCATTTGTTTGTTTGTTTGTTTGTTTGTTTTTACGTCTTTTCACTTAAAAGTGATTTTAGACAAAAGTATGATTCATTGTATGCAATAGAAATACCCTTTTTTCAATTGTTATAGTGCTGTCATGATCGATGAGGTTGTCATCGATGAGTTTGGAACAACAATGATCATAACATTGCATTCAATTAAGCTTACAACCCAATCCCAACTCAGAAGGGTACACACTAAGGAAGACGTACAGAAATGACTAGGGACATTAATGCAAAGAACGAATGCGTCACACCATACAGCCAAAAAAGAATAAATAACCACGCGCAAACAGGACATGGACAAACAAGAATAATCAATGAATGGTCATTAGGGTATTGATAAACGCACTAAAAATGCTATATTAACAGAAAGCTAGACCCAATCATTCATTCACAGCATTATATTACAAAAAATAAATAATACCACACAACACACCAATAAGCGAATATTTCGATTAGATCTCCTTCCTGTCTACATACAGAACTACTAACACACCTTCTGGAATAATTTCACTTACAGACAGTTACAGAATTAATGCATAAGTCTTTACACAATGCTATTTAGCTTAGTTTCTAATCCGAATTATTTTTAAAGCCCTAAAGTACCTAATAAGAAAGGGTTCTAATAAGAAAGGGTTCTAGAAAAGTTTCTCACCTGTAGTCGTATCTCGAAGAAGTGCTCGCGAAAAAGGTAAGTGTCTCGTCTAGGACCCTCCACTCGGCACCCAAGCACCAAGTGCGATCACTATCGACGCTGACTGCACACTAAAAACCTGGCAGTTGATAGTCACAGCATAGATCGAGAGATCGAACTTTGCTGAGCTGAGCCAGCGAACGCTAGCACACAAGGCTATTTATTATGGGCGGGAGGGTGCGGTGATCTCGGATACTGGGTATGCTTTGACAGCCATGCAGTGTCTCAGTGAGTTTGAACTTAGAGAAACCGAGTTGAGCCAGAGAGTGTGCAAGGATATTATTTTGGTATAAACGGAAACCCGGTGATCCATGCTCCTCAGCGTGCTATGACAGTAAAGAATGTGCGTGCCAGACAGCCAGGCGTTTGTCAGAAATATCTTTGAGACCAACGTTTATGCACCTATGATTATCGAACAGACGAGAAACCCTATTTGGAGGATATCGATAGATCTAATGCATTGCCGCTTCCAACCAGACAAAAGCTAGACACTTGCACCGGTAAAAATAATATTACAAAAACTATTCATGCGACATTGGTGTTTGCAAACCTTGAGGGAAGGATAGGTACGGTCACTTTCTTGTCAGCTTGGTTCCGTGCCAAATTCCTTATCATTTGCAAGGTACCTGAGGTCCCTCGTCTTTTCAGTTTTACTTTCTGTTTTCCTTGGCCCTTTCTACTGTCTACGTGTTTATTGCGATATATTAGGTGAGAGAACAACTAAATTCCCCTCACATGTTCAGCTAGCTACTAGTTACACTGAGTCAGTGGCAGTAACTGTGTTGCATGCCATTGCTAGATTAAGTGTTACTGTTTTCATGTACCCCTTTTACTTCTTTACAACTCCAGTACTCTTGTGGACCAAGATTATGTACTCAACTAGCTTTCCGTATACATTATACATTCGTTTGAGAATTAAAAACTAATCCAGTTAGAGTGCACTCGGCACTTGAATAATTAGGCTTATGATTACTTTCTAAGAGTTCTCAACTTAGCTTAAATAAAATAAATCAGTCAATAAAATGTCTGAATCATTTATAATCACTACACATACATGATTACTGGTTGCCATTAATAAATCAACTGCGAAACGTAATTGTAAAACTAAATACGAACTTTTAATAGTTGTTACCAGCAACAGCATTAAAAACTAGGCTGTAAGCTTTCAAATAGCTAACAGGAAACAACGTCACTCACAGCATTACGTCAGTACCCTCTTTTTCATTCTTCCTTTGTCTCCATTCCGCGAAATTTTTCAAGCTGCATGACTGTGCCCGGTGCCATGTTATGACCTTAGCATAATATCTAGTCATGCGTAGCGGTTTGGAAGCGGCCACACACCATTTATCTTGACGGCCACTCGCTGCACGTGCTAGCAATTTGTGGACCGATTATTGTTGGAGCAGAGATGAGAATCACAGAGACGGATCCCGCTATATACCATTCTTAATTGTTTCGCTTCTATTTCCGCACATTTCTTATTCGATACGCAAATGTAACTTTATTTTTTTTTTTTTTTTTTTTTTTTTTTTTTAACGCAACTTTGTCATTGTCTGATCAAAGATCTCTTTTTTAATCATGTCCGATTCACTGTCAGCACTTCAGGCTCTTTCCCAGAGAAAAGATATCGCACCATTTTCTGGCAGAGATCCGTGATCTCAACACACAACTTGTTTCTGAGGGTAAAAGATAGTTTTTATGTGGGTACCTAGTCACATAGGCATCCGCGGCAATATTGCAGTGGACAAAGCGGCTTAAAAAGCTCTTCATCTTGATTTTCCTTCAGAGGTTTTCTAGTTTGTTCCATACTCTGATCTCCGTTGTATGACTGGCTCTTATTGCAAACGGCTCTGGCAGACCAAATGGTCTAATCAAATCAATAACAAATTATTTCAAATTCTTCCAGATTTGTCTACTTCTTTGCCTTACTTAGCGTCCACTCGCAAAGAAGAAACTGTTTGGGCTCGCCTTCTTATTGGGCATACCTATGTTACCCATAATTTCCTTTTAAAAGGAGAAGAACCACCGTGGTGCTTTGCATGGGACAAATCCTTTTCCGTTCGCCATTTTATGTCTGAATCTGTTGATTTGTTTGATGAGAGAGAAAAATTGTTTGGTGCGATATCTTTTAATGAGATTTTTAAAATTTGCAATGTTTACGTGATGTTGTTTTTTTTTTTTTTTTAATCGCATATAGATCTTATCATCTTGATTGTATACTTGGCTAAATTTCATCAGTAAAGTTAGTTTTATGTTAATGTTTTATCATTTTTTAAATGTTAGCCTTCTAGTCTGATTTTGAATAGATTTGTATGGTCCTGATTCGGCTCTTAGCAGTCCGCTGGACCCTATAAACATTGAATATCTAATCTAATTTAATGGTCATTCAAATAAAATTCAAGATGTTAAACACTGGATAGTGTAAACATCTTCAATGTTTATTTATCTCACCTCATTCCGCCAATAAACGTATTATTAAAACTATAGAAATTAGCGGATTCATTTGTTAGTGATAACGTTTCGGTTAGTACAGTCTGTAGAGCTAGAAGTGAACGGATTTGCTAACTGGTAGTACAGTAATGAAACAGTAATATTGCTATAAAGTCAGTGTTGTTTAGTAGTTATAGCAATTATTCGATGTTTATAGAGGAGGTGGAGAAGAAGAAGAGAACCAAAAGAAAAAGTCGAATTCTTCTGAAGAAATTTCCCCAGATTTCGCTACCGTACGAGCAGTGGTCGTGCAGCGGCAATTTCAAATGTCAGCTACCATTTGGCTTGTCAGTATAGGTTTAAGATGGATGTCTATGAACTGTAGTGACCTTGCTCTGTTAGCAGGGTTGGAAACGAGCGACCTTTAGGCTTCTTTGATCATAATACAAATTCTGAGTGTCAGAGGTCTACCCGGTCTAAGCATGGTACGATTTCCGCCGTATCTCCAACAGTGATATTCAGACCTAGTTCCAGAGCCTGCCTGCTTGCCTGTCCCCTCCTTCTATTGCTTTTAAGGGCAGATCTGGTAAATCTCGGATACGCAGTATAGTAGGGTACCTTTTCCACAATTGTTCAGTGCATCTCTAGAATTTAGAAGGACATTTTTCCCCGTAGTCTAAGTCTTAGAAAAGAAAGAAGCATAAGCCGGAAATGAGACTTGAAGGGGTGAGAAGAAGAAGAAGAAGAAGAAGAAGAAGAAGAAGAAGAAGAAGAAGAAGAATGAACCTAAATAAATAAATAAATGTATTGGGTAGGCGTGAAAATAAAGCGGAAGTCTGAATTGTTTTTTAATCGAAAAAATTATATATAATGCACACTAATTTATTTGTTCAAAAATGTGTATAAAACCTACTTGTCTAAAAATTATATATACATAATCTAGGCATACAAATCCACGAATTTATTGTATAAATTAGTAATAGAATCATATAAGAGCAAAGTAAAAAAAAAAATAAAAAAAGAATAATCCTACATTTGGCCTGGTGTCTGTCGTTGCATAAGGCACACAGAACAGAAAGGTGAGAAGGGGGCGAAAACACCCTAATCCAATGCAAAATAAATAACCCTCGTGTTCTTAACGTATTATAAGCAACTCGGCTACCGACAGATAAAATTACCAATCAGTAGTCGGCATTCCAGCTTGGACTGCAAGACACATTTTCTGGCAAACAAGTGGAATACCTCTGTGCAAGAGCAAACAATCGGTGACGATGTATTCGTATTTAAACTTCCAGTACACAGACTGAAAGACTGTAATGACTACATAGTTTGTTTTCCCTTGTAAAGCGATACCTTGGACAAGACAATAAGAAGATCGGGAATAAACTTGGGACAAAACCATCTCTCTCATCCGCTCTAACCCACACACAAGGATAGGAGAAAATTTAAGGAAAAATGGGAGGAGAAGGTGCGAGGGGGTTGGGTGAGAGGGACGTGAGGTAAAGAGAGAGAGAGACAGACAGACAGAGAAAGACAGAGACAGACTGACAGGCAGACAGACAGACAACAAACAGAGAGAGGCGCAATTCTGATCTGTAGGCCTACTACCATATTACCCAGGAAAACGGAAAAGCAACCTCTATTGGCATTAGGTCTTTTATGGAGGTATGAAAACCTGGCGCTATTTGTACTGTATCAAGCGTAAGTAATGAACATCTTAATAACTATGCGTATGATACAGAGAGAACTGCGAAGACAGGGGAGAAAGAAAAGACCATACAGCATAGATGAGACTCGCCGAGGCTTACTGTGAGAGGTACTCGGCAATAGATCTACTTAAATATGCAATGAGGATTGCATGTCCTACATGCTGTTATGGATTTGTTGTTGTGTGTCCCTTGCATACTCCCCCTCCCCTCCCCTCCCACCAATGCCAGTTTGGTGTATGTATCTCTGAAGCTCGAAAGCCCAAACATTATTAAATACAATTATTTACTTTAAAAATCGCTCTGTAAAAGACATGCCCTTGTCATATATATTTTGGAGAGTTCTTTCTTAAGTGAATGAAGTAAATGCCTGATAGGATTTGGACACAAACGGCTTTATTGGAAACTCATGATTCATAATATATCAATCAATCGTTCCCTGAAAGGCATGCCACTATTTTTTTTTTCATGATCACAAGTTTGTTAGACGCAAGTACTTTGTAGGCGAAACACGCATAGATCATTCGAGATTCTAGACACAGTTCTAAGCCCATTTAATTTATTCAGGACCTGTTTGCACTCTTCAGACTTAAACATTCAAGGCTGAAATCTAGAATGAATGGGTTTTGTTGAAAAAGTATACATTCATTATGTAAACACGTTGTAATGTAGAGTGATCTCCCTTTGTACAGTAACTTTCTGTTACGGTCGGAATGTCTTAGCCTACATCTCTGATATGTCGAGTGGAGAATTGTGAATGCATCTAAGAGTTTGTTTGATCTTGTTTAATACTTCTTGATCTCGTCTCTTACATTCTATTGTCTCCTATATGCTTACTTACCTACTTAATGCCCGTCACCCCTGCCAGGGTATGGGCCGCCAACAACAGCTCTCCAGAGTCCTCTGTCCTGTGCCATTCCTTCTAACTGACTCCAGGTGTAGCCCATCTTGGCGGTGTCGGCCTCGAGGTCGCGTCACCAGGTGTTCCTTGGACGGTATCTCTTTCGCTTTCCCTGGGGGTTCCACTTCAGCGCCTGCCGGGTGACATTCGTCGCTGGTTTGCGTAGGGTATGCCCTATCCAGCCCCATCTCCTTTTCCTGATTTTATCTTCAGCAGGGAGTTGGCGGGTCCTTTAGCAAAGGTTGGCGTTGCTGATGGTGTCGGACCAGCGGATCTGGAGAATCCTTCTGAGGCAACTGTTGAAAGGACTGGACTTTTTTCATGGTGGTCTTGGTTGTCCTCAATGTCTCTGCTCCATACAGTAAGACTGACTTCACATTGGAGTTGAATACTCGGATCTTGGTGGCCAAAGACAGCTCTCTAGAGGTCCAGATGTTATTGAGCTGAATTAAGACATCTCTTGCTTTGCCGATCCTAGCCTTGACGTCTGCATCTGTGCCGCCCTGCTGATCAATAATGCTACCCAGGTAGGTGAAGGACTGAACTTCTTCCAGGGGACTTCCATTCAAGATGACTGGTTCGGTACTGATGGAGTTGATCTTCAAGATCTTGCTCTTGTCCTTGTGGATGTTAAGGCCGACCTCCGACGATGTGGCCGCCCCTGCATTTGTCTTCTCTTGCATCTGCTGTTGGATATGGGAAAGAAGAGCAAGGTCGTCAGCGAAGTCCATGTCATCGAGCTGGCTTCACAGAGTCCACTGGATTCCGTTCCTACTTTCCCTGGTGGACGTCTCATAATCCAATCTATGGCGATGAGGAAGAGGAAAGGTGACAACAAGCACCCTTGTCGGACTCCGGTTTTCACCTGGAAGTTGTTTGTGAGCTGTCCTCCATGGATAACTCTGCAGGACATGCCGTCATAGAAGTTCCTGATCAGATTGACCATCTTGGCTGGGATGTCGTAGTGTCGAAAGAGCTTCCAGAGGGTATCTCGATCCACGCTGTCAAACGCCTTCTCATAGTCGACGAAGTTGATATACAACGGGGAGTTCCATTCCAGGGACTGCTCAACTATGATGCGAAGCGTTGCAATCTGGTCTGTGCAGGATCTGTTCTGTCGGAAACCTGCCTGCTCGTCTCGTAACTGTGGGTCGACAATATCCTTCATCCTCTCCAAAAGGACCCGGTTAAAGACCTTCCCAGGCACAGATAGAAGTGTGATGCCCCTGTAGTTGTTACAGTTGCTGATGTTACCTTTCTTGGGAAGCTTGATCAGGTAACCTTCCTTCCAGTCTGCCGGAACATCTTCTTCCTCCCAGATCCTTTCAAAGAGTGGGTACAGCATCTCCACTGACGCTTCCAGGTCCGCTTTTAGCGCCTCTGCTGGGATGTCGTCTGGTGGGGTGGGGGTGCTAACCCCACTCTCAACCCTCCTCCTTTTGCAGCCGGGCTTGGGACCGTCCTTGGCGGAGTTGTCTCCTATACAGCTGAAAGTAAAATGCTATTCATTGAGAATGACATAGTTAATCCTCGCAACGATCGTAGAAAGGAAGCAATCTCTGCATCTGGTCCTCGGAAGCATACAAAGTAATACCACACACCATTGCTTATGTTTTGAAGGTATTCCTTTAACACTAAGGGAATAATGTTTTGCGCTAGCTCTACGCACATGTTTTAATAAGCTTATCTACCTCATTCCATCTTCCCCCTCTCCCTCAAATAGAAACACACACGGCCCCATCCCTAAACACACACGCACAACCATAGACACTATCATCACTGTTAGCCTGACTCAAGAACTAGACTAAGTAGGCCTCCTACTACTATACCCGACAAACACCAACCTACCCCAACAACTAACCATTTTGACTAGAACAAGTTCAGTTATCCTCTGTTCAGCTTTATTTTATCTGTATTAGTGTGTGAATAACATTGTTGGCAATTTCTTACGCTGATCCAAGCCAATTTTCTCTCTGTAAATAAAAAGCTCTGTTCAACGGTTTTATTAATGCTTTTCACTCCAGCAGTCTTTTGGAACTCCGAACAGGAGTGGATTTTAATTAAGTTTGTCTGCTACGTGGGGATAAAATACCTATAGGCTACCATACATATGTATATTTGTGTGAACGGTATAATACTACAAGTATGCATAATGTACACTAATACTTTAAAATTTGTTGTTGTAGGTAGTGAAATTATTTAAGGCCGGGGAGCCTCAATTCGTCGATTTATCCCCCTTTAATATAGGCTATTTACTTGTGGCTTAAAAAAAATTTTGCGTTCATGTATAGCTGTATACATACATACATTAATACATTCATTGAGGAAAAAAAATTATGATCAATACATTGACCCCAACCTTACAGACCCTAAGTTGTAATTTTAGAATACCATTTCCTCTATGATTACTCCTGTGCACAATGTCATAGCTTACTTGAGTGCATTCATTGAGGAAAATAAAATTATTGATCATGCCACACTGGTTTCAGTATAGCTTAATTATAATTGATTTTTCCTCCTTTTTATAAATTATAATTGTGGGTAATCAGCACCTGTTGGAATGCACTCATGAGTTGGACATTTTCATGTAGACGTTCGGGCTAAAAAAAAAAAAAAAAAGCTCTTTAAAACTCTGGAACTCTTAAGCAAAGCAATGTAAAACCATTTGGATTCGGGCGTAAGCGAGGCGGTGAGATGATTTATGTAATAAATATATATATATGCATGCTGCAAGTTTTGATGGAGTAAGAGTGCAAAGAAGAATTAATTATTTAGCATGAGTTAGTGGGCGCTTCGGTCGGTTTGAGCACATACAATGGCTTGAGTTAGATCCTGTATCGACCAGCGCCTCAAACAGCTCTTGAGATGGAGAGGCGCTCTATTAGAACGATTAAATAAATGAAATAAATAAATAATGAACGCGTAATGTGCAAATTGTTAACTGTGATCCAATGCTGAACTTGACTGAAAAGATTTGCTTTTAAAAGCTTTTTTTTGGTTTTGTAGGGTTGAATCTTGGAAACACATTGGGTCTACGTAAGCCATGTCGTTGTGACAAGACCATATTCAAGTTAAGTCCATCGTTTTTGTGACGGGGGTTCTATTGTTGCTGGGCTCTGCACAATGGACTGCTATTACCTCCTCGTCTTAGTCTATGGGGATAGCTAGTTATCTCCCTATGACTTCACTTAATACATTTATTTGTTTAGCTCGGTCTGTGTTTAGGCTGGGGTACAGAGATAGATAAAAAAAAAAGGTAAAAGATCACTGTAACACTAGCTTTCACACGGCTATGAATCATATTTAGTCCAGCCACTTGAGAACAGTAAAAATCACACATTTATTTCTTCTACTCTATACACGATATTCGAAGTACGAAACTAACTTAAAAGTTCAATTGTCAATGCGAATGGTTCGCTCGCTGATAATCTAGGCAGCTACTTTTTCATCATAGGGCACTGGATACTTTCTGCCTTAATGGTCAGAGTTCTTGAAGAGTGGACTACTATGGTCCTGTTTATACAGAGTTTTAGTGCACTGTTTCTTGTGGCACTTAACTGCGTGGTTGAAGCGCTGCGTTGAGGTCGCTTCTGGGACAATCTGTGTTGTCGTGGAGTCTTTGACTTTGTGGTTCGTCGGTTGGGCTATCTTCGCACAATGCTGGAGATGCCTCGGCAGCCAACTTTAAGCGTCAATTTGGTTTTGTCTTTTGCTGAGTTGGGCTCACGATATAACGCCTGCTCGTCTGTAACATATGAGACGAAATTCTGCACAACCCTGAATAATAGGTGTGTGCAGAGCGTCTGACTGAAGGCCGTGGCTACTTGATTGAATTCGAATATTCAACAAGTACTGCTGTCTAATCTTCTCAGGAGAGAGATTTCTGCTTGAGTGTACTGTGTACTGCTCAGCGTTTCAACGAAGACTGATGTTCTATCTCTTTGCTTGAATCACCCAGAACCGGTTCTATCTAACCTAGCTGTGTTCTCATTGGATGAAAAATCTAAGTGGCTGTAAAATTCGACACTCCATCGTAGGCTGCGATGATGTCACCAACTGTGCTTGCATCAAGCTACAACTGTGTTACGCATGATCACTTCTGTCGTCTGCTTTAGACTATCAGTAACCTTCTAAGCCTACACTGACTAAACAAACAAAAGCTCAAAGGCAGTGGAAACGGGGCTCTTGTTACAGTTTTGTAAAACTTCATAAAATGGTTACTGCATCACATTATAATCATGTTGTAGCTTGCACCAGGCCATATCCACGATTTTTTTAATATATTACGCAGCATTACTGAACCCTGGTGTGTGAATCGATATCCAAACAAACTCGGCCATTGTCTGGCCTTCACGAAGCCATGCATCGGCTAGTTTGCTCAGTGATCGAAGACATCGGAAATCCTCTGTCACACGCTTCGGAGTGTTTCGCGCAGAAAAGAAGAGAAATTAAAAACAACACAACGAGTCAGAATTCTTAAGACTGTATGTGTAAGATATCAGTAAGTGTAGTCAAAGTCTCCCCTCTCGTTTTCCCTGCTACCCACTACTCAGCATTTCAATATCTGGCAATATGATGAGAAACTAAATTAATGAACACAATATTGCATGTAGTTAGTCTGAAAGCTAGAAGGATAGATAGGTATCTAGATGTCAGTGACTTTTTTTGTTTTTGCCTGTTCGTCTCCTAGCTACGATTTTCTGTTCTAATTCTCACGAGGACCACAGAAAGAAACGCAAAATAAATGTTGTCCAAATATTTAAGGTAAATCTTTTAAGATTTGTGTACATGAAATACCTATAATCAAGTAGAATTGATGTTACTGAAGTAGGCTGACGAAGCTTTTAGCAAACTACATGAATACCTTACCTATCTTTTAATCTGGCGCGTTTTATCTCTTTCAACCTTCTGCCAAACTAGATTGGATTAATTTTATATATTTACATATATGTCTTTCCATCGAAATAATGAAACAACGATTATTTAAAACAACCGACTATAGCAATGAATTAAACTGAATGGAATTGAAATGGATCGTTTATTAGGGTAAAGATTTTAGGCGGTATGTAAGAGGTAGCGAAAATATTCCAAGATAATTATTGTATGGTAAGATAATGAGTCCACAATGACCTTCTCACATACATGCTGGTCTTAGGCTCTCTGTGTGGCTAGCCTTGGGGGGACCTGCAAGACCAGTATTAAAACTATTATGGTATCAGTATATGACCACTGTTGAGGCAAGGTAAAGTAATGTTTGTTCGAGAGGTTCACCACTTCCAGATCAGAGAAGATCGAATGACCAACGTGTACTATAGTCCGCTAACCCGTAACACCAATTTATAATCCTACTTAACATTGTCCACAATCACTTAGTCATTAGCTAACATATACAGTCAACGTGGAGAATATGTTATTTCTTATATATTAGTGATGTATTGTAATTCTTGTAATGTAAAAGAGTGTAAACGTATTTTCGGTCGTTGGTAACGTCCTTACTGTTTGGCTATAACCGTTAAAATGTAGGCTATATAAACTTGGCATTCGTAATAAAAGTAGATCTACCATACAGATAGTGAGAAATACACATAGCCTTTAAAGATAATATAATTATATACCGTCACATATGCTAATTCTTGTAGAGATGTGTTATAATAATTGTGGTAGTAATTTACTCATTATTGTGCTATAACTGCTAAATGTTTTTGTCTACACTTATTACATTTAAGGATTTACCGGCATATATTAGTGTAATAAAGTTTACACAGACTTTGAAAGAGTTCATGACAACACCAATATACAGAAGAACTATAAACATACGCTACAACTGTTATCATAAAGTAACTTCTCTCACATAAAGATTGTGTAGGTTTGAGACTGTTTTTCTTCCCATTATTGAACGCCGAAAGGTTCTTGGCAAAGTTAACGTAAAGCATTTTAAAAGGTGATTAACAGCTTAGCTTCGTTATTTATTAAGACACACAGTAGGGTGTACTTCTAATGACATACAAAAGACATACTGACAGAGCTCTAATGAACTAATTATACGACTGAATGCGTGAGACAAAAGAACCAGACTGTTATGGAACAACTGCGTAGACATAATCTCTATTTAAGAAGGAATGAATGGAGGGAAGGAAGAGGAAAGGAGGAAGAAAGGAAGAATGAGGAAGAAGGAAAAATGAAGGCAGGAAGAAGAAAAAGAAGAGAAGGAGAGGACGAAGAAAAATTGTTATGAATGGGAATCTTACGTTAGTATTCATTAAAAGTAAAGCAGACCCTCATAGCACTTGTTATATTATTTATGTATGTATTAATTAATTTATTTATTTAATGTTATTTATTTACAATATATATTAATTTAAAGAATATTCTAATGGAACCGAATTGTCTGGTGGTGTAGTTTTGCGAGGTCAGCGAATCTACGTAAAGACAGGTGTCTGTTATTAAACTTCCTGTCATAATCAAATGCCATCAGTCTAAATGCCATCAGCCTGTCATAAGAATATTGCTATATTTCCCCCTCTGAAGCACAGCACGTGTAGTTAGATTTTCTAATAGTGGTAGGTCTAGAGGTTAAAAGTTCAAGTCCTCCACTGATATGGTCACCAAGACACTGATAGCTTTACAGTTGGTGCAGTCCATTATATGTAATGACTTGGGTCTCCATTTTCTCCTATTATTAGGCACTATTCTCCATTAGTCCTTACTCTGTCCGATTACACTCTACCCTCGATCTGCACTATACCCTATCTGACAGCCAGAGCTTGAGGTTTTGGTTTACAACTGAATAGAGTTTTGTTTAGTAGAATTGGGGGATAGCAGAAATCGATTGTATGTTAAAGCTTCAGAATATTTCAAGATTACATTACATTACATGGTTAGGTCCAGCGGACTCTTCCGAGCCACATCAGGAAAAGAGAAGTGAAAGAGGACTCACTCCAGATCCGCATAAAAGATCTGCCGAAACAACCCTAGTGGCAACAATGAAGGCAATCTGCCAGCCGGTCACTTTACAATAAAGACATCCCACGCAGAGGACGCTGAGGCTATACTCTAATTTATTGAACCCCTGTTTACAAAAACAAAATAGAATACAAACATCATTATACAATAACAACAAATCACATACATATAAAATGCCTACATTGCAAAATAATAACATCATAGGAAGCCCCAGTGACCATTTGGTAGAAAGCATCCAATATTCCCAAGTTGATCCAACAGACCTCACACACAAATGAGGAGTTTTGTCCCGGAAGAGTTTTCAAGAAAAAAGGTAGGTGACTGGTCTAGCGAAGAAGAAGATAGTATAGTAGATTGATAGAACAGAGTAGGAATGAGAAAGAACAAAGAAGAAAGACAGTGACAGTGGGAATTTAAAGCACTAAATTTCCAGAAAGTGGGGATTCCATTTATACTGAAACCCCCGGGATCCCCACGGGGGGATATTTCAAGATTCAGCATTCAACAGATAAAAAGAAAGAAAGAAAGAGATTTTTCTTATATAGCGCACTTACAAGCTCAGAGAGCTTCTCAAGGCGCTGGCCCGTAATATCCAGCAATCACAAAATAGTTTGCTGAAGTCAGGATTCGAACCCACGTCGCCCAAGACCCACTCACACAAAGTCGTGCGTTCTGACCACTGAGCTATCCCTGCCGCCTGGCGAACCTGTTGCCTTTTCATTACATTAGTCCCGAGTTGCCTAGAAAAAAACTCCACTAAAGGTTTGCGACTGCTCCGCACTATCTATTTTTGCTTCTGGCAACCTTTTGCCATAAAATGGCGCAGCACATTGTGACTGCACAACAACCAATCAAACTAAAGTCGGCTGAAAGTGAAAGTTACTGTCAATCGGACTGACGACACAACAATACTATCAAATATAAATACTAATTCATACCGAATGCACATAAACATAATTATTCCGTCATATAACACACACACACACCTATACATACATATACACACACACACACACACGCACACACGCATTCACAAGCTTGAGTCTATCCCAGAGAGAAAGGAAGAAGAGAGAGATCACTTCGTCATATCGCCTCTATGAGAAGTGATGTACGGTGGAGGAGTTACGTCCCTTCAACCTCACATGGGCTTGCTTTCGGTTCTTAGTCTCTTGTCTATATATGGGGGTTTTTAATTATATTTTTAAAAAATGTTTTAGACCGCGATTTTCACCTTTTGCTGTTGAAAATGTTTGAAATAAGGCTTTTCAAATTTGAGAATTTTTTTTTTATGCACATCTGTTTATTTTTTCATGACTTGCTGCCTCTTGACCGTAAGGGTGTTATCAGCGCTTCCTAAATTGTAACCCGTGATATGGGTGGCCTTTGCATTGTTTTGTTGCTTGAAATAAACAGTATGTGTAAGATAAATTGAGTTAAAATAAAAATAATAATAATATTTTTTTAAAACCGTCTAGAAGATGTGTCATACATGCGTCATTTATTTTTTGTTCCGTATGGGGTCACACAGCATACGGATTGATTGGCAGTTTTAGTGTGTATAATTTATGTGTGTGTGCGTGTGGGTGTGTGTGTGTGTGATATAGAAAGAGATGGAGATCGAAATATAAATAAAGATATTGACTAATTCGAAACGTAAATCTAGTTGTGCACACGGAAGTTCATTTATTTACAAAAATATGCTTCGATTGATTTCAACATAATAATTAGGGTACGTAATAATTATACTCTCTCTCTCTCTCTCAGTCAGTCTTCTCTCTCTCTCACATTATTGTGTAAGTAATTCTTAAAACCCATTCAATAAGTTTGTTCAGTTTGTAGTGTTCTGCCATTTTTCGAATTATTTGATGACCTTGATCGGTAGTCTTCGTTGACTACTCGAATGATCAAATTTGCATGTTTTGAAAGGACAGATGTTGCATTTGTCCTGATTATAAATTCAATGTCAATAGATGTTTTATGGGGTAGTGTTATATATATTTAGCAAATTACTTAAATGCACAAGCTTATTTTATACCTAAGATACAGAAAAGCCGGTGTGCTTAGACAGAGGATGACACATGACAGCAAACGGCCAGAGGGCACCCCTTTTTAGTTCTACTGTGGCTTAATTGACACTGACAATGACAGTAGTGAGTAGGCGTACTTTTTATTGATACTGAACTAAATTAAAGTTAATTATCACTAAGTACTGACCCTACACACAACCTTTATTAATTCCTTGGGCCAAACCGTTTCTTACACGAAACATCACCTTAGTTCCAATTCGTCTTGTATCATTGACAACCATTCATTGACAGGTCTTGGTCATCATAATTCATTCATATCATGATTCTTGTCTGTCAGAATAGATCTACAATTTCTTCAAGAATTTACCGTTCTTGTTCCTTTGGGAAACGAAAAAAACTCTTCCCCTTGCATGCAGCCTTTAATCGTGCATTTGTGCAGTTCAAAGTTGCACAGTGGTCACCGTAACTGCTCCTGCGATTTTTTTCCCCCTCTCCATCAGATCTTCGCTCTGTGAAGCAGGCCTTTTCACACATGTTACAATCAAGTCGCATAACTCTTGACGCGTCATCACACCGATGGCGTCACTGCGCGGTCTATATATTCCTGGTCTATGGTCTATCCTTTCCACACGGAGTTGCGCGCTCTGGGAGTGAACAATATATTCTATTTATCAAAACCGTTTTAGATTTTCGCGTACAGTGTGGATGCTATTTTCTTACAAAAGGCAAATAAGTATATTTTCTATTGTTTATTCCTTGAAAGAACAAGCCGTGATCTTTAAAAAAAAAAAAAAAAAAAAAAAAAAAGCTTTTCTATAATAATCTTTTATATAGTTGGCGGTTCAAATTTCAAAAATACGCGTAAATAGTGCGTTTTCAGGGAAAAAACATGGCAAAAAAGTTCCGCTTCCAATGAGTTAATGCATTTGGTGGTAGAATGGTTGGGGATTGTGTTGGGGTAGGGGTGAGGGGTGGATAGTACAAGCTATTCTTACGATTAAATTAACCAAAATTGTAAAAGTAATAAAGAAATACTGCGGCCTCAACGTCCGTCGCTACTGTTACCTTGCACCAAGTTGTATAGTACATCAGTTGACAATAGGTTCAATAGCTGCCCGTAAGACTTACAATGCTCACTGTGTTTGCTTATCTTTCGGCAATAGTAGGAGGGTAGTGCCAGCCAAAAATGCTACATATGGTGTTTGTATGTAATTGTACGATAATGCCTTCTTGGTCACTGTTAGTGTTAGTCAAAGACAGTAAACATGAAAATCAGTGCCAATGAACACGCACACACACACACACATGCACGCACACTTACACACACTCACTCACACCAGCTTGAGTCTATCCTCTCCACACGGAGTTGCACACTAAGGGAGTGAACATTGGGGTAAGATTTGTGAGATGTTATTCTTTGCTATTTTTGCGTGGGGGGAAAAAAAAACACCCAATGCCAAATTGTGCAATCAAAGCAAGAAACACAAAATCGACTATGTTGCATGGCAATTCCTTGTCGGCCAAATCAAGTTATAACATAACAGTATTGTCCTAGTGCACACAAAACTGGCTATGACATTCTGCATTCTTTGTTTTGAAGCATTGACTTCAAGATGTACAAAGTGGATTCTTACAACAAGAAGTTAATAGGATTCAAATATGATGCCTTTACGGGTGTTAGATGTTACAATTGTGTGTGTGTGCGTGTGTGTGTGTTTAAAAAAATCAACCTTGGTACTACACAAGCATAGATTAAATTATTCTAATAGACACTTAGTACTGAATTCGGAGTCCACAGAATCCACAACCATTGCTGTATGTAATCTTAAACCATTGCAGGTCCCTAACTTAAGGTTTACTCTACAGTGACTGTCGGGTGCATTCAAGCCCAACATAATAAAGGTTTAGGTCAAGAATTCGAGCTTTAGTATACAATAACTGTCTCGTGCATCCAGGCCCATAAGACCTTGGCACTGTGCCTGCTGGTCCTGTTCTTGTCATGGTGTGACAATTTTTTTTTTTTGGGAATGGGGTCGAGATAGGGGGGTGTGGGGGGTGGGGGTGGAAGGGTGTACTCTTGACCCGTTAGCTAACCACCTCAACCCCCACAAACAACGCCTCTTGCTCGCCCTCTTCACCATCCAGACCCAATGTTACGATTGAGACGCGCACGATAGTTCCGATCATTTTAGTTTGCACAGCATGCAATGATAGCGTGTATTTACCTTTGATTTGATTTTGCGCTGTTCCGAGAAGAAGCTTTGTATAATAGGCTTATTGATAATTTTCGTCGGTTAATATTGTTGAGAATTTTCTGGAATTACTTGTTTATTATCGATCGAAGTTTCCAGATCTGTCTTGTAATAGCTAACCGATTTTTCTAAACCGATGAATGTTCTATGACGTAAGACAATGCGTAGTGTCGGTGGCGAATTTTTGTTTGTTTGTTTGTTTTTTTGTTTTTTTACGTGGGCGTTATTGCGTCATTCTGGAATGTTCTAAACTTTATTGGATTGCAGAGAGACTATATAAGTAACGCACTGTAAGTAAAGCACTGTCTGCTTGCTAGTAGTTGTCCCCTATACGCATTGTATCCGGGGACGTTAATCTATGTACTGAACTTAACTGAACTTGCTAGAATAGATTTTTTTTTTTTAAAGCGACCTTGTATACAGCCTCGTTGCGGAGTGAATAGGCTGCGTGGATAAACCAATTCGAGTTACACATATTAAGATTGAAGCATCGGGGCTGAAATCGACTATCGATAAATAGGTGTAACACCCGCACACATACACGTCTGAATGCAGGTCTATTTTTAGTGTTGGGTTAGAGAAGGGGAGCTAGATCTTTGGTATCATTCCATCATTTCCAGGGAGGATAACTCCAGTTCCATCGTTTTAGGCGAGTCAACTACTTCTTGTGTTTTACACACACTGTCTCCATGTTCTGTGCGACATGACGCCTTACATATATGACTTAACTTTGTAATTTAAAGGTGGTTGTTTTTAAAATTTAAATTCTTGGCACATAAGCTACAAGCTTGTGATTGTGTTGGACATGAGTGTGGATTTATGTGTGGGGGTGTGGAGGTATTTCTTTTCATTGTAATAATCTCTTAAACTATGACCAATATTGTGTGTGTGCGTGAATATGTGTGCGTGCACCGAGTCAAGGCATTTTCAAGCCGCTTCGATTTTGCTCTAAGCTAGTAAATATAGCTGGCTTAGTATTTAGTTTATCTTCTGTAACCTATATATACTAGTATTTATTGAGCTGTTCTCATATAGAGCTTTTTTTTTTTTTTGGACAGAACAACAGAAATTTATTTCAAAGAAAATATAAGGCACATTCAACAACATGACAACCTGATGAATAAAACATGATGCAAAGTGTAGATTTGCATTTGTGATAACACCTTCATCTCCGTGGACTGTTGTTCGGCGATGGAAAAGGTTTACCTCCCTTCCGCAAATCATCACAGAGACTTATGAATTTGAATATAATCAGTCACGAAAAGGTACAGCATGTAGATAAATACACGTGCAAAGAAAAGAAAGGGAGAGAGAGAGAAAGAGAGAGAGAGGGAGAAGGGAGAGGGAGGGAAGGGAGGGGGAGAGAATTAGTCATTGTTTCAAAGAGAGAGAGAGAGAGAGAGAGAGAGAGAGAGAGAGAGAGAGAATGTTACCAATAAAATTTTCAAGGTACAATTAAGTTATATCATAATCCGATTATTGCAACCAAATTACTACACACATTCCCTTAGATTAATAAATAGTCATTGCATGATGTGAATATTATATTTCTTTTGAAGTAGGATGGGAGTGACAGATTAAGCGTCAACTTGACCGTCGGGCAGTGATCGGGTGGTCAAGTTTGATTTTAGTTATCGATGGCAAGATCTCCGCCGTTCTCTGCCGCTTACAATTAATCATTCGAGCCGTCCATTGGGCCCTCGGTACAACACTGGAACAAACTCACATGATTAGGTCTAAGTGCAAGAATGTTATTATAGGGATATATAGAGAATACTGATATAAATAATACTCTAATGCACGAAGAAATGTAGGAAAGAAAAAAAAAAAAAGCGAAATCAGAGTGATAAAGAACAGGGACTGAGAGCAGGAGTGGTGTTAAATAGGGGAGGTGGTGGTGGTGGCGATGGCGTGGGGGTGGGGTGTAGTAGAGTCGGGAATGCAGTATATTTACTTAAACAAGACCACAGGAATGCAAAATTTAAATGTAAATAAAATACGAACTATATTATTACTTAATACATCAAAACAAATAATATTAATAGGGACCAATTGGGCGAGGAGGATTCGGGGGAACAATCCTAACTTTAAGGGTGGGAGTAGAGAGTGGTGGCTGGAAAGCGCGGAGAGTCAGAACAACGAGACGTCGATGCACTTCTCTTAGAAAGTATTGTTTCATACAAGAATTGGTTTTTTGTTTGTTTGTTTTTTTAGCATTTGAACAGCACAAGTTTAAGTACTACTAGTCTTATGCTTTAATTTAAACTTTGCCTTATTATTTATTTATTGATTATGACAAAAAGTGTCAAGAAGTGTAAGGTAACTATTACACAATACAAACAAGACTGGTTAAATTCACGGTCTTCAACATCACATTGATGAAGATAGATTTTTGAACTAGGCTAGCCCAAGTCTCCAACCGGATTTTAGGGCCATGTCTACGTCAAATATTCAGTGTGCTCCATAGACTGCTTTGAAAACAATATAAGCTGTTTCTAAAATCCATTCCGTCAGCATTCCACAGTTCAGAGCATATCAATATCAGTTTACGATAGAAGTGGTCACTGTCGTATACGATAATAAAACAGAATATTACCACTGCATGTTATGAGGTGTGAACAGTGAATAGGTTCGACGTTAGATGTACAACTAGATATTCATTTTCGTTAAAATGGAGTACTGTATTAAATTCTTTTTGCTTGTGTAGTTTTGGAGGACCATGCTTATTGTTATTTATCAACATTGTCGTTGAAAGGTGTTGTTCCAGAACTGCGCCTCAAAATTTAGACAGCATTTACCCTTTCAGAGGTCACAGGTCCTGTCGCACATCGAGCATCATAGTTCGAATGTGTGCGCCCTAAACAGTAAAGTTCCATGCGATAATCTATTCAGTCTCTGATACTCTTTTGGTCCGATCAGTGACCGACTATTTCGTTTTTTCCAGTATGTGTGCACAACATTGACATGACAAGGAGTGCCGCAGTTTCTGGCATTGCAGGAACAGGACAAGTAGTATAGGTCTACCTTTTCGAAGGCCTGTATGTCCAAACATGCCAACAACACGAGAGCCCCTTTTATATTGTATTGTATGCCAAAGGGATCGTTTCCTTTTGTGTTTATTGTACAGGTGTGAGACTTGACATTTGTATTCCGTTTACGATTGACGCTTATTATTAAAGAGCAAGAAGTTAAAATAGTTTTTAAATACTTTTCCTATAAAAGATATCCACAAACACGTCCATCACACAAGTTCATTTCTGGGAAAGGGGGAAGGAGGGGGTTGTTTTTTTAAAAAAATTTTTACACCCCCGGGGTGGGGGTGTGAGGGGTGGGGTGGGAGAATGAAGCGGAGTTGGGGAGTTTAGGAGTGGCGTTATTTTGAAGGTACTTTATAAGGGTTCATATTGTTTCTTTTAGTTGCTCAGTTGCGATGTTTATAAATCTGCTAAAAAAAACAAATTGAAAGAGCACGAAGTTGAGACGATTTTTACAATAATTTTCTCTTTCCACCGTAACCGTAATATTAGTATGGCATGGTGCCTAGCCTGACCGTCTTGGACATAAAGAATATTAGACCGTTGAAGAAAGAAGAAGAAAAAGGAGGAGGAGGGGCCACAAAGGGGTAGAGGAGAATGAGGGGTAGGGAAAGAAAGAGGAGGAGGAGCTTTAGAACTTTAAACAAGATAATAATCAGACTAATACTGGATACTATAATACTGAAAGCTATGTATGCATGACAAGCCATTCAAATGTATTTCGAGGCATTAACACACATAACCGAAAAAGTCGTATTCTTTTATTATTTTTGTTTTCAAAAGTGTTGATTTTCTTGGCGTTGTTGTGACTGCTTTATGCTAAACAAAAACTTGGAAGGATAGGCCACTCTGAACTATCTGCAAACACACACACACACCCACACACCCCCCCCCCCACACACACACACACACATCATTCCGGCGTAAAACTGGTTTAAAGAATGGTGAAGTACAATGACCTTGACGGTTGAGAAAGTACAAATAAGAATGATCTAACATGCTTCGCAGCAGTTAAAGTATCGGCGAAGTAAAAATGATGAATATCCGTTAATTAATTGTTGAGATAAGGCCAAAAGTGTTTTCTACAAAAAAGTGACATTCGGAGCAACGGATCGACCGACTTACCAATAACCGGACTTTTACTGATGGATGACCCATATGATTTGAAGTGTCTGTAAACCAACCCTCAACAACATCGCTTCTGTCGTTTTTGATATATTGAGTCCAACGTGTTTAGCAACAAATAGACTACAGTGACCTTGATCTTTGCGGTAGAGCAAATTTGATGTCAAGGGAGGCAGGCCTTTAACTTATGTAATGTTCTTATGAAGTGTGGCCTAAATCCGTTCGCTGGATCTTGAGACATGGCTTCCAAAGGACCGACCGACTTTTGGCTCGTGCTGAGTCTCCCCCACCCATTTCCCCCCGTCTATTTCTAAGTATTTCCAGACTTTAAAGTTCCTGACGCTCAGGTCCTAAGCGGATGAGTGTCGGTTATATAAATACGACGATTGAGGGGTGAGATGATGAGCCTAAGAATAAAAGTTGGGCGACACAGATGGCTTGAGTGAAATCCTGATTATACTACTATGTTGATGAAGCTTCCGATGATAGCCTATTGAGAATGCTGATGGATCACCCATTGCACCCTCCACCCATTGCACATAGCTGCGATCGAAAGAAAGTATACTCCAGGCACACGCTACGCAGCAGGCCAAAGTATGTCCCTTGTCCCTTGAAGGGTGTTGATGATGATCGTGATGATAATGATGGTGATGCTTCTGATGATGCGATTCTGATAATGATAATGATGGATATGATTCATATGATGTTGATACTTATGATGATTATACCTCGAAATATACTTCTGCTGATGATGCTTCTGATGATGATACTTCTTCTTCTGATGCTGTTGATGACGACGATGACGATGATGATTCTTAATCATAATAATACTGAAAAGAAAGGGATCGTGTTTTTAAAGATGATAATTCTGATTATGTTGATGATGCTTCCGATCATACTGCTGCTGCTGACGATGACACTTCTAAAGAAACCAATACTGCTGTTGCTGATGATGATGATACTTCTGATGATGATGCTTTTGATACTGATTGTGATGATGATTTAGATTATATGCTTTTGATGATATTTCTGATGATACTTCTGATCATGTCGATGAAGCCCCGATGATGATGATAATGATGATGATGATGATGATGATGATATGATGATAATGATGATGATGATGATGATGATGATATGATGATAATGATGATGATGATGATACTACTTAAGTTGATGATGTTTCTGATGATGATGATGATGATGATGACCATGCTTCTGATGATGATATGATGATGATGATGATGAGGAGGAGGATGGTGATGCTTCGGATGCTCCTGATTGATGATGAGGATGATGCTTATAAGCTACTGATACTGCTGCTGCTGCTGATTCTGTGCTTGTGATATTTATGATGATGATGGTAATGATGATGATGATGGTGATGATGATGATGGTGATGATGATAATGATGATGATGATGATAATAATGATGATGATGATGTATACTCTAATTACATACAAAGTTTAATTTAAAAAGAGATTATAGGAAAAAAGGAGAAAAACTATTTGTAAATGAAATGTACAAGGGGACAACAACAACAACAACAACAACAACAAAAGAAAGAAGTCACATACCATAGGGCTTACAGTAAGCTCTATGTCTGTACACTCTATTTATATAGTAAGTTTAAAGTTTAATATTACAGTTAGGCTCAAGGCATCTGTACACTCTAATTACATTGTATGTTTACAAGAAATTTTGTAACAAATGAAAAGATTACGTCACCATAATTACATCAATCGATTTGCATAAGTTTGGTTCTACGTTGGAGGCTTAGGTAAAGTCTAAGTACATAAGCTTACTAAATTTGAACGAAATCTCTCCAGTTCTTTGGGAGAAAATGCGATTTAAAAAAATAAAAGGAAAAGGACCCCCCAACCCTCCCCCCACCACCACCAACAACAACAAAAATGACGTCACCATGATGACTTCACTCGATATGCACACATTTTTGTCATCTGGAATGGATCATTATATTATAACTACAAACCAAGTTTCAAATAAATCGGTCTATTAGTTTCAGAGAAAAGTTCGAACAAAATCAGGGACGGACGGACCAAGCCAAAAACACTAGTTCCCAACAGCTATAAATAGCTTGGGAACTAAATATGCAGGTGAGCGCGATTGAATTTGAGAAAAAAGCTAGAGGAATGGAGTCAGCTGTTTTAGAACGTCTGCATTGAACGACTAAGTTGGGCTAAACTGCAGAAACTAATGACATGAGAAAACCGATGCATCTTTGTGTGCTCTTAATTCGTTCGAAATTTTACGAAACGCTACGAATGCACCGATTTGTTTAAAATCTCATACATTTGCAAGTCATACTCACACTGACTGAGTATTCAAAGTGTCTAAAATGGAATAGGCCTACTACACTTATCCTACAATAGTCTAGTCGCGGCCACGAACACTTCATTTAAGGGTTGGCACTAAGAAACCTGTCAACGATCTGCTAAACTAATGGTGTTGCATATCTAGGCGTGTCCAAGATAGAACTAGATTAAATAGCTGTAGTTAGTGTAAGCCCACAATGTTAAAAGGATCTGTCGAGGGTAAGGGTGGGTGGGTGGTCAAAACGGGTCCCATGATAGTAAACTGATGGCTTTATCACTTCTCTGAAAGAAAACATGAACCGCGCGCGAACAAGGGCCTCCGACTGGCTCACAATCTTTTATTATGCCTGTAAAAGGACAAATTCAGCATTTTTGGGCCCGATCTCAGATATACTTCACAGGAAAACAAGGATTGTCATGCAATATCAACCCAATCCGAGTATCAGTATTAGAGATCGAAAAGTCCCCCACTTAATAAAACATCATCAACACGCATTGCCCTCTGCAAGCTGTAATACGTATCACATAATTATCAAGAATAGAATGCTGAGACTAGATAGCAGTTTAAATAGAGATATATGCCAAATGCTCTTACCAACAGATTTTGTTTTAATAGTATGTGGAGACTAGTGGCCTAATGGCCTATCTTAATTGGAAGGTTCTTGGAGAGGTTCGCGAACCTTTTTTTTTTCGAGGTTCTTAGATCCCGAACCTAGGTTCCTGAACATTTTTGGTCAAAAAGAAAGACAGGTCCTATGGAAGACTGATTGGAATATTGGCACTAGATAATGAGATTAGAATCTAGACAATGAGCATCTAAAAACTAGATGGTTATTCGCCCAAACAACTTTGCTCAGAGTCGCACATATTCATATTTTGTGTCATAACTCTTCCCCCCCAAAAAGGTAACATTCAAGAGTGTGAAAATTACCGCACCATTAGTCTCATCAGCCATCTCAGCAAGGTCCTCCTGAAAATAATACTCAACAGGTTGAAACCCCAAGCTGAACAAATCATAGCTAAAGAACAGGCGGCATTCGGGGCAGGGCGACATATCACTAAACAGATTTTCAACCTCAGAATAATCTGCGAGAAATACCTACAGCACCAACAACATCTATATCATGTGTTTGTAGACTTCAAGAAAGCATCTGACCGAGTCTGGCATGCAGCTCTGTGGGCAATCATGAGAGTGTACAACATATCAGCCCCAAAAATGATTGAAGTCATCAAAAGCCTGTATGACAAGGCTACCAGTGCAATCCTCCACAACAGTGCCATCGGGAACTGGTTCAAAACAACAACCGGTGTGCGTCAAGGCTGCAAACTCTCTCCAACACTCTTTAACATCTTCCTAGAGCGCATCATGTCAGATGCCCTTGCAGATCACGAAGGCACAGACAGCATAAGGGGTAGAGCAGTCTCCAACTTCCGTTTTGCAGATGACATTGATGGATTGGCTGGGGAGGAACAAGAATTTGAACAGCTGGTACAGAGATTTGACACCACCTCCAGAGCCTATTGAATGGAAATAAGTGCAGAGAAGACCAAAAATGATGACCAACAACACCAATGGCATCAACACGAACATCAAAGTCCAAGGCCAATCCCTCAACACAGTGCATAGCTTCAAATATTTAGGAGCTATTGTATCAGACAGGAAATCCTCCCCAGGATCGCACAAACAATTTCTGCCCTGAAAAGGTTGAAGCTCATTTGGAAAGACAGGACCATCAGTCTACATGTACATTCCAAGGTAAGGCTGCTGTGCTCTCTTGTCATCTCCATTTTCCTTTACGCTTGCGAAACATGAACCCTCACTGCAGATCTACAACGAAAAATACAAAGCATGGAGATGAGGTGCTACAGAAGACTTCTGGGCATTTCCTACACCCAGCAAATTACCAAAGACGAAGTCCGACAGACCATCACACAAGTATTGGACAACAAGATGACCTGCTCACAGTGGTGAAGAAACGGAAACTCCGATGGTATGGCCACGTCACCAGATCATCAGGCCTTGCAAAGACCATCCTGCAAGGATGCAGAAGAAGAGGGAGACAGAAAAAGAGATGGGAGGACAACATTCGAGAATGGACTGGTTTGACACTGAGCGAAGCCATGAGGGTTGCTGATGACAGAGAAAGATGGAGTGCGCTGGCTAAACGATCATCTGTGGTGCCCCAACGACCTTCGAGTTATGAGATAGGATACGCTAGGATATGAAGCTTATCCTACTAATATTTCTTTGTAAATATTTAAAGATCACAAAATCGAAGGAAGCCTAAGTTTAGTTGAATTTTAACTGTGCGGGGTGTGATGTGAAAAGGTTGGGACTGCCGGTTACACAAATACAAAAAGGCTTATGTATTCAACATTGTATTCTTCAACTACTTTTTCGCTATGGTCTGCTGCTGGTCAAATGCTTTTTTAGCCTTCATCAATGTTTTCACAGTTGGAACCAACGTATTCGTATGCTTAAGCGAAAACAGGCAGGCTACGAAGAGTAATTACAAACGAATGTCTTACCGGATCAAGCATACAGGCAGAATTACTTCGGCTTAAGAAATGTTGCTGCATTGACGTGGCGGTTTTCGGTCGTGCTCCGATGGAGTCATTCATGGACCCAAACAGCCATTATGCTGGAAATTGCTTATAAAGTACCTAATGTGGTCGTTTAGACAAACAGCAATAGAAATAGGGCTGTGGGCTGAGTATTAGAGCAGGCTCAGCCTGTTGAAGTTAAAAATCCTGGCAGATTTCTATTTAAGTAATAATAAAAAGTTTTCTAAAGCCTAATGGACGTTCCCTGTTTGTTGTTAAGCTGAGTGAAAGGAGAAGGTCCGTGAGGATGTTCAATGAAAAGTTCCAATGATTTTAAATGTAAGCTAATTACAAACCATATGACTTAACTATAAACGGTGAAGAAACAAGGACATATATTTATTTTACAAACGTGACGTAGGGCAAGGCGTGTGTGTGTGTATGTGTGTGTATATGTATGTGTGTATGTGTTTGTGTATGAACTAAAGAAACAAAAAAATTAAGAACGAAATGGGGAGTAGGAAAAAGTGTTTACAAACCTTTTTACAAATAAATATACTATAAATCCTTACAATCGTGATATAACTAAAGTTACATGTAGTTAGTTAATCATTGTTTATAGGGTCCAGTGCACTGCAAAGAGCCGAATCAGGACCACAAAATCAGGACCACAACTTGGTTGAAAGAGGACTCACACCTGATCCCCCGTATAAAAGGTCTGCTGAAACAACCCTAATGGCTTAGTCCGTCCCTTATATGCCTAGGTGTCCGGGGACTCTAATCTACTTAACAAACAACAAACAACCATAATGGCGTCACTGAAGGCACTCCACCAGCCGGTCACTTTACAACAAAGGCATCCCACGCAGGGGACTCTGAGGCTATATTCTAATTTATCGAACCCCCATTTACAAAAACAAAATAGAATATAAACATCATTATAAAATATGAACAAAACGTACATATAAAATGCCTACATTGACAAATAATATCATAGATAGCTTTAGTGACCATTTGGCAGAAAGCGACCAATATCCCCAAACTGACCCAACCGACCTCATACACAAATGAGGAGTTTTGGAGGAGTTTTCAAGAAAAAAGGTAGGTGACTTGTCTAGCGAAGAAGATAGTATAGTAGATGTACAGAACAGAGTAGAAATGAGAAAGAACAAAGGAAAAACATAGCGACAGTGGGAATTTAACGCACTAAATTTCCGGAAAACGATGCTTAACGTCCTATTGCATGAGCGTTAAGGACGATCACCACGTCGGCACCCTGACAACAATGACCATCATCATCATATCAAAAATGAGATCCAACGGATCTAATCTTAGGTTCCAGAAAGTGGGGATACTATTTATACAGAAACACCCGGCACCCCAACGGGGGGGGGGGGGGGGGGGGGGGGGGGGGTGTAACTACAGACCGTCAATGCTATATTCGTGTGATAACGTCATCCTCTTTGCTACTGAATTTAAAGTGAACACTTATGCAGCAAACATCAGCTTTCTAAGCATCTTCAAAATAGTGCCTAACCACTGAATTAGATCCCTCTAAGACGAAGGACATTTATGAAATGTTAAACAAGTTGTAATGCTCCAAAGTTTCTTGAACGACTTACATGCACGGTTCCTTTGAAACACTATAGTTAACGACTATTATATTTATTTCACTTAGGCCTACTTAAATATATATGTTTGTGTTCAACAGGCCGACTCCCCCGCTTTTAAACTGACATAACAATTTACTCCAACGGCAATACAGCATCCTGCACCTAAACAGGAGAACCCGGTGCAAGAACATGCTGTCTACATCTTTCTATCGCAGGCTGCACTTGCAGCATGGACCCTAGCAGTAAGAAATCCTTAGCTGTCAGCGTGAAATCTTCTTGTTCTCATCGTGATGTGTAAGGCTGTATACTATTCCTCCACCACAACCACCATCATCTGCCTTCTCTACTTTTTTTTTATGGTGTGCTGTGCTGCAGAAAAATATTTTTAGTCTGCTCAGGATGGCTAATAAATACAATTGAGAGTTATTTTCAAAAGAGTAGTGCACATACTAGTATAAGAGAGTGGCACTCTCAAAATTACGGTTTTTGAATGTTGGTGTGTTGCTGCCGAAAATCTTCATCTTTACACTAAGTTGATTTGTCCTAAACCTTATTAAAGGTTGGGATCTATCGGGTGACATTTATTTCAATTGTATTATATAGTTATTTTCTCCCTTGTTTCTCATTATTTCTGACAGTTGTATGAAGCGAACTAAGTTCCATTCAGTAGAAATAATCTCGTCCTTGACTGCAGAAAATCAGGTAGTCAGGCCTATCGGAAACTCTTAATTATGTGCTCCACCCTAAATGCTGATACCGGCTGTAGGCCTATGAACCGTTCTTTCGACGTCTGTTTCAAGACAAACAACTTGTGCATGCAGAGTGGTAAACAGCACGTAATAGTTTAACGTGAACCTAACAAGAATAGGCTACAATGTAGACGCCTTTCAATGAAGGGCATCTGAATGATTCAATTTGACTGCGCCGATAGCATGTGGGTTAAAAAACAACAACATAAAAACGGCCAGAAAGGGGACAAATAGTAATAGTTAATAAGATACCATTGATGTTAATAAGAGTTGAATTAAGAAGAGCAATAAAGAAAGAAAAAAAAGAAAGAAATTAAGGAGGAAATAAAAAGAAATGGAGAAAGAAAGAATAAAGAAGAAGAAGATCAATTCTATTCAATATTTTAAATTCACATCTGCTGACAACAATGTAAGTTTAGACAACAAAGAAGAATGAAACTGAAGTGAAATAAATAAATTAATTTAAAAGAAAGTAATATAAAATAAAATAATTAATTAGTAAAAAAATAAATGAAGTAAAATAAAATAAAATAAATACATTTTAATAATAATAATAATAACAATAATTTTAAAAAAAAAGAAGAGGAGCCGGGAGCGATGTTAAAAAAACGGAGGAGGAAGAAGATTAAAAATGAAGTATATGAGAAACAGGTTACAGACATGAGTAAGAAGAATTAAGCAATGAGTTGGGACTCGTGAAATCAAACGTTGACATCTATGTCATTATTCTTTTCATTGCAGCTTATTTTGTTTGGCTTCACTGACCGTGTGAACAACAAAGCAGCGTTCAGACAAAATACAAAAAACCCACAAGAACAACATAATAAGCAATTTTATCACCGATGCAATATCACTTGACATACATCAACGCTTTTAACGATGGACAAAGCATAATATACACAAGTATCTCTGCTATATTGATGCACTTTTCATCACACAAAAGATGATTCCACAGAGAAGGCACTGGAAGGGAGATTGGGGTTAGAGAATGATTTACTTTATTCACATATTTTAGACTGACACAGTCAGTATTCTAAGGCTTAACAATACGTACACAGCCTATATCTTTCATTAGTTTTCCATCCCATTGACAAAATGGAGGCGCATATTGCAGTGCCTTGGAAACTGCAGGCATTCTATTTTCAGGTATCACATTACAAACGCGGTTCCTAAAGCATTGCCCACAGAGATAAAAGTGTGTGGCCGGCCTAACAAGCCGAGGATTGGAGAGTGTAAGAGTAGAGAAAATGGGCTTCAACCTCCTCCCTCCACCATCCCACTTCATTAAAAAAAAGTGAAAAATTGAAGAAGCATATATAGCAGATTACAAAATATTTTTATATCAACAGCGAAGTTCCCTTGCAGAAGCAAATTTCTTTACAAAAATTGCACATGGCTATAACTTACAAGTAAATTTCTGTTAATACACAATAAAGGGGTGGTCGGGGAGAATGAGGCAGGGGGAGAAGAGAGGGGTATGATTTTGGACTGGTCAGGGTAGGGAAGGAGAATCTACTTAAGACTAACAATAAGTAATTGACAGGAAATAATGATCGATGTCTACTCAAGACAATACTTCATTTGCAACACTTTTCAATATGAAACTGGGCACCAGAACGGGCATAATGCCTGAAACAGTACAAGTTTGTCTGAAAGACCTCTTGACATTTAGAATGTTCATTGAAACCAAACTTACAGACTGCAAGAGAAAACTTACAGGTTCAAATAATCTAGCCACTATTTACAACACAACATACTGGATTTGTGAAAAATTCAACCCAGAACAGCCACAGAATTAAAGACACTCATCAATACACACAAACGTTGCACAACAGTTATACATAGCAAGCTCACGCGACTAGAATCTTTGGCACCAGCGTTATGTAATATAAGCTATTTTTTTTAACAAAATCAGAAAATATTACAACATAATAGAAATAAAATGGAAAAATTGTAAACAGGGACTACATTCACAGCACAGATTCACATGTGCAATGGTCTAAAGAGACTTCTAACCTCAGCTCAGTGACTTGAGTTAGAGCCTTGTCTTGGCAGCTCTCTGACAACCTTCAGTACAAGACTTATTCAATATTATTATTCCAAACTGAATCTCAAAGATCTTGTTTTAGTTATAGGCCGGTTTTCAATCTCTGGCACTCTTGTGTTATGACACACATTACAGGCTTAAGAGATAATCTACAGTGGCATTATGTCCCAATGGCATTATGCAACATTGTGTCCATCGAAAACAAAACCAGAGAAGACAACTCATTCAAATTAGGACTGCCACACACTTTAAAATCAAATAAATATTTCAGAGGCAAAATGAAACAACACTATGGCTTAGAGTATCAAAATAATTATGTCCAACATTTTGCTTATGAGCTCATTATGTGCACTCTTCACCATGAAGAAAACTGCTTCATGGAATATACTAGAACTGTTCATAGAAAGTTCTAATATGCTAAAGTTGATAAGAGTTTCTGACAGTATAATCACATTTCAATGAAAATGCTACACTACAATTGAACAAAATGAAAATGATGCTGTGAAAAGTTGCACAATTGAAGAAAGTCATAATGCTTCTCTAGCAAGAGTTTCATAATGAAAGATAGTTCTGGTGTCTACGACCTCCCATAATATAACATGGCACGGTGACGCATAAGTGGATTTAATGCGAAATGAATACCTCTTGTTCAAGATATAAATCAAGAACAGGTAGCATGTAAAGTAGTCATTGAAAATCATGGTAGTCTGGTAACGAATAAAAAAGAAAAGGACAGTGTGCGTGTGTACAATTTTTTTTTTATAGCAAGTGTCATTAAGAATGGCAGTCAAACTCAAAAGATGAGAAAGATCTACAGTCAGGCTATAGAATGCGTGCCTTTGTCTATGGCCCATAGTCACAGCACCAGCAATGAAACAATGCGGAAAATGTCATGTATGCTTTTCACTCTTGATTAAGCTGTTTAGCTAAACACATGATGAGCACAGAGTCTGTGAATGTGCCAGTGTATAGCTCGCTATTTTCGCCTCTTGTTTTCAGTTAAGGGGAAGTAACAATTCCTGCTCTTGAAAACGATGATAGCTTAGTTCTATATATTTCACTGAGTGTCTTTTAAAAAAGGAAAAGTTGGACATTATGCAACTTAAAAGAACTTTACTCAGTTCAAACTGAGCATTGCACTACAGAAAAAGTATTGATTATGGAACCTGATGATAAATTCAATTACAAGTTAGCACTAACACAAACTGATCAACAGCAACATAAAAAAAAAAAATAAATGTCATGTCAATATTGCATGCTGCAATGAATACACATATCCTTCCTAGCAATGTTGCAGCAAACCAATCCTATCTGTCATGGCAATACTGCAAGTACTACCAAACCTATCCATCATGTTGCATGTATCTACCACAAGTCTATTCATCAGCAAGTATTTTGGCAGAGTGGTCTAAGGCAGTACTAACTTACCTTGTCCACAGGATAGAACCAATGGCGCCTGAGAGGTGTGGGATCGGTCATGCCTCTGTGCGTTAGGTTTCTTCGAATATTATTTACTTCTGACTCGGGCAACATCTCAGGGGTTTTCTGTGGGTACTCCAGTTTGCTCCCCCCAGCAACATTTCAAAAACCCAACTATAATATTAGGCAGGTTGGGTTTAGGCGCACCGTAGGCTACGACTATTCCTTCCCCAGGGGAGGCGGCCCGATAATAAGGGACCAAAAAACTCAAAAGTAAAAAAAAGTCATGGCTTTAAATGCAATGTACAGTGTCACAAGAACTAAGGCTTATATATTGTGTCATGAGTGTTTCATGCTGCTTGGCCAGGCGATGTTGGCTCCGAGACGCTTATAGGCAAAGAAGGACTCCTTGTCAGACGCCAAGTTGTCTCTCTTGATGATCTGCGGGCATTGATTGTCTGCCAGTTGACTTTCTGGAAAAGAGCAGGAAAATGAAGAGCATGTAATATGTTACATGTGGTATGACTGCATTAAAACAAAATTCCTAGAAAAATAGCATTGAACTCATTCCTAGAACAGTGCCATGCAATTAAAACTCCTATCCTATCCTATTCTGTAACTCAAAAGTCATTGGGGCACCACAGATGATCATTTAACCAGTGTACTCCATCTTTCTCTGTCCACAGCAACCCTCATGGCTTTGCTCAGCGTCAAGCCAGTCCATTCTCAAATGTTGTCCTCCGATCTCTTTTTCTGTCTTCCTCGTCTTCTGCCTCCTTGCACAGTGCCTTGCAGGATGGTCTTTGCAAGGCCTGATGATCTGGTGACGTGGCCATACCATCGGAGTTTTAGTTTCTTCACCACTGTGAGCATGTCATCGTGTTGTCCAATGCCAGCTTGTGTGATGGTCTGCCAGACTTCGTCGTTGGTGATGTGCTGGACATAGGAAATGTTCAGAAGTCTTCTGTAACACCTCATCTCCATGTTTTGTATTCTTTGTTGTAGGTCTGCTGTGAGGGTCCATGTTTCGCAAGCCTATAGGAAGATAGAGATGACAAGGGAGCGCAGCAGCCTTATCTTGGAATGTAGATTGATGGTTCAGTCTTTCCAAATGGGCTTCAACCTTTTCAGGGTAGCAGTTGTTTGTGCGATCCTGGAGAGGATTTCCTGTTGGGACGCATTGTCTGATACAATGGCTCCTAAATATCTGAAACTATGCACTGTGTTGAGAGATTGGCCTTGGACTTTGATGTTGGTGTTGATGCCACTGGTGTTGTTGGTCATCACATTGGTCTTCTCTGCACTTATTTCCATTCCAAAGGCTCTGGAAGTGGTTTTAAGCCTCTGCACCAGCTGTTCAAGTTCTTGTTCCTCTCCAGCCAATCCATTACTGTTATCCGCAAACGGAGGATGGAGATTGCTCTAGCCCCTATGCTGACTACTGTGCCTTCATCATCTGCAATGGCATCTGAAATGAGGCGCTCTAGGAAGATGCTGAAGAGTGTTGGAGAGAGTCCTTGACGCACACCGATTGTTGTTCTGAACCAGTTCCCGATGGTGCTGATGTGGAGGATTGGACTGGTAGCCTTGTCATACAGGCGTTTGCATGACTTCAATAATTTTATGGCTGATGTTGTACACTCTCATGGTTGCCCACAAAGCTGTATGCCAGATCAGGTCAAACGCTTTCTTGAAGTCTATAAATACATGATATAGATGTTGTTGGTGCTGTAGATATTTCTCGCAGATTATTCTGAGGTTGAAAATCTGCTCAGTGGTAAGCGTACTTCGCCCTGCCCTGAATCCTGCTTGTTCTTCAGCCATGATTTGTTCAGCTTGGGGTTTCAACCTGTTGAGTATCATTTTCAGTAGGACTTTGCTGGGATGGCTGATGAGGCTGATGGTGCGGTAATTTTCACATTCCTGAAGGTTACCCTTTTTTTGAAGAGTGATGACAAGTGATTGGGTCCATGGTTTGGGCCACTCCCCACTCTGCCAGATCTTGTTACAGATAATGGTGAGGGCCTCAATCATCATATCTCTTCCTGCTTAAAGTTATTCTGTGGGTATGTAGTCCACTCCCGCTGACTTCCCCATCTTCAGCGATTGCACTGCTACCTAAATGTCTTCTTGGATAATTGGGAGGATTTTATCTTCTTCTCTGTTCTGGGGACATGCTAGAACTCATGGATCTCCGTTCGGTGTGTGGTTGTAAAGGTCAGAGCAGTACTCTGTCCATTTATCTAAGACTTCTTGTTCTTCTGTACGGAATATGCCAGACTTGCTTTGGATCATGAAGACCTTGGGCTGTTTAACACTTGTCAGCCGCTTCACAGTCTGGTAGGCCTTCTTGCCTTCTTTCAGTCTTGTGCACTTTACTGTGTTTACTCTTTTCACATAGAGCTGGTAAGACATCACGAGATCGTGGTCACTTCCAATGTCTGCTCCTGGAAAAAAGCGTGTTCTGCCAATGTTGACGCTTGATCTGAAGCTTTTCTTGAGCATGATATAGTCAATCTGGTTGTGATGCTCCCCTGCTGTGTGCCAGGTCCATTGTCTGGATTTTTTGTGGAGACCAGGCGTGTTTGCCAGTATCAGATTGTTGCATCTGGCAAACTCCAAGAGTCTCGGACCTCTGTCATTTGTCTCATTGTTGCAGTGGAGTTCACATATGTCTCCCCAGTTGTGGTACGCATTTTGGCCAATCTTGGCATTCCAGTTGCCTTGCACTAGACTATGTCTTTCCTCGGCACTTGGTCAAGGAGAGCCTGCAGATGTTCATATAAATCCTCGACTTTGCTGTCGTCATAGTCTGATGTTGGGGTATAGGCCTGAATGATAGTGATGTTGAAACAGACTGCTCTCAGATGGATGGTAATGAGTCTATTCGAGACTGGGCGGCAACTCATGACCCTGTGAGTTCGGAACTGAGAAGAACAGACCCAACGTTTCCCGGTGTGTCGTAAACGCCAACTAACAGGGGTGATGTAAGCACGGCATCACTGGGTGAAAGTCTTCTACATAGAAGTTACCGGCCAGGACGGAGGAACCTCACGTACCTATAGGTTTAACGAACACGTGCTCGTGGATTTCGGCTGTGGCCAACAGCCTGGAGAGGATTGGGCCTCACCAGGTCTTTCTTGTCCAAGACACACTGTATGATGAAAAGAATCGCTCACTCCATACTGGATCGGTCGTCACCCGGGTCAACAAGGACCCCGCCTTCTATTGGCCACCAGGACGGAGATGATAAGTGTGTTATTGATGGACAACTTAGCACGAGAGACAACATCGTCCTAGGAACCTGGAATGTCACTCTAACTGTGGATGGAAAATTAGAAGAACTGACAAACGAGCTGGACCACCATTGATTTTGGGTATCAGCGAATTGCGCTGGAAAGGCCTAAAAGAAACAACGACCGACAAAGGCCACAAGCTTTATTTCACCATGAGAGATGACAGTCACGAACACGCGTAAGATTCTTAGTCCACATAGACAGACAGACACTCAATTAAAAGTAACCAACCGCAAAAAGAATGAAGATTAAGGTCAAACTACATGTGCTGCATTAAGGCTTTAAATAACACAAGTTAAAAAACCCAGACAATTTATATTACATAAAAACTAGAAGACGGCGTTTTCTGCATGGAATTTGCACATTAAATAAAGCCATCCATCATAAGATCTTAAGATTGTAAAAAGGAAAACTTAAGAATGCACAATACATGAATACCATAAAATCCATTGGGCTCAAAGTAAGATTTTGATGCGTGCATACAGAAAACAATATTGCAACAAACTCAAATGATAGTGTGGAAACAATAAATACCTTCTCCATCACACAGTAGTATAAGCCCATAGTCCTGAGGGTTGGTGATCTTGAACTTGTGAGCAATCATTGCACCTGTAAAACAAGAAATTCCAAATATAAAAGATTGAACATGACTACTGGTACAAGCTGAATTCTAATTGCGACATGAAGCTAAACTTCAAACGGAATTGCAGTGAAAATCTAATGTATAAATATTGTTTAAGATTGTAAACAGATTATGTATGAACTGCGTATGGGTGCTCAGAAAAAATGGACACATCAGGACATGAGGGAGTGGAGGAAGTAGGTGGGAGAGAGGGGTGTTTGGAAGAGAGTGACAAGGGTGGGATGTGAAGTGGAAAGAGAGTGGGGGAATGGGATAAAATGTGAATGCTGATGTGCATATCTTCATTAATTACAGGAAAAGTATATATAATAAGTGATCAACTGTAATAATATGTATGTTTCGCTGTGTTTGGGGCTTTGTGACTTCTCCACCACAGTATATATATAATAATCAGCTGTAGTAACTTCATTGTCGAGTATTACAGAAGATGCTCTCAATGAAGAAAGGACACACTTTACACACATGCTGAAGAGATGTTTTACAAGCACGTCCTTGAAGACTTACAGACATCTTTGGTGGTCATGTTGGGTCTTACGGGCAGTGTTTTCCACAACAAGGTATCTCTCAGCTCATCCGGGAAGGCAATCTTCAGGAAACCCTGGACCTCTCCAAGGGTTGGCAAATTGCCCTACATGGCAAAACAAGGAAGGAAATGTGGATTGTGCATTTGTGCATACTGGATAAATCACACGTGAACATTGGCTCTCGCAAACAGGCGGATTTAAAATCTGAAAGTAATTTTGTTTCTTATATATATCTATAGTCCTCTTACCAACACAAAGACTGAAGCGTTGCTTAAAACTCAAAATCTTGGAAATTTGAATTTCTTACAATTATTTTCTTTGTTTTATTCATTAAAATGGTACTCTTGCAAGAAACAGCATCTGTATTGTTGCTTTTTTTCAATTGGAAATCCCCCCCCCCCCTCTTCCTCTCCCAGTATTCCTGTAGAAAGTTGTAATTCACTAGACTTAGCTACTTTTCTGTAATGTGAGGTCTATGTAACCACTGAAAAGTGCAGCTTAATTAATGTGCAATGGGAATGTGATTTTTGCATTGTGAATGGTACTTGGATGGACTGAGGTTTGAATGTAAATTTTTCTGTGCAACAGAGTGCTGGCGACAAAGTGAATTAAGTATTGCTCAGGACAAGATTATTTGTGCAGATTTTATTTCCACTTATGTTCTCGTCTTGTTTCTTTTACTTTCTAGACAACAAACATACAATTCAACCCACGAGAAAATATCATCAAATGATGGCAAATGTGCCTGTAATGTCTCATATATGCCTGAAACAAACACGCCAAATATAATATAACATTTTAAAAAAATCATTGCAAGTTTCGGCTATCAACACTCACCTCCAATGAGGCTGCCTTGGTCTCCTGAGCCTGTTGGAAGTTCTTCAGGATGAGAACGGCACTGCTGAGAGTGGTGAGATAGTAACCCCCTTCCCCAGTCAGCACAGAGGGGTGAAGTAACCCCCACATGTAGTCCGCTTCTATCTCAGCCGAGACCAAACCGCAATGCACCAGCACATAGATCAGCAAAGGCAGGAAATCTACAGTAGGAGGAAGAAAAAAACAAAATATAAAAATCAAGACAAAATATCCCTTCTGCGAGAAGAACATGAATCCATGATAAAAGTTCTGTTCATTTGACACATTGAGTATAATTATTGTTAATTGATTGTGCAAACAAGAACATGCTTTAATAACAAACAATCCTGTTGAATAAAATTATATAAAAAGTAAAGTTCACTCTAAATGTTCATATTTAGATATGTCAGAGCATGACCATTCAAATAGATGTACCGAATGAAAATAAAAATAAACTAAAAGCACTCAAGTGCAATTTGTATATGTCTGAGCATTACCATTCCATTCAAATTTGATGTAAAACAATGAAGGTACCCAAATGCACTACTTAGTATTTGAAGAGAGAAAGAGAGAGCATTAGACCTTAAGCATATAAGGGTGTAGGCTGTATAGAAATGAATTCACACACTCACCATCAGCTCCCAAAGAAGCAGGTCCTCTACTGGGCACATGGTTCCCTTGAATCTGCTCACAAGAAAAAAAAACGGTATTAACTGATTAAGTCCAGAGAGTTGATGACACATTGAAGTACAGGTGAAAGTGCACAAAGTTAAGTATTTGCCAGCAACATATAACGATCACAAAACAAGAATATAAGAGACATTTGTGAAGTAAAGGTATAAGGCTCTGTCTACAAAGTTGGTTCACTTTTTGTGACATGGGTGCCCAAAAATAAAAGTTGTCAAATACATACATTTTGTGGTTTATTTGAAAGATATGTATGTGTGTGATCATGCCATGCAGGTTAGAAGATAAGTTTTGACCTTATATGCATGTAGTCAGACCTTTAGTGTACACACTCAACGAAATGTCCAATGTAACACGGAAACCAAATAGTACTTAAAAACCAACAATATATATATATAAAGTTGGCAAAGAATCTTTATTTATAAAGAGATTTGCTATCAAATAGATATAAGATTAAAAAGAAATGTTTACATTAGTAAAGAAGTTTATCTATTGATACATTATCAAGTCAATCAATTTTCTACAAATTTTAATCGTTAAAAGTTCTTTTATACTTAAAATGAAACAACCTGAAACAGCTACTGCACATACAAATTGTGTATAATATTATAACATAATCACAAAATAAAAGTGAGATCTTACAGGTCTCTATTAAAAAAAATCTGGTTCTTATTGTAAAAAAGTTTTGTCCAATGTAACACGGAAACCAAATTAAGCTTGACGATAAATTATATTCGGCTAAATAATATTTATCAAACTTAGCGTATCCAAATCAAGTCAAATAATAAATTTAAATAAGTTTACTTGTCACTGCTGTTTCAAAGAGCATTTTTATTTATTCATTAACAAGTTTTGAACGGATCTCATCATCCATCGGAACAAGAACGGCAAAAAAAATAATGGTTTCTTGGCTTCTAATTACGTTAGACTAGCCGGAGATCTATTTTCATTAAAATAGGCACCACAGTCGAATTAAACTTATCCTAACAACTAAATAAACATAAAATATTATATAAACATGAAGAATCTTACTGTAAAGAGTCAGTTTTCTTGGTGACACTGCGTGCGTTGTCCAATGTAACAACTACGTGATACTCGGAAACCACACACAATAAAAAAGATTCTCCGCGTAAAATGAAACCACGCGAGAAGGGACGAGTGTATATATCAATCCGATAATGAGGCCTACTTTACGTCATTAAAATAGTCCTACTAGGTATGCTTTGAAATAAGCAAAATAAATTTGTGTGTTGTCCAGCGTCACACGAAAATCCGGAAACGATGTCAACCGATGCTTTTCAGACCATCAAGGCATTTACATAACGACTAAATTGTTATTTGTAAACATTGGAATTCATTCATAACATCCCAACAAGAAAGACAACTCTAAAATAAACATGTATTCTTGCGCTTAAGACGAAGATCAATTTTTGAAAACATTCTGCCTGTTTCGGAAACCATGCATTACGCTGGACAACCAAATTTACTCCGGCTATAATACACAAAATACAAAACAACTTGGTTTTGTAAGTACTGTGCATGTTTAAACTATTACTAATGAGTTAGATTATAATAATTTTACGTGTTCTATGACATCTTTATTTATGTAAACACTTAGAAGAAAACCCGGTCATTCTCATGTCACAAAATTAGGTCAAATTTTAGGCCACTTTCAGACATTTACAAAGCAAATACAAAGGTTCTATAGATATTTTCGTCTTGAAATTATTAATACTATCTCTCCGATCATTTCTAAATAAGATAATAGCAAAAGGAAAGGCAAATAAGCAGCTTGTTGTGATAAATATTATCTAGAAAAGCAGCACCCCTCGCGGTGCTCAGCTTTGTAGACAGACCCATAAGTGTAAAGCACTCATGAACAGCTCCAACACTGTGGTTAGTGAGGTGTATGGGATCACTCACCTTGACACAGGAATAAATGGTGGAGGTGGCCCCTAGCAGGTTTTCAAGCTTTTTCAGTGGCGAATAGGCTTTCTGCATTTTGTCCAGGAAATGTTTGATAGTCTCCATATCTGACATTTGTGGAGGTACCAGACCAGGCTGAAAGAATACAAACATTTTCCATCAATGTTGTTTGCATCTCATAGCGTTAAAAGCCAACTTTATCATTTTGGGGGAGGTTTTTTACTGAGAAAATTAAATCCCCTACCAACACAAGACAAGAAAATTTAAATTAACATAAAGTTTAAAGGAAGCAATTCAGACTCCAGATTTCTGCAAAACATGTGCACTGAAAACTTTCAGACAAACTAGGGATCTTTCGAAAGCGGGTGAAAGTGAAAGTGAATGTGAATCGGGACTACTTATTGTTGTGACGTCAGCAATTTATGTGACGCTTTAACTTCCCGTGGTGAAAGGTCACGAAGTCTGCCTACCACAAGGAATAAAACTTCGTGGAAAACCTGGTTTCCACGAACTAATGTTAGTGAGTACATTTTGGTTATTAAATCGTTTGTAAAATGTCCAAAAATGATTTGAATTTGTATATGGTACATTACTCAACCATTTTAGAAGGAATAATGGGGATCTAAACTCGGTCTCAGACTTAAAACGTATTTTCAAACGAGCTACTGAAAAGCCGTCATGGCTGTCTAGAATCTATCTATTCTGTATCACCAATCAGCAGTCCAAAAACTGTTTTATGTGACAAAAATGAAACTCGAAGCTAGAATGTAAAATATCTTCAATGTTAGAGCACTAATCCATCTTTAAAGTTCAACATAATCGTTACATTCGTGTCAAATCATGATTTGTTAGAAGAAGCCTTACGTAGGCATAATAGTGCTCTGCCTCTGGGCCTGCCCTGTGTGTGCTCAATAAAATCACAACGAAACTAGGTGCTGGAATCGAAAGCGCACAAAAACACGTTCGTTTCGTTTCGTAACGCGGCGTAAGAATCTCCCGGCGTGCCTCTCGTTGGACGAAACGAACACACAATCACTTTCACTTTTACCCGTTCCGAAAGACCCCAAATGACTGTTAGCATGCTAATGTAATGTTGTTTCTATTTGAGAAGAGGTTTCATATCTTGCCTTGATCCCAATTTCTTCAGCTGTTTTTGTGCGAGCGTACTTGATGTTTCTGGACATGGATTCCAGACTGCTGTTCCTGCAGATGAACACATAAATATGATGATAAATAATTATTTCAATATCATATTCTACAGGGCAAAGCGTTTCTCGCAAAAAACACTTAGCCCTTAAAATTGCAAGGAAATATTTGTGAGTCAATAAAATAACAGAACGGACACATTGATTACTGATTTTAGAATTCAGTACGGTTATGTCAGTCTGCCACTAGTTCGAGTCTCATAAAAACACAGCATTTAGCAAGTAAAATCACATTTTAACATCAACTACTTTTTAAATTTTTTTTTATTGTGTTACATTCGGGTTGCTTTCTCAGTGAAAGTGCAACAGCCCAAAACAGTGACACCCATTCAAAACTAATTTAATGAAGACTCACCTGCCATGGAAGTCGACAAAGAGACGATAAATGTGGTGCTTGAGGGGTCTCAGAACACAAATGTGAAGAGTGGTCTCTATCAGAGCGTCGATATTCAAGATCTCGTTGGTGCCCAACTGTCACAAACAGCACTCTATACATCAGCACGTTAGTCATTGTGACTTCAGTGTACTCCTAGCTCTAAGAGCTACTTAAATTTTAAGATGTGCAGTGCAGTCTCTATAAGAGCATCAGTGCTAAGGCATAGCTATCACATACATGAACACACTAAACCACAGCATGTTAATCACTGTGAACGGATATACTTCAAGAGTTTTAGCTCAACAAAGCACTGCCACTTAAAGTGCTTCACCACAAACACCTGCACGCACAAAATATTTAACAGGTCAGAAGAAAAAGAAAAAAAAAAACTACATTAAACAATGCTTTATTGTCTCTTTATATCGGGAAATTCTGGGCCATCTCCTCTAGGAAAGGCGTAGTCGCGGCCTGTGGCGCGCCCAATCCCAACCTACTGAATATTAGTCTCGTTTTTGAAATTTTGCTGGAGTATCCGGTACTCGGTACCCGGAGAAAACCCCAGAGATGTTGCCCAAGTCGAAAGTAAATAATATTCAGAGAAACATAACGCCCAGAGTCGGCATCGATCCCATACCTGTCATGTACCAATTATTTCTAGCCTGTGGAAAAGGCAAGCTAGTCTCCCTCGCCTTAGACCACGCAGCCACAAATGTGTATGTGTGCACTTATGAATGGTCGGCATGTCAGCAGTTATCGTCCACGATGGCGCTCGTTACATAAGATTTTAACATTACTTTGACAGGATTATCTTCCGTCCAAATGTCAGTCATTGCTGGATTCTTAAGGTCCCAAGGAGGAAGGGAGGCAACTCTTTTCAATGCCAAGACATGTTATAAATAGAGCAGTGCTGAGTTTTCTCCCTTAGGTCAAGAGTATATTTTATTTCTTTTATAACATTTATACAGCACTTTTCCAGCTCAAGAGCTGCCCAGGGCGCTGGTCGATATAGGATCTAAATCAAGCCGCCTTAGGTGCCCACCTTCAACCTTTTGTCGCATAACCTGACGCCCAGGCGACTAGACTCAGCACAACCCTGGGCGACTGTAGATTGGGAGAAAAAAAACTAGTGTGTGCTGGGTGAATTTGTGGAGGCGGATAGGACATGAGCGTCAGGATCTTTAAAGTCCATGCAATAAGAACAGAGTAGACCTCGGTTTATACTCTCATCCGAAGGAATAACTACGACATAAGCAATCTCCAACTGATTATCACTTTTTAAAAAATGTGAATGCTTTTAAAGCAACAATCAATATGTACATGTAACAATCTCTTTAAAAAAAAAAAAGGCGCTAAGGTACCTGCAGCTAAGAGGAGAAATAAATAGATATCAGCTGCAAATAAAACTAAATAATTTTAAAAATCATTAAAAAAAGAAGAAACCTTGTTGCGCTCTCGCTCAATCAGATCTTCCAGCTGTCCTTCACCATGCTTCACAAGATAGTTTTTGATGCCAGACATGAACTGGCGAACCTGAAACATTTTGTTATCAAGTTATTCCATTATAGTTGTTATTGCATTGGTAAACGAAGGGGAGGGGGACACAACATAATTTGTGCGTCCATATGTTGTCTTAATAGGAGAACAGTGACACAATAAAGTTGACTCTTGTGGCGGCAATGTCGATGTTGGTGTGACAAGAGCGCATAGTGTAAGAGAGATGAGCAAATCATATTGCGGGATTCCACCTTAAATAATAAAGTCATATAATGAAATTTTTTGGTTAAATGCAGATGTAATTTTTTTTACATCGTGCTCACACAGTTGTAATCTGCTTTATATTAGAAGAACATTTTAATCTGGAAACAAAAGGGTTATTTCAATAAATAAATGTACAGTCAAAAATAATAAGAGTTGGCTTCAACTCCTGAGGAAGCATTTCAGCGAAATACATACATTGTGAAAATTATTTAAAATCTGCTGCGTTTTATTGTCCATTTTCTTCTTTCGTCTAGTCTTCTGATCAAATCAATGTTCACTTTACATACACATGAAGTATTATACTTACATTTCTCATCACAGTATGGGGATTCCTTTCCTGGCTGTCTATGGTGCACTGAATAAAGTTTTCTATGGTACTGCCGAACGTTGTGCTGTGATCTTGAGATAACCTGCAATTTGTAAAATTAAGAAAAATAAATCGACTGCAAAAAAAAAACATAAAAAAGCGTTACATACGATTGAGCAGCAAATAATGATATAACACTGCATATTATTGAGGTAGAAATTAAATTATTTCAACGTTTTCAGTTTTTATTTAAATAACAAAGAAAACCAATACACACTCTCTATACTCACTTGTAAATATACTCTCTGATCTTGTTTCCAGGGTTCTGCTTTGTGTGCTTGTGAGGCACTGCCACAGAAACAAGTCAAGTTTAAAGTACATGTCACGCACAACTTCAAGACATTTATCGTATCCACATATAATGAAAAGTTTAAATGAGAAAACTGTGAAATATGTGACAGATAATAATAATTTAATAATATTTATGAACATAAATTATAATTATTAACATAAATTTGCAAATGAATTCAAAAGATGAGAAAAAAGGGGAGAGTGTGAAAACTTGCAAAACCCAAAAAATGTCAATTGATCCAATAACAGGTAAAGTCCTTTGTAATTTTCGTAAACGCACGCACGCATACAAACGAAAAAAAAAACAAACATGACTCAACATATTTGGAAAAATAGGCTACAACCCAACAATGAAACACAAATCATTGTATTATATGAATTGTCTAAAATCCAACTTTGCGTTCATAGATAACATGAAATACACCAACCAGTATGCTGGAGAGTGGAGGAGCCAAAGACCGAAGGCATTAAGACCTCGTCATCAGACAACCCGGCAGCACTGCACGCATCCATGGTGATGTGGTGACAGTTGATGACATCAGGGATGACGTGGGACGACCCTATGGTGGTTTGGTGATGGTGACTAGGCAACTGGTGATGGCTTTGGCTAGGCTGCTGCAGGACGTTTCTGTTCACAATCTGTTCCAACACAATCATTATGGGCAGTCAAGAAGATGGAGGAGGTGGAGGAAGGGGATGATGATGATGATGATGATGATGATTATAATGATGATGATGATTTGTTCTCTCATTTGTTCCAAATGCCATTAACAGACTGAATCAAAGGGCTGGGAGCTCTGCATCATCATCATCGTCATCATCCTCTCGAGGATGTACTCAGTACCCCCCCCCCCCCCTCCCTCCATCCCTACACTCCTCGATGGATTGTAGTACTACATGATGTATGGTGATGGAGGAAGTAATCCAATGTGTCTCTATGAGTTCTTGAGACCGATGTAATATTATATTACACAAGTACACATCAGAGGAAATCCCAACAATACTAATAACATAGATAAATAAATAAATAATATTAGGAGTGGGTGGTGGGTGTGCAGTGAAGGGAAGAGGACGGGTTAAGGCAGAAGAGAGAAGACGTACAAGTTAATAAATTAGTCAACGTTATTTATACAGCAATAATGGAGGCATGAAGGTGGGTGGAGGTGGAGAGGAGGAGTGCGGAGACCAGCAGACAGCTAACCAGTGGCTTCTTGCTGTATTAATAATGTATGTACATTACAACAATATATATATTGTGTGTGTGCGCGCGAGGGAGAGAGAGCTGTATTTAGCCTGCTGTTATACTGAGGGAAGGGTGTTCTAATGTCTTCTTGTATTATTATTTTCTTTTGCCATGTATTCACTGTGACACAACAAATGTTCCCATGTTTTTTTGGAATAAAGATTTCTTGACTTGACTTGACTTGATGATGATGATGATGATGATGATGACGATGATTATAATGATGATAATGATGATGATGAAGCTTTAAACGACGATGACGACGAATTCTCACACATTCCCATTAAGCTTATAGTTCCTCAAAACTCCTCAACAAGACCTTGAAAAGAAGATAAACTGTTACATATATGGTTATATATACAATCTGAATACAATATATATATATATATATATATATATAATTTGATTGTATTCAGATTCATCATCTTTTGCCCCTTGAAGTTAATCAGTTAAAAACATTTGCAATGAATAAAGTGTGGGCTTGGCAAAAGCTTTAATCAATTCTCCAGTTGCTCGTTTTATTTAACTGACATTGTTATTGTTATGTTAGAGAGATAGTAATAGTACCTGTGTGTATGTATGTGTTCATCATCATGAATGTTTGTTTAAATGCGTGAATCTGTATGCATGGTCTTTATCATCTTGATGAAAAAAGACGTTAATAAAACAACCAACCAACCAACCATGGTTATGTCTTCTGTATTCGTTTTAAAAAAAGTGCTAACGTAGCATCAAAAGTTCATACTGTGCAATGTGCTAAATACATAATATTTTTTCAAAGCCAGCCTATTATGAAACACACAGATGCAGTAGTACCCGAAAGTAATCATTATCCAAGTAGACAAACCTTGAGAGGAACTTGTCAAACAATGCTATAATTATTAGAATGCAGTAGCTATAACAACTAATAAATAATAAATAAATATCAAAAATAATAATTATGACATCAAAGATGATTACACTGTAATACCATAAACACTGTAAGTACAAAGTTGAGCTACTAACCGGCTGCTGCTGCTGTACGTGATTGGGGTTGGACAGGGACCTGACCAGCTGTGCATGGTGTCTCCGATTCGCCGCACTCTGCAGGAACATGGACATCGGTCTCTGCTGGACCTGACCACCCGCTGTCCCATGTACCGCTGCTGCTGAAGTTGCGGCCGAAGCCATTAGTTGCTGTTGCTGTTGCTGTTGCTCAGCAGCAGCCTTCGCTGCAGCTTTCTGCTGTACCGTCACTCTAGGCTGAGGCTGCGGCTTCATCTTCAAAGAGCTGATAGTATTGGCATCCTGAGCAGCCAGTCTAGCAGCGTTGACATTCAGCAAGTTACTATTGCTGGTCTGAGGCGAAGAAACGTTGGTCTTACCAGGCACAATGTTAGCAGTCTGCACAGTGAGAGCCTGTTTGACTATCGTGTGCTGTTGCTGCGTGGATGTCTGCAGCTGCACGGGAAACTCGCGCTGATGCTCTTCCTTCCTAAGCTGTTGTTGTTGTAGCTGTTGTTGTTGTTGTTGTTGTTGTTGTTGTTGTTGCTGCTGCTGTTGTTGTTGTTGAAATAATTGCTGGTGTTGGTGATAGTGCTGTTGGAAAGACTGGTTGGCTTCTTGCCATTTGAGAACCCTTTCTTGAAGATCCATGGCAGGAGGAAGTTTGGATGACGACGATGTGGATGATCGGATCAATGTATCTACGACTCCACCCTCCCACGGCATGCAGAAGATGGTTCCGTGACTAGAGGCTGAAGGTGGGGCGTAGGGATTGAAGTTGTCGTACTCTGATAGCGGCTTTCCTGCTTGGGCCACCAGCTGCTGCATCTGTACGGGCCGCACTAATAGTTCAGGCATGGCACATGAAATAATGTCCTGTACAGTTGATGACTCGGAAAAATAAGAGCCGCGGTTAGTGTGGATTCTGGCGTGCGGCAGCCTACTGCTGTGGTACACTGGGAAGGGGTGAGAGACAGATGCGGGGCTGGAGGAACGATCTTCCTCAGGTATAAACAACGAGGTATCCAGCTGGGGCTCAGCAGCGGTGGCAGTGGCGGCGTACGGAGAACCACTTTGAGACAGAACTTTGGTGCCCAACTTCAATCTATGGAAACGTTCCTGCCAGCCAGGCTTTTTGCCCCCGAGTTTCGACACTTCGTGGGGCGTGCGCATGCTCTGACTACGAGACATGCCCACCCCTGCCTTGCCCCCCGCCAGGTCCACTCTGTGGGGCTTCACTTGCACACTCCCCACTCTCTTGGGCATCATATCAGCCCGGCGAGGACGCGCATTCAGCAGGTCGGCTTGGTGGATGGCATCGTGAGACGAGATGGTGACCAGCCTGGATGGTTCCCCTGTTACGTTTGGCTTAGCGCCTTTAACATCAGTGGATTGCTCAGCTGGCAAAACCTGACTGGACACGGAAGGAGCAGACCGCCTTCTCACTCCGCTTCTAGATGATCGCGATTGTCTTTCTCGAAACACAACAGCATCTGCAGGCTCGGCGTATACGGGACTAGCGATGGTGGCCAGAGAAGAGTCTGAGGAGGACTTCAGCCTGGACAATCTGCCAGCTAAAGGGTGTAAAAACTTGTTTTTGAAACCTTTTGTCTTTTCTGGCTTGGAGTTAGGCGCTATGGGAGGAGAGGTCCTTGTCGCCTGAGAAGCAGAGTTCACAGGCTCCGTCCTTGTTATTGGCACTGCTAACTGTGGTGGCGCGCTACTTTCTCTCACCATACCACTCAATCCACCGTTCATGGCAAAAAACCTGGTAAAATCTGACCTAGCGGAGGTGACTGCAGAACCCGCATCATACGCGGCACCACCACCACCGTGGACGCTTCCGTTTTTCACACTGTCTGTATCGTAGAAAGAACTGCGCCAGATGTCCTCGTAGTCACTCATCTTGTCTGACAAAGTACTTCGAAAGTAAGTGTTGTCGGGTAGGTGCAACAGCTCCACAGGTGTCATGGAATAAAGGTTGGGTTTGCCTTTAGGCGGGTGCTTGATGAGAGAAGTAAAGTCAGTCTGGCTGCTGGCGTCAGACATGGCGCCCCCTAGTTGGAGAGAAGCCCCTACTAAGTGTATGTGAGGGACGCCGGCAGCACTTTCATCTCCACTACTGTCTGTGGACGTGGGTGTATCATTGAGTTCACGCCCTAAGCGCAACAGATGAGGGCCGAAACCCAGGTGAGCATTGGTAGGGGGTGAGGCGAACACTCTGCGAGGGTCGCTGTGTGCTACCGTCAGATGGGACTGCTGGGTGGATGTGGTGGTGGTGGCGACGGTCACCTGCGCACTGAACTGTTCATGGAAAATGTGCTGTTGCTCTTCACTGACTTGATGGGTAGTGAAGTCTGAAAAGTCGGAGACAGAGCGCGACGCTGACACTTGCGGCTGTCTCGGAGGGCTAACTGCCGGGTACGGGTGTCGGACAGCTAGTTTGGCTAGAGGCTGAGACGTTGGCTGGCGTATGTCGATGGGTTCGCTAGTGGACTTGTGCAGCCCTGACCCTCCCAATAGAGAGGTCGCCAAGAAAGCAGGTGAGGGGGTGGGAGTCTTGCGTGAAACGGGTGACAACCAGAAGTCTGAAACAAGATAGACAACGAAGTATTGATCAAACTGCCGTTATTACTATGTGATACATCCAGTGCCTAAAACAAACGAGGTCAAAAGCAAATAAAAACGTATCAATATCGTTCTTTAAAAATAAATCTCTTATGTACTTGTGCCTTACTGATTTCAACGGAGTCACCATTACACACCCACACAATATATATAATTTTATTATAATCCATGTAGCCTACATATACTCAACAAATAACTTTATTTCCCACCCTAATCTGCAATCAAGATCAATACTATTACCCCTTGTAAAGCTGAACTGTTATATAAGTGAAATATAAAAACAGCCAGCTGTGATACACACTGTGCAAAAGCAGATCGCTTTAGCAATAAATCCTATTGCACTCCTACCAGCCCCAGCCCCCCAAATTAACCCCGGCTGCAGTCACCCCCCACGCCCACCCTCAACACCTCAAACCCCCACGCTACACTCCAGTCTCACCTCCACCCTGCTACTTCGACAGCTGTAACCCAGACGATGCAACAGGTTGTCACCACTAGTAGTAGTCACTCACACAGCGTTAAGTGCAATTTTGTCTGTCCTACAATTTAGGTCAATGACAATGTGAACATTTTAAACACCACTGCACTGTTAAAGACTATTATGCGCCTGTAATTTACTCCGTTGTATTGTAAAAAAACACAACAAACTAATTGCTCTTCTTGCATACCCCCCCCCCCCCCCCGAACTGCCCTTAAATAACTGACACTACCCAGTTTATAATGGTATTGACGAAAAATTGAATAAATGGAAACGTTTAACGCCTTGCAGCAGTGTTTTCAGTTTTAACTGTCATGTTACTGATACTACGTTTTGATTCTTTGTTCAATGAAAAGTTAATAATGCTCAAATACCCTAAACCGTTATTAACAATAACGCCACTTTGTACGCGTGTATGCAAATGCTTGGTTGGTTGGGTTGCCTCAGTGGTAAATGGCATTATCAATGCCCTCGATTGCAACAAGTATACACCTATAACATCTTAAAGTCGAATCTGACTTCAGCAAATTAGCTTTAAACAAAGCTGCCCCTTAGCGCACTGAGAATCTCCCTGTATATATAATTTAAAACCAAACAACAACAAAAACTCCACAACGTAACACGAATTTAGGCCCTTTTAGTACGTTTGAAGTATGAAGTCTGTTTTTATTGTTTTTGTTTCCTTCCAAAGTTTTCACGCGGCAAACAAATTCCTGGTGTTTTATGGGCACAATAAAATTTTTGATTCTCATTCCGCTCTCTGAACAATAACAGAAAACCCACATTTCACTGAGGAACTATACTTCAACTCTTCTTCCAACCCCTTTCCCCCTTCCTCCCCCAAACCTCTATCCCCATGCCCTCCGGCACTGCTCAAGCTATTACTTACATAACTGACACTAATCCGTCCAGTCCCCTCCCAACCCCTTTTTCTAAGTCAGTGAACAACGATCATAAACAACATAAAGTCCTTTAGCCAAAGTAAGCAGCACTCATGTCCCTCGCATAACTGAACCAATAAAATTAGAAAGGGTCGTGTCCTAAATAAACCGCAAATTATCGTTGTCTGTAGAACAATAGGCAATGACAGACAATAAAACAGTACAGCATTAGACTAGCCATCAAGTGCCATCGCATCAAATCCTACAAAGTAAAAGTAATCAAATCACCCATCACTATGACAAACGCGTAAGCATGTACACTAAAAGTACAATTCTATATTCAATAAATGAAAGCCATAAGCAAAGCAAATTTAATGGACACTGCAGTAAGCAAAAACAAAAACAAACACTTATTTTTCTTCTTTTTCATGGGTTAAGCAGCCACAATTCATTTGATGCCTCTTTTTATTTAAACACGAGGCAAAACACAATACCATAACAGACAAAACACTATAAACAGTTACAGGCCATTCATTGTCCGGCCTGTGGTCAGGCCAGTTTGGTCCCATGCTTGTCCAATAAAGACAGTGTCCGGCCCGTCATGTTTGTGACACCGACCAATTTGTCTTACACAAGTATTAAGCTGTAGTCATTCTTTCTATAATCTTCTCTGACCTGTCCGGCTAGTAGGTTACAGTACTCAAACCAACTATATAACGAGTATTGTTCTTACATACCAGCTCAAAGAGCTGCTCAAGTACGCTGATCGTCGAAATCCAGCATGCACAAAATAGCTTGCGGAAATCTGAAGCAAACCCATGTCACTCATATAGGGCCTAAATAGCACACGGATTGGCGCTCTAGACAACTAAACTATGACTTCTGCCACATTGGGACTAAATGAGGGTTCTTTCCGGTTCTGGAGAACAAAGTTGTAGATATTATTCTTCATCCTATTCTGACGAAAAAATGCATAGTTTCTTGGAGAAGAAGAAGATTTTACTCATTGACTGGTTTATTTAAAAACCCATGCAAGGATAATTATATCAAAACGTATTTTCAAGAAAACATAAGAAGGAGAAGAGTAAATTAATTTTCTTATAGTTTCTTCCACTGACCTTGGCCCAGCATGGCAAGAGAGGCTAGTTCCCTCGATGACCGCGCTTGTAAAATAGCTGTAGGCAACGTCAGGCGATAGGGCAGCTCATCCCTGGTAAAAACAGAGGGCACTCCAAAGTCAAAATTAACATTACTTCAAAATATTTGAAAAACAAAAAACATTACAAAAAGGTCCATTTTACAATTAGTGGCGAGAAAATGCTCTCGGGATTATGATGAATTGCTTCCTGTATCGACATTCCTCCCGCCTCCACCCCGCTCCCCTCCCCAACCCTCTCTTCATAATCATGAATGGATCCTTTAGTAGTACTTGACAAGGGTAAAAGAGCAATGCATCTCTTAAATTTTATTACAGCAGTATTTATTCTGCAAATGGACGACATTATACATTAGGTATTTTATTAATTTATTTAATCGTTATTATATAGCGCTTTTCCAGGTCGAGAGCTGCTCAAGGGGCTGACTGATATAGGATATGACCCAATCCGTCCGAGGCGCCCACATAACACAGTTTACCAATGCAGCCAAAGTTTTGCAGTTCCTTTTGATATTTCACGTATTTATTTTTCAAGAATGTATTTTTGGAAAAGAGTTTCATTAAGCATGAAACTCGATTTTGTATATCGTTCCCACATCTATTTAACGAGTGAGCATTTAAGCAATAGGAATATGACATTAATCCTTTGTCTAAAGCTTCTGTTCGAGAAAATCGTTCAAAGATGTAGGGTTCTATACAGAATAAAACAGACCTTGATGCAACGTTTTGTATAGTTTTGTCTAATATTTCACTATTTTTCATGCATTTCCTTTTCGGGTGAGCTTTCTTGCAATATTATAAGAATACGAATATGACATATTGTGTTAAAAGTATGCAGATCTCTCTCTCTCTCTCTTTCTCTCTCCCTCCCCTTTTATGGGCTGGTGGCCCGAAGAAGTTTGTGTTTGTAAAGTGTAACTATGCTTTTTGGAAAAGTAAACGGACGATGTCCAAACGTCTCTCCTTCCCTCTCTCTCTCTCTCTCAAGGGCACAAACTGAAACACACCTCAACTCTTTCCTCGCACTCAGAAACACCGTCATATCGCCATAACAAAACCTTGCCGAGTTCGAATAATAAGCGAATTGCCAATTACGCGACGTTAGTCGCCGATTTCGCCAAATTTACTGCCGAATAAGCGAAATCTGCAACATTTTACAAGCTCTTCACATTCTCGGCAAAACCTTGCTGATTTTACGCATTGAGCACGTCCGTGCCGATTTCGCGTAATGGGCAAGTACGTGATATGGGTACGACACGCACACTCTTGAAAACCCTTACAAATATTCAACATAATGAGCGATGAGAGATGGTATGGAGTGGAAGAAGTGTGCCGAGCCTTGCAGTCTCATGCCGTAGTCCGTGGCTTCTATCAAATAGTGGTCAACGTTCGCTCTATCTGTCAGACGGTTCTGGACGGAGAGGGCCAGAGACATGGATTGGCTGGACTTGCGTATCAAGAACACCTGTAAAACGGACAAAAGACAAACATGTAGTGGTAGCGAGGCGATGAGGCGAGGCAGGTGTACACCAAAAATTATATCAATCTGTCCACCCAAGTTTGAGAAATTGCGCGAACACACACATTTTCACAATTTATTCCGAATTTTCGACAGAGCATTATTATACAAAGCAGCGTCTTCTGATTGTAATGAGATACAACATTGAAACAACAGGCGCATGAAAAAAATGAACTCACAACCACGCACTCAACTACACAATATTCACACAACATTCACACACACACACCCACACACACCCATACACACCTATACACACACAATGACGGACAAAGCGAAAGAAATATATTGCCCATATACATTACATGTAGATCTATAGCGGAAATATAAAAATGAAGAGACATTTTGTCTTTACAAAAGTGTTGTAAAAATCTAAATATTGACAATTTTAGCCTACAAATATCTTGTTTTCGTCTCTCTGTCTCTCTCTGTCTCTCTCTGTCTCTGTCTCTGTCTCTCTCTCTCTCTCTCTCGTAAAACAAAAGAGAAATGTTTAAAAGTTGTATTTATAGGATCAGAGATTTACGAAGTGAAAATAAAAATCCCTCAGTTAAAAACTTCAAACACAAACTGTAGTGGGGTTGTGCTTCGATATATTATATCTGTATCCATAAAACAATTGACATAACTATTAACATCCTATAGAAATTATAGCCATGATATATGCAAACCGTGTCCATAATATTAATTGGTGAAGATTTCAATAACTCGAAAAGCCTAATCCACTACAACAGTTTTTGGAGTTTTAACTTTGTCAAAGGTTTCTCAGCCGAAGGGTTTTCTTTTAGCCGACAAGAGGGATGGGAGGTACGGGAAGACAAAACATACACAAATAAATATGAACGGCAATACTCAATAAACAATAAATGCAACCCCGAATAGAACATTCCACGGAGTAATAAAAGTTATGAAGTGAATGTACAAACAAACAAGCCCCGTAGATGCAAACTTTTGAAAAGTCATGTAACTATTGTTATAATCGTGTTCAGCAAACTCATGAAAATTAAGCAAGCTCATACACATAGACAAACAAACACACACATACACACACGCAGGCACGCGCGCGCGCTCGCACATGCACCCTCAATGAATAGCGACAACATCCAAACAACACACACACACACACAAATTTTTGTTTCTTCTATCAGTTGAGAGTGCGCAGTCAACTAGTTGAGTATTCTAGGTTCTAAAACTTAAGTGCTAAAAAAAATCTTATCAATGTAAGGTAATTCAGACTATCAGATACATACCCCAGTCTCCCTGTCTTTGAGCAAATGGACGGCTCCGGCCCGGCTCATCTGCGAGAGAAGCCAGATAGTGTGAGTTTTGGTCAGTCGTTCCACCAAGGTGATAGGTCGGAGGTCACCGCTGGAGTGACTGTCGTGCTCGTGCGAACCGCCGCCAGACTGCACTGCAGCCGTCATGGTGGATGCCGTCGTTGTTTCCAAATGCTGGTGATGATAGGATACATTAGTCATTACAGAGGATTTATACGAACATGATTATAATGAATGATCAATATATACTTCATTAACCTTCCCCGATGGTCCTGGGTTAAAAAAAAAAGTACCAACACCTCCATTAAAATCATCATAACTGTCAAAGTTTTGATTATAATCCATTGAAATTTATTCCTTTTGTTAATGGATAATTTCTGCATATATTGACCAAATTTTAAATGTTTATGATTATAAATTAAATAATAAATAAACAACAAAGTTTTCATTTAACCTAATACAGGCGCTGTACAGCACAATATAAACGTTGAACAGAATTTAAAGAATTGGGAAAGGGGCGGGAGGCGGGATGGAGTGGGAAGGGGGAAGGGTGGATTAGGACTGTTAAAGCAATACACATCGTGTCTTATATATTATCCTGGTGTGAAGTGCATGAACTTGAAATATGTTTTTTCTAAACACGCGTTGGCAGGAGGTCCTAACAGCGCAAGCATGCCGTAAGGTCATCATAATTATATATTTGTTTAGGCCTTACCTTGGGGAAACGTTGAAAAGCACTACCAATATTGTCAGATAGGCAATGCAGACACGTGCGTTTTCACACGAAAAAAGCTTGTATTCATGCACGCACGCAAACACACACTCACACACACACACCTTGCACTTCTGCACTGTATACGAACGCACGCACACGCGCGTTTTACACACAGACGCAACGCACGCTCTCACACTCTCGCATCCACTCACACCCATACACGTGCACAATATATTTGCTAATAACAAACATACGCAGTCAGTTAGACTGGAAGACAGTCACTCAGACAGATAGTCAAACAAACACACTCTTATTAAAAGAGCTTATGGCCCATGTTCATGATCTTGGGTCCAATGTTAAATGAGGAATTTGAAGTTTCTCGTACCAGGAAAGGTCAAAACGATTACATTACATTACATAATTATTGCTTTAGGTCCAGCGGACTCTTCCGAGCCAAATCAGGACCAAAACCGACAAAATATGTTCTTCCTTTAAAAATACAGAAACAGCGGGTTTTAGGTGTGTGAGAGGGAAAAAGTGAAAAATCAAATAGAGAGAGAGAGAGAGAGAGAGAGAGAGAGAGAGAGAAGACGGAGAGAGAGAGAGAGAGAAGGCGGAGAGAGAGAAGACGAAGAGAAATAATGAGAGTGTGGGTTCGGTCATTATAGTCTCTTAAGATGTTATTTCACACTCACCCTGTGTTTGGGTCCAAAGTGATTGGGATCGAAGACGAGCGGAGAGTTGGTTCCGTGTGTCCTTTCATCGTGACCACTGTCCACTGAGAGATTGTCACTGGACGAGCTGACCAGGCTCTGGCTGCTCCTGCAAAAACACAACAGTAACATCAACATGAATTTCTCTGAGAAAAGGGATGGACATTTCGTGCTTGATTCGAAGGTGTTTTCTGTACACTTGATGGGTGATTCTCGTACCCACACGAATCAGTAACACCTACAGGAAGTTCTCGAGGGAAAAAAAAAGAAAGAAAAGAATGCAAATTAAATATATGATGATGTGATGCATGGTCGTACTTATGCAAAAAAGTTAAACTGCAACGTATAATATGTTTTCTCTTAAAAACAGAATGCAAATTTAGGGCTTGATATTGCTATTCCTATGGACAGACAAAGCAGCAAACCAGCAACATGATTGTTTTTCGGGAGAGAGAGAAAAAAAGAGAGAGAGAGAGAAAAGCTAGAGAGAGAGAAAAAAGCTAACTGGTACATGTAGTAGCATTAGTTAAAAAACACAATTCGTACAATGACCTCCGTACTATCACTAATAATATTGACGGAACAGTTGTACATGTAAAGGGATAGAAACAAAAACACTTAGGCGAAGTGCTGCAAATTATGTTAATGTTTTTATTACAGATCTTTCTCAATCAACCCTATGACTTGATCTGAAAAAAGGAAGAAAGAAGTCTAAAGAGGTGTAAAAGAGGTAAAAACAACAAACACTTCTGTAAAGTGCCAAATATTTCTTTATATGTTAAAAACCTTTCTATAAGCAAAACGTTAAATCGAGGACTCTGTACAAAACTTAATGAATTGTTATGTTTTTTGTTACACAAGCCACAATCATTGCATCAGTTCTTTAAATAAATAAAAATACTGGCAACATTCTTGACGCACCTCTTTCCACACAGAGACGGAATTAAGGATAATTATGTGCAGGTAGGCAGATAATGTGTCACAGTCCTACTTTTATAAACATTGCCCTACTTTTCATACCCATTTATGCATAAGGGGTTTATAAAGAAACTCCTCGTGAAGAATTATGATTTCATTAACATTAAAATCCATAAGTGAGTGATGGAACGAGTCAATGAATAAAATATGATAATTTATTATTAAATGAGTGCACGATAACCAAAGATTGCATGTTAATTTAAAACAATTGCGGTTGAAAAAAAACTTTTTGAGAGAAGTCACTACAGGATATATCATAGCCTTTGCTATAATACACATACTCACTGCACTGCGTAAACAGAACATAAAGCCTTTTTCGTCAAATATACACCACGTCATGATTTAGGACGAAAACACCATTTTACTATTACATAAAACGTAGGCCAATACAAACACACAATGATATATTTAACCTTCTTGCTCTTATCGTAGCTTCGTAATCTAATACAGAAATAAGATAACACAACACATGAATGTATTTCAATGTCTAGCTTTAGTTTTCTGTATATCGTCATTCAACATACTATACGCACTGATGCAACTTTAGAAAAATGCGGGCTTGCTTTTTTTTTAAACACGCCATGTTAAAAGGAAAGGACACGTTGAAATTGCTCTGACCTGCAGTGATGTCTACAATGTTGTTCTTAAGGAAGGAAACTCTCGGGGGGAGAGAGAGAGAGAGAGAGAGAGAGAGATCAGATTTTAATTTGAAAAAGAAAGAGATTTCTCTTATATAGCGCACTTACAAGCTCAGAGAGCTTCTCAAGGCGCTGGCCCGTAATATCCAGCAATCACAAAATAGTTTGCTGAAGTCAGGATTCGAACCCACGTCGCCCAAGACGCACTCACACAAGTCGTGCGCTCTGACCACTGATGAAAAACATTTTTCCTTACAAATGGATTCCAAAAGGTATAATAAGGCTATATAAATATAAATTAAAACAACGAATTAAAACCGTATGTATGTATAGTACAAGTGAAATGAAAGAAAAACGACCACCGTAGAAGTAGCAAGTATATATTTAGTACACTACCACACATTACATTTTCTCTGTTTTCTTCTTTTCCTTTGATCATCTCTCCCTCTTTCTCTTCATATTTTTTATGTATCACTTGGTGTTAATTTAAGATGTACTTTCCTGTCTGTATTTCAAACAAGAAACATTATAATTTGCAAGAACATGTACATTGATTCACCGGTTAAAAGAGAGAGAGATGGAAAAGGAGGAGGAGGAGGAGGAGGAGAAGAAGAAGAAGAAGAAGCAGAAGAAGAAGAAGAAGAAGAAGAAGAAGAAGAAGAAGAAGAAGAAGAAGAAGAAGTTAAGGTTTAATTCAAGCTGTCAGTTGTCGAGCAATAGAAACGAAACAATTGTATGAACAAGTCAAACAGAGACTCGAACCAATCCTTCATCATGTTGTGAGTTTAATGGGTGTTAGCTTAGACAAGAGTTGTAATGTTGAACTTACCCTTGCAAACACTTTTTCACGCAAGACGCCACCGTTTTCACGCAGACGTTATTCTTCATCAGTAAATCCCGAATCCGTGGGCACACTCCACACACGCGACACTTCACAAAGCCTTATTAATCGCACGCTACACTATCGTACTGTGGTAAATCCAGTCACACAAGAAATCGGGCACATTATAAAAATGTACAGGATGCCATGTACATTATTAATATTAATACACAGCCACTGTATATATTGAAGTCGTCGCTGGTAGTCGAGTTCTTTGACTAGAAGTCTAATAACTATTAAAGGTTTCTGCATTATCTCACGTTGATACAAGTTCCACACTTCTGGTAGATCTATAAATGTAGATGCAATTGAATTTCGTTATAAATAGTCCTTTGTGTTATGACTTCAAATTGTATGTCATCTATGATCATTAAAAACAAATCTTAACAAAAACCTGCAGTTTTATATCTGCCAAAAGGCCTATGTCAATTCTGTCAAAGTCAGTTGTTTTTTCTCCCTCAAATTTCGCTGGAAACATTAACCCAAACGATGAAATGAGTTTAAGAAAGGAAACGCTACACGAACGTGCGTGTTAAATGAAAACAATTGCGGATGAAAAAAATTGGGGGGAGAGAAGTCAGTACAGGATGACATGCTGCACTACTCTTTCTACACACACCACAGTGGTGTTTTGATGGATGATGTAGTCCTTGTTGCAAAGGTGTTTAAGGAAAAGGCTAACACTAACACAGTCACAAAGTCATACATACACACGCGCCACAAATGTATATATATTTAATACCATAGTCTGTCTATTAGAGACGTTTGTCTCAGACTCTGTGTTTTAGGGAAGTTTGTTTCAAATACTGGGTGGGTGGGAAACGGTCGTTTACAAAACAGATGGACATAATTATTGAACTTAAATACAATGCTTGCTTTGACGAATAATGTAATAATTGTTGAAAAGACGGTACATTCTCGCCACAGCTGTCAAAACGCAAATACGCTTGAGAGTGCTGTTAGAAAATGCTGGCTGCTCAGTAGTCCGAGGATGTTACAAAAACATTGGCTGCTTATGATAGACAGGAACACTCAACTAATGCATGGCACCCTTTAATGAATGAAACCCTTTATATAGCTGAATAATAAAAGTGGCTAAAACCACGCCCCGTATGGGTGAATATAATAAATGTATAGTCACACAGATTAGTACACAAAGATTATAGTAACCTACTCTATGTATATACTACTTCGTGCAATGCATAATTATATAATTAAAAGCAACGCGCAATACCTAATACAAGGCGGATTCTATTATAGGATCAGCGTTGGATAATGACCGCGTTGATGTTGCACAATGAGGAAAGTTCTCTATTGTTATTGTACTTGCTCAGATTTAAAAAAAACCACAAAAACACCAGTATTCTATTACAGGATGAATGTTGTTGACGGGTTTATATGCGGCAGGTGCGAAACACCGTAAGAAATTAATACAAGCGAAGGATTTTGCTATAGAATCAATGCAGGGTTGTTTAAAACAAAATTTAACGCAGGCTTGCTTGCACAATGCATGTCACAATGTGCAAAACAATACTCATTTTAATAAATGACAAAAGGTGAAGATCTTTCATTCATCGAAACCGAGTACGCTCATTAACGATGCTTTCAGATATTGTCTGTATAAATTATGAGTTGGTGTGACAATAGTGGGCGCGCCTGAATGAAGAAGTATGTTGTTTTATATGAATGAACTCTGTGTGTGTGTGTGTGTAAAGAGAGAGAGAGAGGGAGTGTGTGTGTGGATGTGCGCGCGCGTGTGTATGCGTGCGTTGTGCATGTCGCTTTGGCAGTGTAGTGTTAATGTCTGCATTTTTTTTTTAACAACGGGATAAGATTACATTCCGCAAACAACTGAACCCATAAATCTTTTACTGCACCGAGAGCTGGCTAGCCTAGCAAATATTTCAAATGCAGGACAAGTCTCAAAACTTAACAGTCTGAACACCGTAGTTGCTCCTTTAAAACTAAACCATTAACGCCAAGACTTTCCCAAATAAAATAACACGACTCTTCAGAGACACATACGTGTACATCTGACGCATGTGTGGCTGACGAAGCTCTGCAACTGCCGCGTTTCTGTAAGAAAGCAACCCGTATTTCAACCGCGAGGGTGATGAATTAAATGTAATCCAAAATCTGAACATTCAATCAACTAATAATTCTTCAATCTAGTTTCCAATGGTCCAAAACTATAAAACACACCTACGGCGCGAGGAAACAATCAAAGCCACTGCGTAAGTGTAATTAAACCTATCTCTTATTTGACGGAACAAGAAAAACGGCAATGAAAGAGCACGCTATCTATAGACTGAATAAGAACCACAATGTTACTAACAACAAACAGTTATCCTGACATGCGAGATCCAAAAATTATCCTCAAAATGAATTTACGAACCAAAAGTATATCCAAAATAACTACAACACACTGGTTTATCCAAAACAATTACAAGTCAATCACATAAACAAGACGAAGACAACTCAGTGCTACGCTCATAGACGGGAGTACAATTTAATAGACTCTAATTTCAATGAAAATCAAACTATTTACCACAAATAAACAATTTTTATTTTGACGCAAAAATAACCGTCAATAAGAAAATCCAGAAAGTATATATATATCCATAAAGTATAGAAATCTATCATGGAGACCCATGACGAACATCCCACAAGGTAAGATTACACTCACAAACGACAGTACTCCAGTTCCACACACGATTGGCGAGACTAACTCCTGACAAGTGAACGTAAGTGCTACAACTGAAAAAAGTCGTACTACGCTTTTCCAAACAGTTCATCGGTCACACCTTACTTTTGCTCAATTCTATCAATATTGAATGGGACGCTTGAAAAAAAAAAGAAAAGAATCGCTACGCTAACGCTGTCAATACAAAACAGGATGAGCCAGCAACATGTTTCACAGTCATCAATGGGAGTTTTCTATGCCCACTTATGAATACATTTTGTCAAAACTAAAAACTCCTACGCGACAAGCGCTCTCTGCACCCTCAACTGTAGTTCCGGCTAAAACGCCTGTCGTCGCCTTTGGCTGCATGCAATCTACCAGACAAAAAGCAAACTAACATGCAGCGCGAGCCGGTAATAAAAAATAAATATCTAAATTTTTAAGTCCAGTGCGAGAGCCACTCCTCTTGTCTTACTGCGGACGGACGGTGGAGTGAGTCTGTGTGTGTAATACTAAAGAGCAGTAAGCGCAGTGGTGGTGGCAGGTCTTAAATATTTTCAACGAGGTGTCAGCGACTCCGCCGCGCCCTGGACGGTCCCATCGACTGTAAAGCCCACCATGTCAGACGTATTTATACATTGAAACAAAAAGACTTATGCATAATAATGCATTATTAGGGATTAGTTATGTAGTAGTAGTTGGTGTAGTAGCGTATTATGAAGGGTTGGCGCAACAGGGGGAGCGCGCTCGCTCGATTTTTATTTCATTCATACACCGAACAACCACTCGTATCTACAAACTAGGCAGACTATACAGTGCATGTACTGCCTGTCAGAAACCAATGATTCCACACACATGGTAACCGCTGGCAGACGCTATGATTGTTTGTTGTAATCAGCACGCGCCGATCTCATACACACATCTCTCAGTCTTTGTCTCTCAGTTCGCGGTAGACGGATCGCAAATGGTTAGTGGATTCATTATTATTAATTATACTAATGCACCCTCTCAGTATATCAAACTGTACAGTGACAAATACTCCTGACGTCTCCAGATACTCAGCGTAACTACGTTCGATGAGTGCAATATTCTTCTTTCTTGTCACAGACTGCTGTATGAACTGTTGAACCGCGCGTAACGGCTGTCGTAGCAAGTTCGGCCCTGACCCAATTTTTAACCACACAAAATACATTATGACTGATGACGCCATGATTCAGCAATGAGAGGGCTGATAGATTAAATTGCTAGACTATCTGTTCAATCTTTATCTATGAAAAAAAAAAAAAAAAAAATTAAGAGGAATTCCCCATTATATTTGCGTACTGGTTGAAACTACGTAAAAACATGTGGAAAATTGGTATTTTGTGGGGAGAGTAAGCGACACTGAATGAAGTACGCATCACATGGATAAGTATAGCCTATTGATGTATGCACTGTCGTATGTGTCCAAAATATGACTAATCTGACTGATCGTACCGAACGCTATCACTTTGTCCTTGATAGAAGATATTTAGTATTCTTAAATATCCATTACAAACTACATTGCCTCATCATATCTGACCTGCAATTCAAACAGGTTTATTTCGCGTCTCGAGCACGTCTTCTTGGCATGTATTGTGCGCTGTGCAAGCAGACATTGAATCGAAAACAGATACATAAACTACAATCAACAACGCAAATTGTTAAGTAAACACAGAGGGGTAGCTACCACTGGTTAAAATAATGTAGAGCTAAAAGTCTAGTCCACTCCCAACCGCACTCCTAGACATACATACGCACATGCATGCCATTGACAAGATGTTACCCAACAAAAGCCTACAGCAATGGAAAACCAGCCTGTCACCCCAGGTAGGTGCAAACAAACGTGCACACCCACACGAACGCACGCATACACACACTCACACGCACTCACACACACACGCACACTCACACACACAAGTATGCATCATCAACAATAAACAAAGACCTTTTATAGTCATCGGTGTTCGTTAATTATGTTAATTAAAACCACTAGCATCTGCTGGGGAAAAAAGAGTTAAGACTGAATGATAAAAGGCAGTCTGCCTCGGAGCTCAACACAAAGCAGAAACAATCTTTAACTCGCACCGACGACTGAGGTTGGTTTAACATTCCGGGCGTGCTGCATACAAAGATCCTCTTGTAAAGAAAATGCAAAAGCGACAGAAGAAAAGGGACAATAAATTTGAACTGTGAATGACTCGGCAGCTTCGTTCACCACCAGTTTGTAAAAAACAAAAGAAGGGTTGGAGGGGGTGGGGGGGAAGGTAAAGATGCGTATATAAGCATACACCAAAGGTGGTTGCGGTGGAGGTAATGGTCGATGATTAAGACGATGATGGAGATGTAGTGGAGACGATAGCAACACGTTGATGGTTGCTGTAATGGAGGACAACCGACAGCGAAGATGCTGTGACGCCTGGCTGTGCGACACAGTGATCATGATGACGATGACGATGACGGCGACGACGACGACGACGATGATGATGATGATAATGATGACGATACCCTACCCCAGACACCAAAGACGCACTCTTCCAGCCGCGCGGTTCACTCAGAAATTGGGTCAAAGGTCACACAGCTGTACCGTTAAAAGCAGGGAAAACTACTCCACCTCAGAACCAAAATGTAAAATTCAAACTTTTGCGGTTGGTTTGAGCAACGAAAGCCCATTTTATTATGTTTAATGTTTAAAAAAAAACAACAACGAATTTTAGGATAAACCCGTTTTTGGCAAAAGTATACAAAGCATTTGAATTGGGGCCCTTTATACTACGATAAAATCTTCTGCAGGTAATGAAGGTGTATTGCTGAGCTCAGCATGCAGAAACATGCGATAGATGAGACAAGGTGTAATAAACTGGGTATTGTGATAGTCCAGTTTTTTTTTCTTTCGGCCCTGGTTCACATTGTTGGTAGTTTATTGTTGTAACGGAGCCGAGACTAAATGACTGTCATCCAGCGGTAAAGGTTATCCGAAGAAAGGAAAACCGGTTGCTCGATGCTGAACAGCTGTAAGCTCTCTAGCAAATGCAATATGCCATAAACAGTGAATAATAGCATGAACAATCTCGTATAACAACATAAGAAATAGAAACGAATTAGGACGACGCCGTTTTAAATAATCGGTGTAAAGGTAAAGGTAGTCCCATAGCCTTGTAAGGGAGCGTGATGTTGGAGATCACACTTATCTTGGGCCAGCGTAATGAGGGTGATGCCCATCTCTCTCCCTCGCTGCTTTACCTTCCCCACCCTTAAGAGAGTAGGTACTCAGTCACAGTTGAATCAACTGGGGGCGTTGTTATTTGTCGCTTTACGTTTTTGCGGTCACCCATCCAAGTGCTAACCGCAGGCGCACTGGACGGTGCTTAACTTGCGACACAGTAGCGAGTGCTCCAACCACTGCGCTATCCGAAACCCCATTACGAAATAATCGGTATATTTTATATATTTAATTTCAATGATAAATGACACATGTTTGAATGATTACCATCTTGAAGATGACACCGTCATTATAAAGTATGCCTATATTTTTATTTCTTTATTTCTTTCTTTATCTTAGACTTTTTTTTTAAATTTTAAATTGACGTAATTAAAAATAGTCCTTTTTAAGAGAGTCTAGATTTGACGTCATACTTTGCATACACATGACAAGCAAAATTTTAAGACAAAGTCATGAGTACAATGGTTGTCTTTTCCTATCTATCCTATCCTATCCTATCCTGTCCCATAACCCGAAGGTCGTAGGGGCACCACAGATGATCGCTTAACCAGCATACTCCATCTTTCTCTGTCCTCAGCAGCCCTCATGGCTTCGCTCAGTGTCAAACCAGTCCATTCTCGAATGTTGTCCTCCCACCTCTTTTTCGGTCTCCCCCTTCTTCTACCTCCTTGCACTGTGCCTTGCAGAATGGTCTTTGCAAGGCCTGATGATCTGGTGACGTGGCCATACCATCGGAGTTTCCGTTTCTTCACCACTGTGAGCAGGTCATCGTGTTGTCCAATGGCTTGTGTGATGGTCTGTCGGACTTCAACGTTGGTGATGTGTTGGGTATAGGAAATGCACAGAAGTCTTCTGTAGCACCTCATCTCCATGCTTTGTATTCTTCGTTGGAGATCTGCTGTGAGGGTCCATGCTTCGCAAGCATATAGGAAGATGGAGATGACCAGAGATCGCAGCAGTCTTACTTTGGAATGTAGACTGATGGTTCTGTCTTTCCAAATGGGCTTCAACCTTGTCAGGGCAGCAGTTGTTTGTGCGATCCTGGAGAGGACTTCCTGTCGAGACCCATTGTCTGACACAATGGCTCCTAAATATTTGAAGCTGTGCACTGTGTTGAGGGATTGGCCTTGTACTTTGATGTCCGTGTTGATGCCATTGGTGTTGTTGGTCATCATTTTGGTCTTCTCTGCACTTATTTCCATTCCATAAGCTCTGGAGGTGGTGTCAAGCCTCTGTACAAGCTGTTCAAGTTCTTGTTCCTCTCCAGCCAATCCATCAATATCATCCGCAAAACGAAGATTGGAGATTGCTCTGCCCCCTATGCTGACTGTGCCTTCGTGATCTGCAAGAGCATCTGACATGATGCGCTCTAGGAAGATGTTGAAGAGTGTTGGAGAGAGTAGGCATCCTTGACGCACACCGATTGTTGTTCTGAACCAGTTCCCGATGACGCTGTTATGGAGGACTGCACTGGTAGCCTTGTCATACAGGCTTTTGATGACTTCTATAATTTTAGGGCTGATGTTGTACACTTTCATGGTTGCCCATAGAGCTGCATGCCAGACTCGGTCAAATGCCTTCTTGAAGTCTATGAACACATGATATAGATGTTGTTGGTGCTGTAGGTATTTCTCACAGATTATTCTGAGGTTGAAAATCTGTTCAGTGGTACTTCGCCCTGCCATGAATCCTGCTTGTTCTTCAGCTATGATTTGTTCAGCTTGTGGTTTCAACCTGTTGAGTATTATTTTCAGGAGGACCTTGCTGGGATGGCTGATGAGGCTGATGGTGCGGTAATTTTCACACTCCTGAAGGTTACCTTTTTTGGGAAGAGTGATGACAAGCGACTGGGTCCATGGTGTAGGCCATTCCCCACTCTGCCAGATCTTGTTACAGATAATGGTGAGAGCATCAGTCATCGCTTCTCCTCCTGCTTGTAGCAGTTCCGCTGGTATGTTGTCCACTCCCGCTGACTTCCCTTTCTTCAGCGATTGCACTGCGCCTCAACTTCTTCCCGGAGAATTGAGGATTTCTTCTTCTTCTCTGCTCTCGGGACATGCTAGAACTGATGGGTCTCCATTTGGTGTATGGTTGTAAAGGTCAGAGCAGTACTCTGTCCATCTGTCCAAGACTTCTTGTTCTTCTGTAAGGCAAATGCCAGACTTGCTTTGGATAGTGGAGACTTTGGGCTGTTTAACACTTGTCAGCCGCTTCACAGTCTGGTAGGCCTTCTTGCTGTTGTTCTTGTTCAGATTGTTCTCTATTTCCTGGCATTGATCTTCTATCCAGTTCTCCTTTGCTGTGCGCATGCCTTTTCGGATGTCATTGTTGATTTTTCGGTAGACATCAGCTCCCTGTGAGGTGTTCTTTTTCTTTTTTAACTCTCTTCGTTTATCACACAGATCCAAAAGTTCAGGTGTGATCCACGGCTTCTTCTTTGGTCGGTGCTTGCCAAGGATCTCAGTGGCGGCATCTGTTACAGCTGAGTTGAAGGTATTGGTCATGGTGTTGACATCTACTTCGCCTGCCCCCAAAATAAGCAGTGGTGCAAATTTCCCTCCAATTGTGGCCTGAAATATTTTTGCCACCTCCGGGTCTTGCAGTTTGTCCAGGTCGAACTTCAGCCTAGTGCACTTTGCTGTATTTACTCTCTTCAAATGGAGCCGGAAAGACATCATCACGAGATCGTGGTCACTTCCAATGTCTGCTCCTGGAAAAGTGCGTGTCCTGCCAATGTTGATGCTTGATCTGAAGCGTTTCTTGACCATGATGTAGTCGATCTGGTTGTGATGTTCCCCGCCGGGACTGTGCCATGTCCATCGTCTGGATTTTTTGTGGAGACCAAGCGTGTTTGCCAGTACCAGATTGTTGTATCTGGCAAACTCCAATAGCCTCAGACCCCTGTCATTTGTCTCGTTGTTGCAGTGGGGTCCGCATGTGTCTCCCCAGTTGCGGTGCGCATCTTGGCCAACCTTGGCATTCCAGTCGCCTTGCACTATGACTATGTCCTTCTTCGGCACTTGGTCAAGGACCGCCTGTATATTTTCATAAAAATCCTCCACTTCGCTGTCTTCATAGTCTGATGTTGGGGCATAGGCCTGGATGATGGTAATGTTGAAAGGGGTTGCTCTCAGACGGATGGTAATGAGTCTACTGGAGACTGGGCGGCAACCCATGACAGTGGCTAGAATGTTCTTGTGGACCAAGAATCCAACGCCGTGTTCGTGCCTGTCATCTCTACCGCTGAAATAGAGCTTGTGGCCTTTGTCAGTCGTTGTTTCACCTAGGCCTTTCCAGCGCAGTTCGCTGATACCTAGAACGTTCCATCGATAGTGGTCCAGCTCGTGGGCCAGTTCTTCTAATTTTCCTTCCGCAGTTAGGGTCCTGACGTTCCAGGTTCCTATGACGATGTTGTTTCTCGTGCGGATCTTGCTATATTGTCCATCAGTAGCATACTTAACACCTCCGTCCTGGTGGCCAACGGAAGGCGCGGTCCTTGTGCCGATTGACGGCCCGGGCGACGACCGATCCGGTATGGAATTAGTGGATTGTGTCATCATGTAGTGTGTCTTGGGCAAAAAAAGACCTGGCAGGGCCCAATCCTCTCCAGGCTGTTGGCCACAGCCGAAATCCACGAATACAGTGTGGCTCGCCTTGGCCCTGAGCACGTGGTCGTTGAACCTGTAGTAACGTGAGGTTCCTCCGCCCTGGCCGGTGACTTCTGTGTAGAAGACTTTCGCCCAGTGATGCCGTGCTAACATCACCCCTGTTAGTCGCCTCTTACGACACGCCGGGAAACGTTGGGTCTATTCTATTTGCCCGAACCCACAGAGCCAAGGTTGTCTTTTACAGTGAAAAAGCGGAAGAGTTTGTGTACTCATAATAGAAATAAAGAGTACCAGAATTCAAGACGCAATCGATGGCTAATAAAGAAGAGACAACCCAACGCTGTCTTAAAAGAAAGAAAGAGAGAGAGAGAGAGAGAGAGAGAGAGAGAGAGAGAGAGAGAGAGAGAGAGAGAGAGAGAGAGAGAGAGAGAGAGACCTATGCTCCGTGCCGTCGTCAAGGCTATAGACTTAGGCAGCCTTTTTGCTACTGTATAGAGATGAACGAGAGATAGAATAGTGGAAAAACTACGAAACCTAAGACGACAAAGAAACACAACCGATGAGTTTTCACAGCGTTCATTGATGTCTTTAATGACCTCCACTGCTGGCTACAAAACATTCTTCGTGCTATTTCACTGTGCAAAACTGTATCCTGTTATCCTGTTTAATGATGAGGTTTGGGGTGAAGTGCAGGCTAAAGTTACAGCGAGGTGTTGCCCGGAGAACGGTCTGTTAAACGAACGAGCTGCCATGCAGAAACAGAGGAAACTGAGACGGCAAACAGCACTATTACGAATCCAAGGCCAGGTTGATTTAACGCCTTAAGTGAAGAAAAGGGGTATTGGGGAATGGTGTTGGGTGGAGAGGGATGGGGGAGGAGGGTGGTGTGAGGGTGTTGATTTATACCGAGGTGTTACTATACTAAGATCAAGGGGATAGCATCTGTTCTTGTAATTCTGCATTAACTAGCAGAAATACTTCAGAAACAGACAAACCTAATTAAATGGACAACATGGTAGCCTAAAAAGTACAATGAAAAAAAAAAAAAACATTGAGAGGGAGGGGTTTTGGGTGGAAAAAAAACTACCATGTTACTGCTAAAACGGTAAACTTACGCTGTTGTGTCGCCGAGGGTACGGCGACTGTTGGACGCCGCCTCCGCCGACGAGAGAAACGAATCTTTGCCCAGAGTATCCCCTGAATGCTGTGTCCCAGCAGTCTGCATGGTGTTCAGGTGCGAGTCCCCGTGGACTTGTAAGTCACCGGACCCTTGACCCATATGCCCGTATGGGTGCATGTGGCAGAGGTCAGTCAGCAAGTGGTCAAGGTCACTGGCGATATTGGTAAGCATCTGTAACAGTCAGCGAAAACCACAGGGTCAAGCAAGGTCAGTTTCACTTCGTCATCGATTTGACTTGAACCTGTAGGGGAACCCGTCTAATCAGGGGTCAAGTAAGGTTGCAAACTTGATCCTGTAGTGGAACCCGTCTAATAAGGGGCAAGTAAGGTAGCAATCAGTGACCTTCACAGTCAATATTAATATTAAGAACAATGTTGTTAAATTCAGACGTAGAAGATAGACAATCAGATGTAGAAGACATAGCAATATCAAAATTTTAAATTGAACATTATTGTTATGTGAAATTCATTCTGTACTTGTAGCCCAAATCTCTTCGAGAAGAAAAAAGAGAGGAAGGATGAGGAGGATAAGCAGCAGCACAGCACAGCACAAGCACAATCACAAACAAGAAGAAGAAGAAGAAGAAGAAGAAGAAGAAGAGAAGAAGAAGAAGAAGAAGATCGCTTGCGAAGCTGACTTTCTACAAAATTCATTTTTTTTGGTTAAGCGTCACTACAGTGTTAAAAACAAAACACTTTTTAACTATATGCAGTAGTAGTAAGAATTTGTCTGACTACAGTAAACTGCCGGTAGGGACCACCAACAAACACTAACGGTTCAGATCAAATGGCAAGACAAACATCTTACTTGCTATCAAAAGGTGACTCGGTCTTTAAAAACGGATACATCGCCTTTACGTTTACCAACTTAGTGGTGCACGGCGCATCTTTACACCAGAATAGCAGCTAGACTACACACGGAACGAGGTTTTAAACTGCCACTTAAAAGCCATTTTAACTTCACTTTGTGTGAAAACTTGGTAAAATATCGGAGATACAAAACTAGTTCAGTTCAAATAAGTGAACATGGAAAAACACATATTCAAATGAAACTTTTCATTTCAGTAATAAAAGTTCAAAGGCCTGCTCGTGGTGCTTTAAAACATGAACCTAGTCTTGGTGGAGCGCGAAAGCCTTGTTCTCATTTCCAAACGCTAAGCATCAACATGTGACATCTTATTGAGTGACCGTCGTCGGTGCACAGGAAAAAGGCAACGAGCGCGTTAATAAGGAAACAACCTAGTCCACCCAGCTAGTTATAGCTGGAACAGTGTAGATTAGTGGTCACTTGAATCGGAGTGGGTTAAGTATTCAACAAGACGGTATGTGGAATCGTCGCCCTCAAACAGCTTGTCCTGAGAAAAAAGACAAGCTCCTTCCCACCTCCATTGCTTTCCACTCTGATGAGACCTTAAGGTTACGGCAAAACCGTGTCTTTATTTTTGCTCCAATTTCAGTAGAAAGGTACCCGAAAAAATTAATTAAAAAAAATGTCCCTGAGAGAAAAGAAAGGTCCCAATCGTCTCTCTCAGTCTCTTTCCTAGGACCGAAAGGTTACATAAAAGGAATTGAGTAGTCCTTGGTAACAGCAAAATCGTGTCTTTAATTTTACTTGCTTTGCACCAGTTTCAGTTGTAAGGTTGCGGCTAAGGTGAAAAGTCAGTAAAATAAAACCCTAAAGTCTAAATGGACTCGTCGTGGGTGATCTTAAATCTTTTCTTGTTTTGGTCTTTTTTGTTTTTGTTTTTTGTTTTAGTGTATTTAAGGCTATGCTAAGAAGAACATTGAAACGAATAAAAATGTATAGTTTGTTTTAACGAAACGGCCTCGTCTTTTTGAAGGTTCAAAACTAATCCAATAACACAAAATAGTTTTTTTACAAAAAGTAGAAATAATGCAAACTGAGAATTATTGTAATGTAAATTTAGTTATATCTGTAAAAGAATTTTAAAATGATGCTGTACGTTTAACAAAAATAGAATACATCATTATGCCAACACAAAATCATTTCAAATGACAGCATAAATCTAATACCTAAATTACTAGTAAATACAGTTACAGCGGTTTCATCGAAACTGTGACATCTACAAAACAGGTATTTTATCTTTTCAGGAAAAAAACAACACACTTCGGAACAGACGTTTTTGAACTCTTTGAAAACGAAAAGAGTCTTTTGGAGAAAAAGAAAGAAAGAAAGAAAGAAAGAAAAGAAAGAAAGAAAGAAGAAAGAAAGAAAGAAAGAAAGAAAGAAAGAAAGAAAGAAAGAAAGAAAGAATCGCAGGAATACAACAAGAATAATCACAACAATAGCAACAACACCAACAATAAATTACTTTTGATATAGTTTACAATATACAAAACCCAAAACACAGAGCTAGAGATAAACAATCAGAACGCATAGGCGAAAGAATTACTACTCGCTAAACGTAATGAAATGTCAGCTCCAGCTCTGAACGGATTACGTAGCTTGCGCAAAAGGGGTATAACGATATCATCATACTGAATGCCACCATGACAGAATACCTGCAAGTACGCCGTCAGCTGAGGGCAACCGATACCTATAATTTACGATGCAGACTGACACAACTAGGGCAACGACCTTTCATATTAGTAGCGCGTACCTGTAAATGTTCAGGCCAACAGGTACGAGGATTTCATCTACTGGGTATAGGTATAAGTTCATTGCTCAGGCTTAACACACGGGTATACAATAGTACAGGATCCCTGTCTCGCGCGCCGGCCGAAACTTTACAAAACCCGAATTATGTAAGGGTGGTTAAATTTTGACAGAGTCTTTTTGTTGTGGTCTCTCCTTCTTCGTCCTCTACCACCCTCTCAATGACCAAAGAATTGGTTCATAATTGGTTAATTAACACCTAAGCCTGTATCAGATTAAGCATTTTTCCGAGATTGTGGCACAGGGACGCATAAACAGAGGTTTAATGAATCAAGAGTGAATCCAGTTTTGTCAGATTCTATTGTTTCTCTTCTTTGGTAGTACTAGTCCCTTCTACCCTATTGTCCTCATTCCAATATATACCCAAGTAGTACAAATTTAGGTCAAAACTCTGAAATCATAAAAAAGGAGAGCAAAGTGCGGCCAATGTTGATTGGAATTTGTGAATGGATTTATAAAATGTCCGTTTTGTTTCCTGTTCTATATTGTTCTCCCTTTTTTTTTTTTTTTTTTACTTCTTCAGTGTTCACGCAGACACAAATTAGGTCATAAATTGGCAATTTACGCAGAAATACAACACGTTTTGTGTTCAAAGTCCTTCAACCCAATTTTCCAAGATGGTCCAAATTTCAAACTATATACAATAAAAGTATTCTTGTGACTATTTTGTAACCTATGCCCTTTAGTCTTGTGACTATTTTTTTTAAGCCTCTGCCCTTTAGTCTTTCATAACCTGTGTTAGAACCAGGTCAGTGTACGGTATTGTGCCCTGCTCACACTTAGTGCCCACCGCCGTAGCTCAATTGGTAGAGCGTTCGCCTGGCACACCGATGACCCAGGTTCGAATCCCGTGGTGGGCGAAATAAAATGTGGCCATTTTTACTGTCCATTTTAGCAGTATGATTGCTTTGGTGGTTCATTGTTGATTTAGGTCCCTACCCCTCTTTCCCTGGGATGGTTATCCCCGTCTGCCATATCGCCAATGGTGGGTGTAGACGTTAAACCTCAATGTTCATTTATTCACACTTAGTCCTAAATATGGCTTGCTACTAGTAATGCAAACCACGCCCATACAATCGTTGTGTCTTACTATCTTACTCAAGATCGCACACTGATATAGAAATTAAAACATCTGGTTTGATGGTAATTAAGTAATTATGTAGGTAAATAAGTAATTATGTAGGTAAATAAGTAGTTTTTTTGTGTGTGTAGGTGTGTGTGTGTGTGTGTGTGTGTGTGTGTGTGTGTGTGTGTGTGCGTGTGTGTGTGTGTGTCTAGGTAGAAACGCCGTTATTCTGACATACGCTTGAACCTCTACGTACTTTCTTTTGACAGGGTCCGTTATTTTGACGTCAAAACAGTGTTCCGTTAGGGTTAGGGCTGTGTTATGGTTAGGGTTTGGGTTAGGGTTAGGGATAGCTTCAAAAACTGGACACATTTGTAAAAATGTCAAAGTAACGTGAGCTATGTAGAGTTTCATGAAGGTCATCAAAACGCGTTTCTACACGGTTGTGTGTGTGTGTGTGTGGAGTGTGTGTGTGTGTGTGGAGTGTGTGTGTGTGTGACATGATTTACATTTCTGTCTAAAAACATAATGACACGGAGCCGCGGCAGTCAGTAGCCTCTTAACCAAACCTGATGGAACGCTCTCTTTTCTGAACTAGTCTGAGGCCCTGCTACTGTTTTATTGTCAATTCCATGTCTCATATAATTATTTCAAGCTGTAATCTTTCTGTTCATATTTAAACCTGCGTATAAGCTATTGTTTCGTTTTAGTACTTCCGCTGCAGGACAAAGGGCAAGGAAATTTAATTCGCCCTGTAAAATCACACCTTGAAAAATATACATTATTTTTCTGTTCAAACTTATCTTTATGCATCAATGGCGCCTGCTTCGCTGACTTATCATTTGTCATTTGTGTACACAGTTGTAAATAGTTTTTACTTTTACTGTTCCGTCTTTTGGTGTATCGTAGCAAAAGCGATGTTTGATCGAGTGCATGTATTTTTATGTAATGAATATGTAAAGCGCAGTGAGTCTGGTGGTAGGCTGGAGTACCCGCTATATAAAAATCCGTTATTATTATTATTATAATTATTATTATTATTATTATTATTATTATTATTATTATTATTATTATTATTATTATTATTATTATTATTATTATTATTATCAAATGGTGCTTATACACTTTTGAACTGCGTGTCTGTTAAAAAATAAACCGCCACATTTATGTCTATGGACTAATAAAAAGGTTTATGTACACTTCTGAACTGTGTGCATGTTTATTGTTTGTCTCAAGGAATGTAAGCCCTACAAATTCGTGTTCTCTGTCTGAGTAAGGACTTGTCAACAAGTGCATGTGATCTTCTAAACTGTGCGTCTATTTCAATGTATGTCTCCTTATTAAACGCAAGATTAATCTTTGACAAAGAAAGAATTGTAAGTAACATATAGCAGACATTTATAGTTGTATAACCTTTCCAGACTAGTGTCAAAGAATTGGTCGTCTTTATTAAAGTTCGCAACCAAGCAGACATAGACTCCCACATATCAATTTGATATTAATACGTTTTCTCTAATAGTGAAATATGCACAGTCAGCTGTGCAAAAATTCAATTAATTTCGGATTTCAGAACAAAAATAAAAGGAAGAAACAAGTGATTGGAGATTTCAGAAATGCGTGCATAATTTATCCATATTATAGCCTAGCTCTCCAACCCTGGCAGACACACAAGAGGACTCGCAGCGCTTGATTATTATAGATATCAATTTCCAAGTAGACGAAGCGTCAAGACTTAACAGGAGCGGATCGCAATGGCCTAGGTGTCTGCCTGGCTGCTCAGCTAAATCTCAAATTATTCGTGTGCTTTCGACTGTGCAATGATGCAATTAATTTCTGGCGAGTGAACTCTGCGAATGTCTGCTCCGCTTTTTTCCCCCTTTACCATTCATCTCCATCTCCCTTCCCCCTCAACTGTCAACACATGTTTAGCCTTTGCGACACGGCGACCCACTTAGTTTTGTGTGATACGAAAGTTAATCGAAGAGAAAAAAAAGAGGGTGGGTGGGAAGTAGCAAAGAACAAAAAACAACAAAAACATATAACCACGAATAATATAAAATAAAAAAACCCAAACTTATTACACATAAAACTTTACAGTCCTTTCAAACTCAAGGTAAGCTAGTAACTAAACGCGGGTAATAAACAACTCTCTACATCTCTCTTTTTCCATCCCCGTTGCTTTCATATCTTTTTTTGCGCCAGATCGGACGGTTTTGGCGATGGGCAAAGAAAAATCTCGTATCTCAATGTCATTGTTTTTTGGTTTCATCACCATTTCTTTCTCTATTTGTCTGTTGTTCCTGAATTCATCAAAATTTATTTCTCTTCTCTAATTTCTGTTTTTCACCATCATTATGTCTCTATTTTAATTACAGACATATAGAAATGTTTCATCTTGTAAGGCTGCTCCATGGTTTTCATACTGACCGAGTTTTTAATTATAGACACATAGAAATATTTTATCTTGTAAGGTTGTTCCATGGTTTCCACACTGACCGTAGCCCAAACATTTCCATCTCCTCGCATCTCCATATTAAATTCAACTTTGCTTTTGTCAATCCTATCTCCTCTTGTCGTTGATCATATAATGCAATATATACCATTGAACTCTTCTGGGTCGCAAATTACAATCAAGTAACCGTTTGCTACAACAACAAAACAAACAAAAAAAAAAACCCACTAATAATATAGATTTTGTGCGCTATTGTTGCGTGGAAAGGACTCATGAAAACTAGGTTACTCGATCATCGTAGTACAAAGCAAGTGCTGGACACTAAAGCGGTCATTTATACCGCTGCTCCCCAAAGCCGGTCTGCCATTCTTTTTATTTGTTTTTCTTGAATATATAACTTTTGTCAGCAAAATTTGAATATTAACTCTATTTTTCTATAGACGGATAATAACCTATTGGATTTCATGCACACTGAGATGGTCGTTTAACTATAAGAGAGGCCCTTACAAAGGAAATGTTGAAAAGCCGGCTGAGTTTGGAGGAGAGTCTCACTGCAAGCCTATGGTATAGTTTGTCGCTTTGTCAAGGGGCATTAAGAGAGAGAGAGAGAGAGAGAGAGGAGAGAGAGAGAGAGAGAGAGACAGAGACAGAGAGACAGAGAGAGAGACAGAGAGAGAGAGAGAGACAGAGAGACAGAGAGAGACAGAAAGAGAAAGAGTCGTGTCACACACATACAAACACACACACGCACGCACACAGACACGCACACACACGAAAGGGCAAAGTTATTCCGGTAAACCCCCAATATCGTACCCTAAACTACCTTTGAGCGGAGTATAATAATAACAAACTTATCCAACTGAGAAATATGTCTGTCAAAGCTATCAGAGAAATGCGGGAGCGTAAATCCGTCTGTCTGCTCCCAAATATAGTATTTTACTTTTTGCACAATGTTTTGACCACTAAAGCATTCAAAATGATGATGGGGGTTTGACGTTTGTTTGTTGGGTGGGACGAGTGGAAGTTAAAACTCTACAAAGTAGGTCAGAAGGAGTATCAGAAACCATTTTAGCGGACTAATCGATGGACAGACTTTCACTGAACAATTAATGGGATTACATAAACCTGTCTCTGATACTCGGTTTATGAGCGGATATGTTTGTCGCCATGTCTGAAGAGCAAGGTTGCAGGTATCCTCCTCATCCTCATCATCAGCATAAACAGCACCACAGCAGAAGAAGAAGAAGAAGCATTATGAAAGCTCTATGTGTATCCAAACTGATTTATTAGAACAGCTGTAAAATGTGTTGAAGAGACTTTAAGGAAAAGTCTCAGAATGTATGTGTGTGCTAAGAAAGTTCCCCTCAAGCTCCCAGACTGAAAAAAAAAGTTATCAGGAAAATGTCACAGAGGGGAAATAATATATCGTCTACACCGTTCTTCACTTTCCACTATCATAATTGAAACCTACAGACTCTACAGTTTTATTCTTGGATATCTTGATAACGGAACGGGTTCGTGAATGAGGCGTAGAAAGAGGTAAAGGCCGAAAGAATAATTCATTTAAACACATGTTGTTTTTTAGTTTGGGGAAACTGAGTCTGCAAAACGCCAAGCTCGTCAGTGTTCCAGAGGCTGGACCCAGTTGCCAGACTTTTTGTGGTGTATTTGCCATGCGAGCGTGTAAGCTGATTATAAATCGCCACTCCTGTTTAGGAGGAAACGCTCTAATATATCATGCATTATTATTCTAATTCTTGTTGTCTTACTGTTGTTTAATCAGTCTGGTCGGTGGAAGTGGGTGTGAGTACATATTACGATCGTTAATGACTGCAATCCCCACCTCCCCATTCCATCCCACTCCACCCACTGCCTCTTTTGAACTATGTGGCGTTGCACGGCGTCGGTTGTGCTTTCATCGATAAAATTACCAAAATTTTCATCTGATTAGGTGACTGGTATGTTCAAAAATCATAAAACACATTTGTTTAAGAGGACGAAAATTTTCTTTGAAAAACACGACAAAGGAGTGTAATAAACACAAAATAAGTTATAATACGGAAAGAGCAATTGGCACGGGATAGCTCAGTTGGTAGAGCGGCGAGCTCGTGTTACAAAGGTTGCGGGTTCGACTCCCGGTGGCCCGGACATAAACATTGGATGTGAGACTGGCCACCTTAATGTTGCTATAATTAGTCTGATGGTTGTTTCACAGTATATTTTCCCCTTCTTCCCCAGAATCGCCTAGAATTGTGCTCAGTCGTCTGAGCGTCAGAATGTGCGGCCAAGTCAGCAAGTGGGTTAGATCCTTTATCGGCCAGCGCCTGGAGAAGCTCTTGAGCTAAAATAAAAAGCGCTAAAAGCATGATGATTAATTTTTTGTCTGAATTGCTGGCCAACATTTTTGTAATAGAATATGACAAATCAGCGTCAGCATAAAATAAGCTGAACAGACTAATACTTCAAAGGAGAATGTACTCCAGTCACCTGGATGATTCCATCGAAACTGGACATCCTCATCGCCACAGACGAGGAGACAGAGTACAGCTGCATTTGCCGCCGTCGTTGATGGGAGTAGGTCCAACCGGACATGGCGATGGGCCACACACGAACCACTGAAACCTTTAATACAGCGAACAAGGCTCCAATGGACTAGGCTCCAATTTTATTCATGGAAAAGGTCTAGAGTCAAACGTTAGGTGTCAGGACACTGCAGATTTAGTCATTTCAGCCTTTATCGTTAAGGGTGTCCAACACATCGTTTCTACGAAATCCAAGAAAAAACGAAAGAAGCGTTGCTCTTAAGTGAAGGCAGACGATGCATCAGAGAAACAGTCCAGTTTTTATAAATGTTTGATGTAACCTGTCAAACAAATCACACCATCAGCATCAACATTTTGAAGATTGGATGGACGAATCACAAAAATGGTCCAGTTTTCATTCAGTTCTGGATGTTATACGCCTGGGTAAACGGATAACGTTGCCTATATAAAAAAAACTTTCTTATCTCCGTACATAAAATATATTACGGGTTTGTAAAAATCATAACTGGTGAATTAAACAAAAGAAAATTCTCACAAACGTTGTCAATTTTTCACTGCGACAAGTAGTTGTCATAAGAGTTCACATGAATGTAATCAAAATGTTACTTTTTAATCGAAACACCACTGATTTTTTTACTGATGAAGTTTGCTGATGATTAATTAATTAATTTTTGTGCTCTCTTTTATTCGTCGAAACTGCGAAAACAAATAAAAATTCTATATAGGTGCCAGTGTATAAGCTAATTTAGTCCATATTAATCCAATGGAATTCATTCCCCACAAAGTTATAGTAGCCAAAAGCTTTTTTCCTTGATGGGCACTGGAACAAGTCATTCAATCAGCGAAATTCTAGAAAAGAAAACGAGTGGAATTTTGAGCTCGAAACACCACCTGAATTCATTGAAATTGCAAGCGATCGTTCACGTTTGGCTTAGTGCGAATCTATACTGTCGAAAGGGAATCCAACATTGCATGGTTTCCCTTAATACTCAGTGCTGTCTACATGAGCAAAAGCTAATGCAATATTGCACGATTTTATATGTTTCGGTCTTCAAATAGTGCTTCCTGTGCGTCACAAACATAATATCATCTAAGAAAACTGCGGCACGCACACGACAGCGCTAAAGCCGCCATAAAAAGAGTTGCTAGGCAGGTCATCGCAGTGATCATATCAAGTCTTGACGACTCACTTAAACACCAGGGGCGAGTTTCAAAACAGCGAGATCTCGGTAGATCTCGGTAGATCTTGCTCATTGGGTCGTTTCTACGGCTGCTCGCTCGCTAGTCAATCGCAAGGCGAGGCGAGAAAGAGCTAGGCGCCTCTCGGGGTACTTAGCCTGCAAAATCAAGATGGCGGAAAGTACGCGGTTTATGCTACTTGGAATCTGTTACGGTGATAATTCGATGGTAAATCTTCGAGTTTCAACCAGATCATGGGAGGGGGTGAAGAACTGTAAGTGAACAATTTTGCTTTTAATCGATTTTGATGATACATTTGATTTTTTTTTACTTTATTTGATTTTATTTTCGCAAATCGTCCAACACATTCGAAGGAACCGCCGTTTGTGTACAAATTGAAAACGAGGCTAGAATGAGGCAGCATGTTGGGTGGTTTCATTCAATGATCGGTCTGACTCAAAAACGAGATCTTGTGACCTAGATAGTCTCGCTGAATTGAAACTCGGCCCAGATGTGATCATCCTTTTCGTTGTCAAGCTGCTTTGGACAAGCAAATGGCCCAGTCATAAAGCTACGAATGAAACGCCATTATAGCTCCAGTTTGAGTTTGTAAGCTTATAAATGACTGATCGACTTGTGTTCAAGACGACATTGCTCATCAGACGTTTTCGTGGTATTTTCATTATGAACTGGCAAAAATTGCATACACCTATATTAGAGTGACGGTGTTGGTTATTGGTCATCTCCTTATTACCACAACAGTCCCGTTCTTCAACAAAAAGGACGCTATGTGGGCAAATTCAAACAGTCAATTAAGCAATCTGATATTCCCTATCAAGCAGCGAACAACTCCATAACAGGATCCTTACTTTACCTCGAGGATTAAAAAACAAAAACTTAAAAGTTTTGTCTTGTTTTAATCTAAAAAGTAATTGGTTATTTTTATATTCTTTTTGCTTTTCTTCTCATTATAATAACATAACATTAATTATTGTCATATAGAAAGATTAACCGGTATACAGTTCACGCATATTGACACATTCTGCCTCTTTTGCTAAAACCACGCACATTCTGCCTCTTTTGCTAAAACCACGCACATTCTGCCTCATTTGCTAAAACCACGCACATTCTGCCTCTTTTGCTAAAACCACGCACATTCTGCCTCATTTGCTAAAACCACGCTCAGTTTTCTGGTCTCCTCGCAAAATTCTGCACAGAGCGTTTCTTAGAAGATACAATAACAAAAAAATCCACCTTTTCAAAACCCCGACGCGACCCTGTTTATCTACTAATCAACCTCTCAAAAGGCCACGGTTTAACGTAAAAGGTCAAACTCTCCAAAACACTCTCGTGAAGATAATTACCCTTAACCGTAACAACAGTACTACTGTGTCACTGATAATAGTGACACTGCTACCAAAGTTTGTCGGTTGCGCTTAAGCCACAAAGTAAAGAAAGATTTCTTTAACGGCTACTGGTGAATTACTAAACTTTACTAGTCGAAAACTGATAATAGGGATACTAATGTCAAAACTTTGTCGGTAGCACTTAAGCCACAACGAATGAACTCCTTAACTTAACTGCTGAAGTGAAAGGACTGATGTTTTACTTGTTGAAAAGCTTAGTAACATCGTAATCTCTTCAAATTTCAATGAACCTGTTTTGAATAGAATTAGCTCTCATCGACAAAACAATGCGCACAGTGCTATTCCTATGCATCCGTTCAACCCGAAGTACTTGCCTTCGACAGTATCAACCACTAGATAGAAACCTTGCCTAGTAAGTAACCAACATGTACTTTTTAAAAAATCGCAATGATTGTCCAGGTAACAACAAAGACCAATCAGTAAGTCCCATGTCTTTTGCTGGTAATCAAACTTAACCAACAGCTACTTCTTCGTCCAATTCTACATATTCTCAATACTGAGATGCGCATTTTTCACAACGCTTAACTGAAGAGTTAGCCACTATTTACTATAGATCTAACAAATATTTCAATGGAAAATCGGACGTGAAATAACAGATGTATCAACAATGTACACGAGATGCGAGTCCAGTATCCATAAAGGTACGTACGATCCGACTCGAAGCACTTTTCACCATTGGTTTAAACAATGTTTTATTCAGTTAAATTTCTGATCTGACAAATACATAAATACAGTAACAGGAATACACAAAAGGCAAAGCTTAAGTGAGTGCATACCTGTATAAGTTACAATAATCTGTTTCAATTTAGGCGGAATAATTACATCATTGAGATACAAATACATTGCCATCAACACAAGAACAATAACAATAATAGGGAAAGCATAATCATTACATTACATTACAAATGAATTAAAAAAGATATACACAAATATAATAACAAATAAAAACAGAAACAATTAGAAAAAGATAATGAAATAATACAAATAGCGAGAGATTCACTAGGAAACAGTTGCAGCAAGGAGTTTGCGGGAGGTAGCTAGGTACCAAAAAAAGAAACAACAATAACAACAACTATCTTTAATATACCAGACAAAAAGGCAAGTTAACTAGTTACTATTAGTGAAAACGGCCAGACAGTCGCAAAAATTCGTGAACAACAGCCACTATAATACTATTCTCCTGCACGGACAAACATTCGTTGCCATGAAGTAATATTATAACATCTTGAGATTCAAGATTCAGAGTATGTATTGTCTGTGTTCTTGCATTAATAAATAGTGGACAGGAGAGAAGAAAGTGTTCTGATGTCTCGGCTGGATAATTACAGTTACAAGTTGGATCGTCCAATAAATGGCGGCGGAACAAGTCATAATTAAGGTCGCTCATACCGAGTCTCATTCTACAGTGCAGAGCCTGTTGGTCGCGTTGACCATAATAATAATGAAGTGGGACTACAGGATCATCTCTTGACAAAAATCTTTTCAAAGTACTAGTTGATTGACTCGATTGGAGATTTTCAGGCAATTCGTTGAATAAGATGGTTGCAGAAGGTATAAATGATTTCTTGTACATTTCGGTTTTATGAGTGGGAATTTTTCTTTCAAGTGGTCTTCTACGGTGATATGGATTAGTACTTCTAACAAGCGGTGGTAGCAGGGCACATAGGTGTTCTGGGCAATTATCATTTATCATTTTATGGTAAAGTATCAGTTTGTGTCTCTTTCTGCGTTCTTTAAGACTACAAAAACCAGATTCCTGGTAAAGCAGTTCATGACTAGTACCCTTTACAGCTCCTATAATAGTTCTGACAGCCTCTAGATGAATTTTTTCAAGGGAATATGAAAGTAGTTCGGTACAGTTGTCCCATACAACATCAGCGTAGTCAAAGTGAGGAAGGATAAAAGATTTATACATAGTTTCAAGAGCTTTTCGACTTAATTTATGTTTATATGACCGCAGACATGAAGATAACAAAGTAACCTTACGAATAACAGACCTAACGTGTTCGTCCCATTTCAAATTGTTCTGAAAGTAGACACCCAGGTGCCTGTGAGATTCACTGTTTTGTAAAATACTATTTCCAAAAGTTAGGTCAGGATCAGGTGATGCGTCACGTTTGACAGTCAGTAACTCGGTTTTCGCTTCATTAAATGTGACCTTCCACTGCTTTGCCCAGTTACAAATCCTTTCCAGGTCGGAGTTTAGAATTTCAGCACGAACGTCTGGATTTCTCAGTGCTAATGATATACTTGTATCATCAGCAAACAATTTGATTGTGGATTCAATTTCAGAGACAATATCATTAATGTAAATCAAAAATAACAATGGACCCAATACAGAACCTTGAGGGACACCAGCTGTAATGTTACTATATTCTGAAGAGCATCCTTTAACAACAACAGCCTGTTTACGATGTTCTAAGTAGCTTTTGAACCAGTCAAGAAGTTGTCCTCTAATTCCTACAGCCTCAAGCTTCTTAAGTAGTAGCCCCTTATGCCAAACTTTATCAAATGCCTTGGAGATGTCACAGAATACAGACTGAACAGTTATTCCTTTGTCAAAAGCTGTGCATAAATCGTTATATATCACTATCAGCTGGTTAACCGTAGAGTCTCCAGGGGTAAACCCTGATTGGCAAGAGGTAATAATGCCGTAACACTTTAGGTACGAGTAAACGTAACTATGAACGCATCTTTCAAACACCTTACCAACACAGCTTAGCAAAGATACGGGACGATAATTGGTGCATTCATCCATGAGACCCTTTTTGTGTATTGGTGTTACATGTGCAATTTTCCATATATTTGGGAAAATACCAATTTGAAGACATCGATTAAACAAAGTACAAAGTGGTCCAGAAAGTACGTCAACTGCAGCAATTAATATTCTATTGTGAATTTTGTCTGGACCCACTGCTTTATTCTTTTCCAAATTGCAAATTACTTTCTTTATATCCTGAGTAGTAAGAACAATAAGGTTAATTTCAGTATTTAATCGAGGTACATCAGGAACAGTATCATCAGCATTTTCTAGTGTTGTTTGTTGAATGAAAAAATCATTGAATGCAGTAGCTTTTTCTGTATCAGTTGTGTGTACAGTGCCATTAAAGAATACAGGGGGAATATCGTCATTGATACCTTTTTTATTCATAAAATCTTTTACAAGTTTCCACCATTCCTTTGTGCCGAATTTTGATGGGTCGCATGCTTTGTCATTCAGTTCATTTAAATATTCAGCTTTGCGATCTCGAATCTTTCTTGTCACTTGATTCCTGTATTGACGATAAGCTGTCCAGTCTTGCTCAGTGCCACTACGTTTTGCACGTTTAAAAAGTTTGTGTCTTTGTTTAAGGGCGTTTCTTATTTCAACGTTCAGCCATATAGCGTCCTTAGATCGAACGGTAACTGTTTTTACGGGCATACTTTTGCATGCGGCTTCAAAAAGAAGTTTAGTAAAGGCTTCTGTGCATTGATTAACGTCTCCTACACCGACGACTTCTTGCCAATTTATTTCAGACAGCAAAGTGCAAAATAACGTTTCATTTAATTTTTCATAGTTATACAAAGTTCTTTTAAAGGAAGAGTTCTTAGCAGCTTTACTACTAATAGTTGCACAGGGGACGCAATGGTCGCTGCATATTTCGGGCAAGACTTCTACTTGAGAGATAATCTGAGGGCTCTGCGTGATAATTAAGTCAAGTCGTGTACTAGTGTTTTCAGTTATACGTGTGTCGGCATTAGTAAGCTGATGCAGCTGAAACCTGTTCAGAATGTCTACGAGATGTTTTGGGGGAGAGTTATAGTCCGCATTAAAATCGCCAAGTGCAATAAACTTTGTGCCAGTATTATTGACTTTCTCAAAACTTTCAACAACTAAATCCCAGTAATCTACAGTAACGTGAGGTGGGCGATAGAAAGATCCGATCAACAAAGCACTGTCTACTCTGGTTTCAATCCAAACTGCTTCTAAGTTTGCAACATGCAGATCAGGCCTATGTTTACACAACAAAGAATTTTTCACCCATATAGCTACCCCACCCCCTCCCTGGGCCACACGGTCTAACCTAACAGGAGCATGGAAATTAGGTAGATCAACGTTGCCTGTAAACGATGGAGAGTACCATGTTTCAGAACATGTAATTATATCGTATTTATGACATTCTGCTTCAAGCAAATGTAATTTGTGTGCCATACTTCGGGCATTAACATGAATCACATTAATATAACTTTCATCTCTAGGTCCAGGGTTGCTTTCAACATCACCACAGCGCAACAAGTGCTTTCTAATCAAACCAATAAGCCTAATAGACAGAGACGCTTCTTCATCTGGGGTTTTATCAGGACGAGCATTTTCATTACGTAACAAGGGCTTAGCAGAAGTATCGCAGACATGGCAAAAAGCAACAAACAATGCTAGGGGAACATTTTGTGCAAACAACAACACCACACAAGAAATAACCATCGACTTACTCTTTAAAATTGTTATGCGATGAGCACGACCGTCGGAATAAAAACACCCAATCCTGGCTCTATGTAACACAAGATCACAAGTCATTTACGTCACAGTACTCAAAAGTACATCAAAAAGAAAAGTAGCCAGGAATGGGATCAAAATGACATTAACCAGCATATTTTGCCTGAAACGTGTCAAGATGCAATAAGTTATCTCCGTAGGCCTCCCAAAGAAAAAGGGTAGTACAATGACATGCAGCATGACTGCAGCATTTTGCAACCGCAAGTGAAATTTCTCTCTTGAAAAAAGGGTTAAAATATAAGAGAAGAAAAAGAATAATACACGGAAATAAAGATAAGAAAAACAAGGGCGTGGACAATGCATTTGGCATAGCATACTATCAAGGGCAGTAAGGGGCGGCCAAAGTGCCAGCAAGCAAAAATAAAGCATATGTGTACAGGGCAGGATGACAGAAATGACAAAGTCTGGGGCAAGATTGTAAACATGCACAGAAGGAGAAAACAACTTGAGTCAGCTTCTCAGCTGAGGGCCCGCACCTGCCGAAGCGAGAGGGAGCAACCAGCGAGGCAACGCACCGGGCAGATTCACTACATAGTTTAAACAATATCCTTGAACATCAATACATAGCCGTGAGATCCACCGATACAATCGCCCCACGTGCCGCTCCGTCTACACCCAGAAACACGCGCCCCAGCTATTTACACGCACTGCAAGCCAAGCCTGTAGCTAATTAATGTTTTGGTGAAATAAGATTTCAATACAAAGTCGAAAAAAAAAAAAAACCGAATTACACCAATCGTGACCTGTAATCAGCACCAAACACCAAGCACACAAATCGTGACTTTTTTTTACAACAATCACAAATTAAGTCAAAAAATGTATGCAGCAGTCACAAGATCATACGAAAATATACACATAAATATGTATACACATATATACACACATATATACATGCACATACATACACACACATATGTATATATATATACACACACACGTACATATAATGTAAGTGATAGTCATCTTTGGTTGCAATTTAATAATGAATTACTGGTTTCCCACAGCCACAGCTGACAACGGCATTTAATCGAAAAGGCTACAACCGTGGCATGCACGTGGCATAAATAATAACAACATTAAAAGATCCGCATTTTTGCCTTCTAATCGTTGATTGTAAACACAATAAACAATATTGCACAACAACACACAATAAATATTGAATAATATAGAAACACATTTCCGCAAACGGTTATACGACAAGTGTCTGCAAGTATCATATGTAAATCAAGAAAAAATAAAACTGGTATAGGTTCCAGGAAACGACATGAACTAACAAACAAGTCATTCATATTCAATACGGGTGTCCGCTGCCAAAAGTGGCTGACGAAGTATATATCATGCAGTCAAGACTTGTCAAGTCTCTAGTAAACAAAACAATACAATACTAGATATAAGTAGTAGTCCTCACATAAACAATGGAACTGTTATACGACAAATGTCTGCAAGTATCATATGTAAATCAAGGGAAAGAAAAAAAAAACTGGTATAGGAAACGACAAGCAAGTCACTCACATTCAATACCATTACTACACTTCAACAATCTCTATATCTTCAATTTCCATGTGACAAGAAAGACACAGGCAAACAGACCGACAGGAACAGACAGACAAGGACAAACAGACATAGGGCATGCACACGCCAAACCCCCTCTCAACACTATTATCATTTAACCAACACCACACCCTTTTCCTCCACCCCATCCTTTTCAGCCCTATTCCTACTCCTTAAAAACTAGCATCCTAGTCAATCTCTCGACTCTCCCTAATGTCTATCCACAGATAACCTTCGACACCGGACCATCCGGGCTATTAGGAAAATTAAAAACACAACACTTTTAGCCGTACCATTACCAAAACACGCAGGTCTCCGGAGAGACAAAACATCACACCAGCCATGCACGCTTATACTGTTTTACATACTGAACATCAGAGAAGTTCAAACCGCAGCAGGGACGGGCCAACGAGTAGCACGACTCGAGGAAGCTTAAGGATCACTACACAAATAACCATAACAGTTTGCAAGGTTCCGGCAGTACAATGTATGGGGAAAAAACATCAGACTCTTGAGCGCAGATTTCGCTGAGAAGGCTAAAGGCCCCGCCACACATGCCGATTGTGCAACAATTTTGTTTGCGATCAGACCCCGATTGCTACGTGATGACGTCAGAACTACTGCTTGCCTGCGGTCCGATTTGCAATCGGCTCGGTATCGTGCGATTAGAACGTGTTCTATTCTGCTGTGCAAAATCGGCCCCGATTGTAAACTTCCAACCAATCAGAATGCGTCCCGTGTTCATTGTCAACTTGGCGTTACAAACGAAGCTGATGACAGGTGACAGGCTGGGAAGTCTCGTCTTTCGTAGGCCTCAATTACATACTATATATACTATACTACGTACCTATGTAGGAGGCCCACGAGTTTACAAAGACGAAATAAAAGACTTCAGAGCCTGTGATGCAGCCCGCGATGTTTTGTATGGTTTTGATTTGGTTTTCCATTACGTTTTTATTTTTAAATAGTTTTTGTAACATGTAGAGACATTATTTGTGCTGTGGTTTCAGACTAGATGAGCTGTTGGATGGGGATGGTAAACTGTTGGAAGGGGTTGGGGATCGTGTACACTGACACTAGTGAAAGTGAATATAAACAATGCACATTGTGTGGAAGTTTCGGGTCGACCTGATCGGAAACGTGTGGCAGTGCTATCGGTTTTGGAGTCCGGCCCGATCGCAAACGGATCCGAAACCCGATCTAGAATCGGCCTTCAAACCGGTATGTGTGGCGGGGCCTTAACAGAGTCAGTTTCGCCCGCGTCGGTAGCGAATATTGTCCATTACGGGTTCGGGTTTTTCACGTGAAAAGGTCTTGATTGCAAGTCTACACCACCATCCTCTGGCCTCTGATACTTTTGTTGCGCTTGTGGTGCTGGTATGCATCACTAGACTCAGCTTTGACAAGACCCATCTTATCGTTTAACAACAGCTTTAATAATGATGATCTATGCATGTTTCATAAAATTGAAGCGCTGACTAGCGTTTTAACTTCCATCCCGTTGTTTCCGTCCTTTCTTCGAAGTTATATGCTCTGGGAAAAGAATTTTCCAGATGACCTTCCTCTCCCCTTCCCCCCCCCCCCCAAAAGTTCCATCCTCCCCAAATCCCCCCCCCCCCACCCTCAGCGCCAACCCCTTTTCATTTGTATTAAAATGCTGAAAGCGGCGACCGCATCGAAAGAAGAATAACGGGTTCACCTTTCTGTCATACGTTTAGATGGCAGAAATGTCTAACCAACACCAACATTAACATCAATATTCACTCTAACCCAATATCTCACATGTTCACATTATAGCTGTAGTACGTATTGGGACATGTACCCATCTCAGTCAGGTTACCGTAAACCGAACTGCGCCAGCATTGAATTGAACTTCTAAAACTTATTTAACGACAACAGGTAAGTTTTCGATACTGGTGAAAAGAACTGGTGTCAACAAATGATAATAAAGAGCTTAGTTAAACTGATATTTTCCATTAATAACTAAAATCTTATACTGAGCGACTGCTTTAAAGATCATATTATTCCTGTTTTAATAACTCGTCACTCACTTCTCCACACAACGCTGAATAAACACCGAAGAAAAAAAAGTCTAGTTAAGTTAAAATACAGACATATCGACTTCGACACCTGTACAAGTTCTGTTTTAACTTAAGATCAATAGACCCGTCTAGTACGCTCTGTGCAGTGTCCTTGTATCTAAGTCGCACTGTGTAATAATGACCTTGTAATACATACCACGCACGCAATCTTGTACTTTTGGCTGCACAGTAAAGGTTCAAGCGATGTAGTTCTCTGTTCATGAACGGTTTAAGGAAGGCGCTTTAAAAGTTGAAAACGGGAAAGGCATTATTAACACAAATAGATTAAAAAAAAATCTCAAGGATTCGAGTTGCATAAGAAGGAACAGGTGCTCTTAGCAGAAGAAAATTTCATGGAATAGTTGTTCACTGTTCGGACAGCTACAATAATGCTTAAAGTTTGATGTGTGTGTGTGTGTGTATGTGTGTGAGAGAGAGAAATCCACAAAATAAGCTTTATATGAAAAAACAACACACTCATACAAGGTTACACACACACACACATACACACACACACGTAAACCATGCCCTTGCCTGCTTGAAATCGAGCTCGCCGTTTTGCGCTGAAGAAAACATAAAAAAATAAACTGCAAGCACGTTAAGGGCAATAGTTGCTTGCCTCTCTCCATGTGCGCGCCTTTGTGTGTGTGTGGGTGTGTGTGCGTGTGTGTGTATGTGTGTATACGTGTGTATTTTTGCGCGAGCACACGTGCATGCATTGCCTGTGTTTACGTCTGTCTGTCAGAATAAACGTCCAAACCTGTCTGAAACTAGAAATACAATCACGAGTTCCACAACAGTATTATCTGCGATCCGACCAGGTTATCCTCTTCACAAGCCCGGAGCATCCAATCTTTAATTTCTGTACGAACTTTAAAATAAGGCAAGCGGGCTGTTGTTAGCTGTCTGGTCGAGGATCTTTATCTTTGCTTCTGACAGGGTAAATTTAAACTACTCACCGTTTGGGAGTTTAAAACCCACCTTGCAAAAAATGCAACACCGAACATGAAAAGCACCCGTAGTGTGCACTGTGGGAAATATAACTTTATCTGCGATAAAACTGCTTAAGAACCCAATTAAACCAAGATATCAAATAAATATTTATACAAGATAAATAAAAACTATTTCAGAGTATCAGCTCGTCATCCTGTACATAATTCTCATGTACTCTCCTCATTGACGAAATACGTTTTCTTAATGGAAAATCGTGATCTTAATAAGATTAGTTTCATCTATGGCTAAAAGAAAATATTGTTAAATTCGATGAAAACCAGTGTAAACATTTTAATAGCATGTATATATATATATATATATATATATATATATATATATATATATATATATATATATATATATATATATATATATATATATATATATATATATATATATATATATATATATATATATATATATATATATATATATATATATATATATATATATATATATATATATATATGTATTCACATTCATCCCCTTTCACCACCAGAAGTAAACACTATAACCTCATTTAAAATTACTAACAATAATTTAAGTGTAGGATTCGATTGGCAAAAGGGTTTATAAAAACTCCAGTCTCTCGTTTTATTTTAACTGACCTTTTTACTTCTGCTTTAATGTGCTTATAAATCATGTTTACGTGTGTGTGTGTGTGTGTGTGTAAGAGAGAGAGAGAGAGAGAGAGAGAGAGAGAGAGGGGACGTGCGCATGCGTGTGTACGTGTTTACATGTGTGCGTATTCAAATGCGTGAGTCTGCTTGTATAAGTCTTTGTGATCTTCGTGAAATAAGACGTTAATAAAACAACCAACTACAGTGATCTGGTTTGGAGATACACTGTACACAATCTGTTCAAGCTAAATGGAAAGAAAAGAAAATTCAAATACTGAACACCCAAACCTACCAAAAATCTAAGTAGCAGTATTCTTGATTGGATTGTAAAAGTTAATCTTTCTTCTCTATCATAACAGAACTGTGGTAGAAATGAAACACTGTGCGAATCATGCAAAATGCATGAAAACACGAAGTAGATAATGACCTATTGCATTTAAGCAGACACTTAACCACATAGATATTGAGCCACCAGACACCGCTGCCACTACCTATGTCATGCCTTATCACAAAAAAGCAACCGAACCCAAAACATCGAATCTTCCTTCATGTTTGATTACAGGCTGTTGAATCGTTGGCAGCACCGTCTTGCTGAGAAATTTTGAACAATAGCTCCACGGGTGCAGGAGCGAAAAGGATTTTAAAAAAAAAGAGCCTTGAATTATTGAAGAAACGCACAACTCGATCTTCGCCTAACAACGAAATAATGTCTTGTTTGTTTGAACGAAATGCAGTCACTGTAACGCAGAATTATTTCTTTGTTTATTTAATAAATTGTACTAATAGCAAAAGACCTCGTTTGATACGCATGAACAGATATAATGTTTGTAGTCTTCAATCGCTTCACGAAATTACTGAAAAAAAACTAAAAATTCCTATTCATTATGGCAATTTTTTTTCTTCATTTTGTTTTATTCAGACAAGGTTTACAAGTTGACAATGTTTATGACAAAAACTAAGTCGTGTTGCCTATACACTCTGCTTGGTCTTATGAAACGTTCACCCAATCCTGTGGTAATTATTGTTCGTTATGTTCAGCTGTGTTGGCAAAGCTTTCGAACGATGTATCCACAAGTACGTTTACGACTTCCTGAATTCTAATAACCTAATTGCCGAAGCACAGTCTGGATTTCAAACCGGCGAGTATAGCGATGCCATCTTCCCCCCCCCCCCCCCCCCCCCGACATTTCTAGGGCTTTTGATTGTGTTACGTGGCATATAGGTTTAATTAATAAACCTAACGCCTTTGGGATTTGAGGAAATCTCCTCAAACTTCTCGAGAATTATCTCAGTAACAGGCCCCAGGTGGTGATGTATAAAACCGAAACGTCGCAGCGTAGACTCGTTCTAGCTGTGGTCCCACAAGGCTCCGTTTTACGACCTATGGTCTTTTTAGTCTACATAAACGACATCATTCAAAACATCATGTCTATTATGAAATTATTTGCAGACAATACAAGCTTGTCTCAGAATGATAAAGATCCGGACAAACGAGCCAAAACTATTCAGTCAGACTTAATAAAAATTGAAAAATGACCCCTTTTTTTGGAAAGTCAATTTCCACCAAACAAAAAAACTGATCTCCTCACAGCAAAACGCGACAACACAAGATCAAATTCGTTACACTTTGGAAATGAACAGTTAGTTGAATCAGCTCATTGCAAACATATAGGCATAATATTACAAAACAACTGTAAATGGGATGAACGTATTTTTTATACGTACTAACTTTTATTGAATCGTCTGAAATCCTTCAAATATGTACAGAACAGAAAATCACTCGAAATTATGTATAAATCGTTTACACTGCCAGCGTTTGACTATGCAGACATCTTATATAACAATTGTACACAGGCCCAAACAAACTTCCTAGAAAATTTTCACCTCGAAGGATTACGAACAGTAACCGGATTGGTAAGAGGCACTAGTCACGAAATATTGTACACAGTCTGGTTTCTGATCCATGAAAACCCGTCGAAAACGACATGAACTAATAATGTACCACAAAATAGTCAACAATTATGTACTACAATATCTGTATAATCTTCTTCCACCCTAGTTGCAAATATTAACCCTTACCACCGACGTAGGCCGCTTGAAAGACACGTTTCTCATCACAAAACTAAAATTTACCACAAATATTTCTTCCCATCAACTACTATCTCATGGAACTCTTTACCAGAGAGCATACAAGAAACAACATCAACTGGAGCCTTCAAGCATCACCTTCGAAGAGATTATGCCTGCATTCCCCAGTTTTTCTGGGGGGAAACAGACAGGAACAAATAATCCATTGTCGAATTCGAAGAAATATGAGCGATCTTAATCATGACCTTTTTACTCGACACTTAACTGATAATCCCTCGTGACCATGTGGTTGTCAATAGGAAACTGTAGAACATTTTCTCTTTCACTGCCCTCTCTATACTAACTCCAAAGCAAACTCTATGTCAACCCTCGCGCAAGACCAAAATAATAACGTTATCCGACTCACTGTACGGAAATCAGTCATTCTCTTTTACAAGATAATCAACTTCTTTCCCGAACCACTCAACAGTTTATTAAACAGTCAAATCGTTTTCGTTATGTTAAAATTAAATTTTGCCCCTCCACGACACCAGCGCCCTGGTGTCTAGACCAACAGAATTATACTTTCCCATTTCTCTATTACGCTTTCTCGTTATGTTCCTGTTTCTTATCATCATTTTCGTCACTTTTACATAAAGACATTAATGTATTATTCCACCTTAACTAAAAATTATTGATTGGTTTAAAATTATTGATTGGTTTTGTTTTACTTCTTCATATAATTGGATTTGTTCTATTATCACCTAAATGAAATTATAATATTTGTTGTCGGTCATATATTATGTTTAATTATTTAAACAGGTCTGGCATATATAAGCTTGCTTGTTGCTATTTCTGTACACAATAAAATAATTTTCTTTGTCATGTTTTTCCATTAATAAAATACGTGTTTAAACCAACCTGTCACTAAAATATGATGGGAGTATAGAACTCGCAGTCCTTAATTAAGCAGCATTCCTCTTACACAGAACGACTTGTTGATCTTACGCATAAGAACTAAGACAAACAATTTAGTAAAGGGGAGGGGGGAGGGTGGTGGGTCATTGTGGCATGGGGGTTAAAGAATTGAGTGCTCATAGCTGACTAGTATTGCCCGCTGACACTCATGGTCTGTGTGTTATTATAAATTATATTACCAGTGCACGAAATTAAGGCTTTGCAAGCCGTCTACTACCCAGCAGCACTATAACACATAATATAATGATCTAACACCATAAAAGACAATTTTGGATAAACCTTTTCATACTTCGGATACATCTTTTTATTATACACATGCTGTTCTTCAGCATCGGAAACGGCATCGTTTAACGTTGTTTCAAACTCATCATTACTTGCCTGTAGAGCAGAACAGAGCGGAAACGAAGCCTACAATAAAATAAAACTATGACCCTAATAATATAATGCGCACAGCTCACATGTTCACATGTACACTACGTGTATAGAGGTCCTTGTCCTTTACATCTCAACTTGCACTAATAATTGCACATCTGGAGGAACTCAGCTTTGCGTAACACGCGAAAGTGTAAAATTAAGCACGGCAGAGAAAGAACTACTGCTACTACTTTTAAGCCTGCCACGGTCCAAGCCCCTTAGCTCGGCCTGAGGTCGCCCGACAGCCACTTTTAATAACGTCTCAAGCTTGTATGGCTTGCTAAATCTCATAATAGGCGGTTTCGCCGTTGCAACATTACTACTGGCGATGTGGCCTTGCTATAGCAAAACATTATTGCTACTGTGTACAATACAAGGGGGTTAAAGTAAGGGTGAGCCCAGGCCCCGCCTGATTTTCTTTCCGCTATCAACTTTTCAGGTACAGGTCGGCCAGGTGCGAGGGGGGACTAAGAGCTGTGGCTCTCACAGGTAAATCGCCAGGCATATCGGTCGCTCGTGCCACGCCACCTATGAGGTTTAGCTGACTGACCTGATGCCCGGATCCAAGACATCTGACGCCTGACGTTCACTCACCCGCAGAGTCCGTTTCTGACCTCTCCCAATAATCCCTTTCCCCAACTTTACTCTCCCTTTCCCCTACACCACACTTCTCTTATAATGTTCTCTCGTTGCTCCCCTTCTCCGTAACCTAGTGTTATTCCATTAATCCCCCTTTAACTCATAAATTTCCATCAAACGTATGTTAAAATGTGCTTTCGGATCTGTTCACGCTCTTTTTTCAGTTCATGAGTTCCACCACGTCACTTCCCCCTCCCCCTAACCTCTCACCCTGTTTTCCCTTTTCACCCCAACCATTCTCTTCTTTCCATTCCTCTCTTCAAAAACCTCCATTCTCTCTCGCACTCCAAACCCCCCTTCTTTCTTCACCTCCAAACGTCTTGCTCGCCTCTTTCGTAAATAGAGCAGGTGGGACGGTTGAAGGACCTGCTGATGGCAATGAATATGTATAATAATAACGTTATAACGATCACGAGGTTCATAACAATTTTTTGTTTGATGAGAATATTAGCAGTAGCAGGTACTTTCCTGTAGCTTTCTTTGTGTTTCAGCGATCAGATATAAGCTCACTTGGGGAAAAGTAACCGCAAATCAGTAATTAAATAGGAAAAGTGCGTGCATGCATGGAGAGTGGACTGCACATTGGATAGCTATATACTTAATGTTAGTGGACAAATGAACATTGAGGTTTAACGTCTACACCATTGGCGATATGGCAGACGGGGATAACCATCCCAGGGGACAAGGGGTAAGGACCTAAACCAACACTGAACCTCCAGAGCAATCACACTGCTAAAATGGACAACGAAAAATGGCCACTTTTATTTCGCCCACCACGGGATTCGAACCTTGGTCATCGGTGTGTCAGGCGATCGCTCAACCATTGAGCTACGGCGGTGGGACATTGTGGACAAATGACTTTGCTTTCATGTTTGAAGGGAACGGAGAATCAGCCGTTGCCAATCAACACAAGACTTATAGACACATTTTGAGATAATACTGCAGAAGACGGATCTATACAATTACAAATGTACCGCTCTCCGATACTCATTGAGAGACTGGACAACGTAGGAAGCGATAGGAGGAATGGGAGGGAAGAAGGAGAGTTTACTCTAGCAATATACGGGGCTTGTTCCAGGGCGATAGGACTCTCGCTATAATATTATTTGCATGTTTCGTTAGTCAGGGTCAGGGGGTTGACGGGCCAAAGTGTGCCCACAACACAGCCAAACGGCGTGCAGCCATACAGGGCAGCTTGCAAATGTGTCACTCTCAGCATGATGAACAACATACTGACCCCAGACAGGTTACTACTACAGTAAATGGAACTTAAGGGATAAAACGCATTGAGGTTTCAGCCAAGCCATTCAAACTACTCAAACAAATAGGAAACACGAGTTTTACAATAAATTAAAGCCAAACATTGCAGTTCGCAACATAATTTATTTCCAGTTCTACTACTCTCTAATAATGCAATTCTAGTTTATCTGGGTGACACTGTATAGTTTTCTGCTTCACAAATGCAATTATCTAAGAAAACAAACCAGCAAACTTAATTCATAATATAGATCGCGACGTGTTTTTTTTTAAAATTGGTTCTGTAAATGTGAATGGTCTTTCATCAATCTCTAACAAAGAACTGATTGGAGCCACATATAGCAGTGAGATCAACACAGTAGTGTCTGACACACAGTGCCTGAGCCTGCTGATGCATACGGCTATCACCAAGTTCAGCTAAGCTGTGTGGATAGATCACCGACACTCGATCAGCCGAAGCCATTGAAATGACGATCAAAGGCAGACACAGAGTGTACGCACACACACACACACACACACACCTACTTGCACAGACACCGTTTTTTGGACTTTCCTCAAACTCCACATACGTTGTGTGGACAATGGGTCGTTCTTCGACCCCCTTTTTAAGTACTTTTAAGTGTTCTAACCCTAACCTTAACCCTAACCCTAACGGATCACTAAATGGACGTCCCAAAAAGGAGGTATGTCCAAAGAACGTATGTAGATGTGCACTAGTTTGTCCAAAGAACGCCGTATAAACATGCGCGCGCGCACGCACACACACACACACACACACATCCAAACACACTCTCCCTTTCTTTCGCTCCCACTCCCTTCTCCCCTCCCCCCTCCCCTACATTATCTCACTACTACGAAGACGTGAACACAACGTAAAATAAAAGATTAAACACTTCACGCTCCCTACTGTAACCTGTATGATGTACACTTAACGATGCCATTCACAGGCCTTCAACATCGTAGTTTGGCAGTAAGGATTTGTACATGTAACACTCAGCTTGACCAATGTCTTTTCAGTTGACTGCCGACAGCGCGCGCTTGGCAGGCAGACTGATAGATGAACAGCTTATGAAAAACAACGGCTTATGAAAAACATTTTTTTTAAAATGATATACATGATATTACTTATAATTCCTGGCCGCACAACCCTTATAAATAATGTTCATTTCGTTACTTACATGTGCTTATTACAAAACAAAGACAATTTTCACCCTTTGTCACTCTAACCGCAAGAGGATGAATTATCATCATCATCATCATCATCATCATCATCATCATCATCATCATCATCATCATCATCATCATCATCATCATCATCATCATTATTATCATCATCATCATCATCATCATTATCGTCGTCGTCGTCATCGTCATTATAATAATAATAATAATAATAATAATAATAATAATAATTATTATTATTATTATTATTATTATACAATAATAATAATAATAATAATAATAATAATAATAATAATAATAATAATAATAATAATAATAATAATAATAATAATAATAATAATAATAATAATTATTATTATTATTATTATTATTATTATTATTATTATTATTATTATTATTATTATTATTATTAGGCGAACAGCCAATTTCAGCTTGTGGCTGAAATCCTGACACATTGATCATAATTATATTACTACAAAGCCTGGCGAGTTTTACGCTGTAATCTTGCACAGTAATAAAACAACTGAAACTATAACAGCTGTAGAAAAATGCTTTCAACCACTAATAAAAACAACATAAATACTATTGCTTGCATTGGTGCAACCTTAATGACAGCCGGAGGACATGAGAACTAAGCAATACAGGTAAGAAAATGTTCCAACACTACAAAGAATCACAATTATTAGTAATAGCCGTTCTTTTCATTGTTGGCCATCTTGCAGTCTTACACATCATGAAACAGATTATGAAAGCTATTAAGCATAATCTAGCTTCTACTAAAGCAAGAAGAAACTTTCCAACTTAGCACGAGTCGGATCCCAAACTAGCTGATTGTTCATCATAATTATATCACAGATGCAAACATGCAACAACTATTAAATATAATGGAAGCTAGTAGTAATCAAACGTAAACATTTGGCATGAATCTGCGGACCAAATGGTTAAAAGTGACATAAGTAAGCGAAGATGTGTGCCTCATAATTTTATAATGTAGCAAAAGTGTAACATCGTTATATTAAGTATAGCGAGTGTGACATCGAAGGCCTGCGTCTGTATTTGGACTGGTAGCATTCTTGTTGCATGGAAACGGGCGAGAGAAAAAGAAAGTTCGCGACAGACGGGTCCTCTAGCCAGAAACCACTGCAGACGAAGGGAAGTATTTAAGAGACAGTGCAAAGGATTAGGCGGGGAAGCCAATAAAACTCGTCCTTGTCTATGATGTATACATATATGGAAGACAATAAGAAAGATACAAATCTCCAAATGGGAGACAAGACACAGTGAAATCTCTGAAAAGGAGGACAACGGGAAATGTGGCAACATTTAAGGGAGACAATAAGAAGTTTTGCCATGTCCATGAATGGGGCAAGGGGACCGTTTTTCTATTCTCGTTCACGTAATAGCCGAACATCAAAAGAATTAGTAATGGACTGACTACTTTACAAGTCCTCCATTTGTTAAACACAATCCCTTCTCTTTCTTTTTGGATAGATAACAGTTATGCCATGATATGGTTCAGTTTACTTACCCGTTCTCTCTCCCCTCCCCCCCCAACCTCTCTCCTACTAAAAAAAAAGTTAAAAACTAACGCCATCAAATATAACTTAGCAGCGAATGATTGTAAAAATTCACCCTTCTCAAGCACTGATCGCAGTTGATCATTGCACAAAGTGTGTGTGGAGATTACCAAATGCTCGATTTTCGTAGCCCGGTGTTGGGCACCGAGTCGTTTTAATAAATCAGGGGAAAATAACTTATTGGGATTTCCTTTTGCTTTAGATCCCTGGAAATAAATCCATAGACCTACATATATTGTGCTTTAAAAAAAATCCTGAAATGTACATAAGGTGTAAGATAAATTAGATAGGGACCTATTACTTTTGGGGAGAAACCAAAAGGTCGAGAAAAGCTAAACTACATAACTCACACAAAAACGTGTTTCCTTAATAAACTCCATCTTAAGGAAGCTCTTTGTTCGCGGTCACATAGAGTAAAGCAACATTTATAAGGAACTTTATGGGGCTGAAACACACTCAATTAGTTTCCACGCGTCACCAACAACATCACGAAATCCAAATCAATCTGAAATATTTTATTTGGCATTTTTAGCCTAGTTTTGCTTTGAGAAAGATTATTAAATATACTCGAAACCATAGTTTTATCTGAAGACTCCTCTGTTATTTTGAACGTATGGTATTGGGCGTGTGTGCGCGCCTTTAGTATAAATCGTAATAATATGGTTGTGTCTGGTAATGACAAAGTTTATAAAGTAGTTGAAATCAATCGTAGGAATAGAATTATAATTTAAGATTTATTAGTGCTGATGTGCGATGTGTGAATATCGGCTGCAGTGTCTACTAGTGACACTGGAAATCATGTAGCTTATATCAACCATCAGAGAACTGGGATTAATTAACGTTAAATATACAATCTGCAGCGACATCAAACTGTGTGCGAAGTAGGCTATATGCCTGGTGTGACCTTAGTGGCAGCAGCAGTAACTGAACCGATGTGGCGTGATTGGAATTGGAATTAGAATGGTACACGAGACAACACCGGGTTTTCTGATTTGCCCTCTACCCTCAGGGTTGACCTGTCACTGACCTTGTCCCGCAATGGACCTGTGTTAGTACGGCTCAATAGCACAGTACGGCAGTACAGTTCGATAGGACCATACGGCAGTAGTGAATAGTATTTATTATTAATAGTACTTAAGATGACAGGTGCTTGTGTGACTCGTGTTTCGGGATACAGTTTAACAGTGACAACTACGGCCACACCCTAATGACTTTTGATGACTTTCTGCTACTGTTGCTACTGTTACTATTGCTACTACTAATAGTGCTGCTGCTGACGGGGAAGCTGCTGGTGCCTCTAATTCTTTATACTGCTATTAAACTAATGCTGCTGTTGTTAATGACATAAGCTGAAGAGTAGGCAAACAGTACTGAATTAATAGCTTTTAAGAACTCGCGCACACCGCAAACAGTCCACGTGCATGTAATCTGTTTGTTACGTTGAAACGCGAATGGTAGTACGTCAGAAACGCGCAAGATAGATCTAATCGTTTCGTTTTGCAAAGTATTCAGTAATGGAGTTTATTTCCCTTTGATTTGAGTTTGCATTGTTGTTAGGAGTGGTTTTGTATAACGTTGATAATTTTCGTTGGTCGATATTATTGGAGAATTTTCGTGATCTGTCGATAGAAATTTCCCGATGGATATGAATAGCATCCTGTATTATTATTATTATTATTATTATATCGAAGGTCGTGAATGTTCCCGGAAGTAGAGGAAATAGGTATGACGTAAGTCAGTGATGACGATCTTTAGTTCGATTGGTGGCAGTACGTCATTTCTACCATGTACCAAATTGTTCCAGAAGAGAGAGAGGTTATTTAATCGTGTGCCGAGTTGCTGTTGCGGAGATAGTAAAGTTGTTGATAGTGATTTAAAGAGTTGCTGTGAAAGTTGTTGAGTTGAGTTGAGAATTGTATGCAGTTGATGATGTGTGCTGAATAAAAGCGGAAAACTTCATACGTCGACTTTGTGACTTGTATGCTGTTTGGACGGGTTGCGTGGATAAACGAATCTGAGTTACACAACTATCAGGAATTCAAGCATCGGGGCTGAATCAGATACTGATAGAAAACACCAACATCAAACGGAGTGTAACATTTTGGGCGTCAAGCCGCGATTCACGCCATAGCCAAGGGTTCAACTGCTACAACAAGCGAGTCAACGTTACGAGAGGCAGTCATCGAGGGTAGCCGCCAACGAGTTGCGTCGAGAGGGGCCAACATACTGGGACTACATCCGATAGATTCGGGTTGACTGCAAGGGCGTGTAGTCGCCGAAGAGTTGCTTCGTGAGCGAACAACAGAGCGGGACTACGTGGCTGCCGCAGGACTACGTCGAGGGACAGTCTCGGAGCTACATCGCCAGTATTAGAGAGAGCGACGAGCGGACGTCGCGTCTACTTCAGCACAGGAGCGTATACATCAACACCAGCGTGGTGCAGCGTCGCATACGACGAGGACAGCGGGGCCTGCGTCAACGAAGGCGACTAGTGACAAGCATCAGCGCTACTGCAGAAAGCGTGCTGTTCTAGAACAGTCTAGTAAGGTACAGCACAGTCAAGAACTTTCCAGAAAAAAAGAACTCTACAGTCAAGAACTTTCTAGAAGAAGAACCTTCCAGAAAAGAACTTTCTAGAAAAGAACTTTCTTGAAAAGAACTTTCCAGAAGCATCAAGATGGCTGACTTCAGGCAGAAAGGGGTTGAACTGAATCTAAAAGGCAAGCAGCTGACGGAGTACGTCAAGTCTCAGGAGAGAATACGAGAAAGAGAATTGGAAGAGAAGCGTCTAGAAAAAGAAATAGAACTAGAACAGAAGCGTCTAGAAATTGAACAGCAGCGGCAAGAAAAAGAAGAGCAACGACGTCGTGAAGAAAGAGAAATAGAGGAGCAGCGACGTCGTGAAGACAGAGAATTTGAACTGAAGCGTCTGGAAATTGAACAGCAGCAGCAAGAAAGAGATCGTCAGTACCAGCTAGAGTTGGCGCGTATCCAGAACAATCAGCATGCGCCACAAGTCACCAACGACCATACGGCTCCAAAATTGCCAGCTTTCGTCGACGGGAAGGACCAGATCGACAGCTATCTGGCGAGATTCGAAAGGTTCGCCGAAAGCTCCAATTGGCAACCTCGAGACTGGGCGATTCGACTGAGTGCACTTCTGACGGGGCAAGCTCTCGAAGTTTACACCAGGCTGTCGAACGATGACGCCAAAAACTACGACGTCTTGAAAGAGGCCCTGTTGCAGTGCTACAACTTTACAGAGAAGGGCTACCGTAAACGCTTCCGTGAATGCCGGCCTAAGTCAGACGAGACGCCAAAGCAGTTTGTGGAGCGCCTGTCGTCATATCTACACAAGTGGGTGGAGTTATCAGGCGAAATGAAGTCTTACGACAGTCTCCATGACCTGATTGTGAAAGAACAATTTCTCAATGCCTGTCACAAGGACCTAGCGACCCACTTAGAAGAACAAAAGCTGCAGACGCTTAAAGATGTGACTGAGGCTGCTGAAAGATATCTCATCGCTCATGGGAAAACCCTGGGGCCACCCAGCGCGACGAAACATTTTCAGAAGACTGCAAACCATGGGAACCAGATCCAAGGGAGCCAGACGAGCCAGAGACAGACGGACTCCACGCCTCCTCCCAGGGAAGGGCATTCAAGAGGCTGTTTCATCTGCAACGCTACAGACCACAGAGCTGCCAGCTGCCCTCAAAGCAGAAATAGCGTACTGCGGAGCAGTGCGGACAACGCAGCGGCGGGCAACCGGCAGAGGCGGTTCTCCAATCAACGGCCATCCAGTAGATCTGACCATCAAGTGTGCGGCGGGAGCGTCATTCTTCCGAGTGAGACCAAGCGCACAGCTACTCCTGCGGACGTGCAAGAGTGCATGACCGATGGCCAACTTCTCCTTGCCAACGGAAAATCCATCCCCGTCGTCGCCAGCGCAGCTGTGACCGTACAGAACATGCCAGTTTCGAAGGGACGCGTCGGAAATCATGAAGTGACTGTTTTAAGAGACTCTGGCTGCAGTGGGGTCATCGTCAGAGAAGACCTAATCGCTAAAGAACAGTTCACTGGCGATTCTAAATGGACACTTATGGCCGACAGCAAATGTGTGAGAGCGCCAGTTGCGAAGATTCATGTCAACACCCCTTTCTACATAGGCGAAGTCGAAGCGGTTTGCCTGAAGAAGCCGCTGTATGATTTGATGATCGGGAATATCGACGGCGCGAGACGACCCGACGACCCCGATCCAGAGTGGAGTCCTGCCTCAACTCAACACGTCGAAGTTGTGGAGGAGGATCCATTGCCATTTCCCGATGGAGACCTTACAGAGCTGCTACGGGACAATGTGGTTACTCCGGCTCAGCCCTGCCGACCAGAGATCGTCGGTGCTGTCACCACCAGGGCCCAGGCCAAGAGAGACAAGACGACTACGCCACTGAAGGTCGCCGACAACTCCAAAGCTGCCATCGTGGACAGAGATAAGCTGATCCAGCTCCAGGAAGCTGACAGCACTTTAAACAAGTACAGGAACCGCCAAGACCACGTGACCAAGGGCAGTGGAACGGTCTATTTCGAGGTGAAGGCCAAGATCCTGTACCGAATCTTCCAGCACCCGAGGGTCAACGGAGGGAAACCACTACGTCAAGTCTTGGTACCGTTACCCCTAAGGCGCCAGGTGATGGAAGTAGCGCATGACTCAATCATGGGAGGTCACCTGGGTATCAAGAAGACGTCGGATAGAATCCAGGCGGTGTTCTACTGGCCAGGACTTCATGCGGACGTCAGCCGTTTCTGCCGATCGTGTGACATTTGCCAGAAGACCATACCTCGAGGAAGGGTCCCGAAAGTGCCTATGCAAAGGATGCCTCTGATCGACCGACCTTTCAAGAGGGTGGCCTTAGACTTAATCGGTGAAATAAGACCTCCGAGTGAAGAAGGTCATCGATGGGTACTGACTTTAGTGGACTATGCGACTCGGTACCCAGAAGCAGTGCCTCTGAAGAAGATTGACACTGAAACTGTTGCAGAGGCGCTAGTGGACATGTTCAGTAGGCTTGGAGTGCCTGAAGAAATTCTGACAGACCTCGGGACGCAGTTCGTCTCTGACTGCATGAAGGAGGTCAACAGACTGCTGAGCATCCGGCATTTAACTACGACACCCTACCATCCGATGTGCAACGGGCTTGTCGAAAAGTTCAATGCTACGCTGAAGTCCACCCTGAAGAAACTGTGCAGCGAGCAGCCCAGACAATGGCATCGCTACATCAACGCCTTACTTTTCGCCTACAGAGAAGTGCCGCAGGAGTCCACCGGCTTTTCTCCGTTCGAGCTGCTGTACGGAAGAACCATCCGAGGGCCGATGCACATCCTAAAAGAACTGTGGACGAAAGAAGTAGAGACCCCAGAGGTGAAGAACAGCTACCAGTACGTGTTTGAGCTACGGGAGAAGCTGGAGCAGACTCTCGAGATAGCCAGAGAAAACCTGAAGAAGTCCCAAGACTGTGGAAAGCACTACGATGATCGTAGGGCTGTGAACAGGAAGTTTAAACCTGGCAACAAAGTGCTGGTGCTGCTACCTACTGATCATAATAAGTTGCTGATGCAGTGGAAAGGCCCGTACGAAGTGGAGACCGTGGTGGGGATCAACGACTACAAGGTGAAGGTCGGCCAGCATTCCAAGATATACCACGCCAACCTCCTTAAGCTGTACGTGGAAAGGCCAACAGAGACTGTGCACGCAGCCACAGCAGCTGTGACCGACGACAGCTTTGACAGCGAAGAACTGTTGGAACTGGGAGACTTCCACAGCAAAGAAGGCATCGATGATGTTAAGCTAGGACCAAGCTTGACGGAAGGTCAAAAGATGGAGCTCAAGGACCTTATGGGCGAATTTCCCCATAGCTTCAGCGATGTCCCAGGCTCTACGACTTTGGTCGAACATGAAGTCCACACCCAGACCTGGAAGGAGCATCTGCAGACCTTGAGGGAGCTGTTCCACCGTCCCGCAGAAGCCAACCTGACCGTGAGACCCAGCGAATGCATTCTGGGAGCTAACAACGTCGACTGCGTCGGACATCCGACGGGAGAGGAAGACAACGGAGGATGCACTGACTCCAGGAAAGCCCACAAGATCACTGTCTTTGACCCTGGGCCGATGACGACCGCAACTGACGAGGGCGTCGTTTCCTTGCGGTTGAAAGAACATTGACTGCGTGGAGAACATTGGCAATATCTAAATAGACTTGCAGATGAGAAACATTGACCTTGTGTGAATGAACTGTGAACATTGACAGTAAATGAGACAGTCTGAAGTAAGTTTTAATTCTGTACATTGTTTGTGCATTACGTTTCAACGTTGTTGAAAGAAATTGGGTAAATTTCTTCTTGAGTGGGGGGTTATGTTACGTTGAAACGCGAATGGTAGTACGTCAGAAACGCGCAAGATAGATCTAATCGTTTCGTTTTGCAAAGTATTCAATAATGGAGTTTATTTACCTTTGATTTGAGTTTGCATTGTTGTTAGGAGTGGTTTTGTATAACGTTGATAATTTTCGTTGGTCGATATTATTGGAGAATTTTCGTGATCTGTCGATAGAAATTTCCCGATGGATATCGAAGGTCGTGAATGTTCCCGGAAGTAGAGGAAATAGGTATGACGTAAGTCAGTGATGACGATCTTTAGTTCGATTGGTGGCAGTACGTCATTTCTACCATGTACCAAATTGTTCCAGAAGAGAGAGAGGTTATTTAATCGTGTGCCGAGTTGCTGTTGCGGAGATAGTAAAGTTGTTGATAGTGATTTAAAGAGTTGCTGTGAAAGTTGTTGAGTTGAGTTGAGAATTGTATGCAGTTGATGATGTGTGCTGAATAAAAGCGGAAAACTTCATACGTCGACTTTGTGACTTGTATGCTGTTTGGACGGGTTGCGTGGATAAACGAATCTGAGTTACACAACTATCAGGAATTCAAGCATCGGGGCTGAATCAGATACTGATAGAAATCACCAACATCAAACGGAGTGTAACACTGTTTTACTGGGAAACATTCTACATCGCTTGGCCTGTACGCCTGCCAGGATGCAGAACTCATCTTCAGATTTAATGCAGATTACAAAGCTGAGTCTGGATACAAACAGTTGTTGTTGCTGGTACAATCCATTTTTGAGCAACCCCGACTTCCAAAACATGACCAAATGGTTAGGCCGAAGCAATGCTATGTTTACGTTGAAAAGCACCATTGAGACTTCTAGTTCTACCTTCTTTATCGATAAATATCGGCATAAGCTCCTTCGGATGAAAGTATAAACCAAGGTCTAGTCCGTGCACGCATGCAATTCATCGCACGCACTTTAGAGATCTGGGTGCCGGCTACACAAATACAGCCAGCACACACTAGGTTTGTCTTTCCTCATCCCTGGTCGCCCAGGATTGTGCTCAATCGTCTGGACGTCTGACTGCGCCCAAAGGTTGCAAGTGGGCGCCTCGGGCAGCTTGAGTTAGATCCGGTATCGACCAGTGCTTTAAGCAGCTCTTGAGCTGGAAAAGCGCTATATAAAAGTGATGAAATAAATAACAAGCTAAAAGAAACCCGAAAGTTTGAACCATTCTAAATGATAATTACGCGATCATCAATGACGCATTTCAAACAGATATGGCCTGGAATCCACGTGCTCCGGTTTGCACGAAAACCGGAGACTGACATGACCAGTTGTGGGCTTGCTACGGTATATTACGGACCGTCTACAGTGGTCATCATGGCCAAATCCTCGTGCAATGAGCCTCTTCTATAACTCGATATACCGAAACTTGATTTTAAAGAAAAAGAACTAACGTAAAGAATCGTTAAAAACAAAATATTTTATACTTTTTATATACTTTTACATGTACTTTTTATAAAATAAACTATGAATGTGAATACTGATGTATTATTTATAAAATAAACTAAGAATGTGAACATAGTTTTAAAAAAAAAAGAGACAATAAGGAAATCTTTTGTGTCTTTTGAATCACATAGAGCGATAGATAATAATTTTAACCAACCATGGTCATTTCAAGCACCACCCAAAATAGCAACATATTCACATAAAGCAGCAGTTGAAACGAAAAATTTCTAATCAAAATGAATTTAAATCACTATGAATGGTTTGATAATCTAACGCAATGCACCGAATATTTGCGAGTGGGATTTAACCGAAACATTCCTCAACAAGGTCATTTAAAGGCTCACATTTATTTAAAACCTGCAAAACATGCCGAAAGACATGTCAAACACGAAATTCTTTCATGCTATTGCATTGAAGCTAAACTCTCTGTTCATAATAAATTTAAAACACCACGGGCGTTTTCGTAATCTAATGCATTACTCTGAAGAACTGTGATAAGTGATAAGGACTTAAACCGAAATCTGTAGCAAACTTAAGAGCGCACACCCATTTAAAACTGCAAAACATGCAGACAGAAATCCCAAACATGAAATCCTTTGAAATTTACTAATGACGGCTAGCTAGCAATTCTTACCAGCGATATGCCACTGGTACTTGGTAACTTCACGTACGAATTCTCAACGTTACTAAGATCGATGTTATCTTTTAGCAAGAAACTTTTCCAAGGTCCTTAACCTAAATAACGGTTAAGCATTGCTCTCATTCAGGAATGATGCAACCTCAAAAGAATGAAAGAAAAAAAATAAAGGAGGAAGAGGCTGAAGAGGACAAGGAGGAGGGAGGAAGAATAGAACGACGACGGCGAAGAAGAAAAAAAACCAAGAACAAGATTGCTTTCCTCTTTTGTAATTCATTGTGACCAAACCTCCAAAGCCATGATGGCTTCGCAAAGAAAACATTCTGCTCAGTGAATGGTTTTTCTGTGTTTGTATGGAAGAGTGGATCATGAAAGATAATTGCATCGACAATCTAATCCAAAAAAATTAACAACAAAACCCAACAGACTTCACTGTTATTGCCAAACATGGGTTAGGTCATAAAGTTCAGTCATCATCGGGTCTTGTCTAGGTCAGTAGATCAGTAAAACACAACATACACAGACACCCTGCAGGTTACGGTCGTTAAAAGAAGAAAAAAGCACGCACGTTCACATGTAGTTGTTAACACTCCTCAGACCATAAAGCTGGCCGTTTTAAAACTGTTTGCTGTACTGTCTGGCTCAGTGTCTGCGTGTTTGAAAGACAAAACGTGCTGCAGTGTGAATCGTCTCGTGTGTCCGAGTTCTTTTATTCGCCAAGCGACATTTCATCTTTGTGTCTCTCTTCCTATTTTGTCACTACTGCAAAACCCAAAACCCGTGCGAAGTAGGGAAAAAAAATCCAGAAATACGATCTTTTCTAAAACCCTCCTCTTCAAAACCCCAACCCCCACCCTAATTTACATTTTTTTTCTTCTCGCCAGACTCAAACAAAAGGCACATAATAACAAAACGGGACACTTTTAACCTTCATCGCCCTACCTTTTTCTTCTTCTTTGCTGAACCCAAACCATTGCTAAATAAATCTTAGTCTACTATTCATCCCTCTCCCTCCCCCACCCCGTTTCCGAAATCCTCGTCCCTTCCAGTCTCGCTAAAACCGAAACACCTGCTGCATACATATAAAAATGAAAGACAATATTTCAATCCTTCCTCTCTCTCTCTCCTGTTCCCCTTCTCTCATACACCTGCACACCCAACTGCTTCGCGTTTTATCGTCGTATTAATCTCCACAAATCCGACGTCACGAGCTTGGAGTTTAAATTTGCCCTTTTTAAAAAGTACACGTTATGCACGTTACTCTTTAAGCCAGAAAAAAATTATTGAGTCTTCTTTCACGTTTTTGTACACTTTCACATCAGTGCTAAAAAAATAACAAAAGAACATTATAAAACGCAACAGAGTACGAAGTATTTATTGCGTCGAGTAAACTTAAAAAAAGGGTACTTTCTAAGAACTGTCCTTTATATTTCTTTTTAATTTATTCCACAACCCAGAAGCAGGCATTATTTTATAGTTAAACAAAACACTCATGTGCACGTAAAGTGCGGATGCAGGAATCCATGTAAGGTGGATATGTCAACATGCATGCAGCGCAGGTAAAAAATCAAGACGATCCCATTGTATGCACTGCAATGCACTCCAATATGAAACGAAGCATTCCAGGCAAACTGAATGACAACAAACTGCAAGTGCTAAGGGGTTTCTTAAGTAGCCCTGTGGACCTGCTTCTCCTAAACATGCACAGGGAAGAAAGGGGATAGAAGGAAAACAAGAGAGGAAACAACCAAATGTGACCTCCCCTGATCCTTGGCAGAGCAACTTGCCCCGTTATTTTAGGATCTTACCTCAGCGTGCTATACACAAGTCCAAAACACGTCCATTCGCTCATTCTGATAGTTGAAGAGTCGTTGTTCTCCGAACACAGCCACTTTCAAGTCCAACTTAAAAACTCATCTTTTCCTTAAAAATATCTGGTTTCGTCTCCCATTACCAGCATCATTCCTTCCTTTCTGATTGAGACCACCACCGTCACACTGCACGCCCCCAGCTCCCTCACTCCTTAGCTGCTCTCCTCCTCCACATCAATCCTTCGTCTTTTATATTTTACTTGTAATTTTTTTTCATGCGTTTGTTATGTCTTTGAATAGTTTATTAGTTTCTTGTTTTTGTTTCACTTCTTTTCGTATGCATTTCGGTGTTAACGTTAAGTATAAATGCGTGAGGGAGGGAAACTTATGGGTCTATAATTTGCAAACTCATTACTAATGAATCACATATTCCAACAATCCTGGCCTGTTTCTTGTTCTACGCGCTTGTAAGCGCAATAACTTGAACAATGACTTGTGAACTCAGCATCTACAGAGCCAGGATAGGTTTGTTCTACTCAAAAGCGGTCAAATGTCCAGATATTTTCCTTACCCACAAATTCCACGTTTTGTGCTTTCTAGCGTTCTTGTTTTATAGAAATAACAAGTTCCCAATCACATTATTACTACTTTTATGCGGCGACATTGAACAAAACCCTGGGCCTGACACGAACAACGAAATAAAAATAATTCATTTAAATGCCAGAAGCATCCCCGCTCATATAACCCTTATTGAAGCAGAAAGCAATAAATACGACATAATTACCTGTTCTGAAACCTTTTTTAATGCAACGCACACAAGTAACGAGACAGATTTGTTAAATTTCCATCCCCCCGTTAGGCTAGATAGAACTGATCAAAGTGGTGGTGGTGTGGCTATCTATGTCAAGAGTCACCTACTCTGCAGACACAGACCAGATCTTCATGTACCTAACCTAGAGGCGATATGGATCGAAACTCAAGTTAATAGAAACACACTATTAGTAGGATCCTATTACCGCCAACCCAGTCTTCCCGTCGATTATTGGAATTTAGTCCAAGAGAGTTTCAGAAAAGTAAACAATACAGGTTGTGCATTTTTGGCATTAGGCGACTTTAACGATGATTACAATCGTCCCTCCAAGCACTTAATAGATACATTAAATATGTACAATCTACATCAAATTACCAACTCTGATACAAGGATCACTGAGACATCTAGAACTTGTTTAGACCTGGTCTTGACACAGAGTCCACGAATAGTAAAAAGTATAGAAGTATTACCAGAAATATGTAGTGATCACTGTGTACCTTGCGCAACCATCATAAACTCTGTCAATAAAAATTACTCCTACAAAAGGACAATATACAACTATGACCGTTTAGACCATGATCAATTCTGTAATCTGCTTTTACAAATAGATTGGCCTACAATAATAACAGCGGAAAATTTAAATCAATCAGCAGAAAACTTTACTCAAGCTTACTTCGATGCCGCGTGTAAATGTATGCCCGTAAAAACAGTTACTGTACGCACTAGAGATGCCGCTTGGTTAAATATAGAAATTCGTCACGCCCTAAAATGCAGATATACATTATTTAAACATGCAAAGATAACAAATGTAGAGAACGACTGGAAAAAGTATCGACAGTATAGAAATAAAGTCACGTTAATGATCAGAAATAGGAAATTAGAATATCACAAGGAACTAGATGAAAAAGCATCAGACCGCACCAGATTTGGAACTAAGGAATGGTGGAAACTTGTTAGAGCATTTATAAACAAAAAAGGAATCTCCAACGATATACCGCCAATATCTAGTGATGGGAAAACGGTCGATACAAACGAAGAAAAGGCCAACGCATTCAATGACCACTTTATACAGCAATCAGTATTAGAAACACCCGATGACGACCCTCCTGAACTACCCCACCTAGATCACGAACTGACTGAAATTTTAATAACCCCAGCAGAGGTAGCCAAAGTGATAATAAACCTGGACAAAAGTAAAGCTGTAGGCCCCGATAAAATCCATAACAAACTATTACTGATATCTGCTGATATAATCTCACATACTTTAAGTCAACTCTTCAACCGCTGTCTATCAGAAGGATTGTTTCCAGATATTTGGAAAATTGCTCATGTAACGCCAATACACAAAAAAGGTCCAGCCGATATTTGTACCAACTATCGCCCAATATCTCTTTTAAGTTGTGTTGGTAAAGTCTTTGAGCGCTGTGTCCATACCCATGTCTTCTCATTCCTAAAAGACAATAATCTTATAACACCATCACAGTCTGGTTTTATTCCCGGGGACTCAACAACCAACCAACTACTTTGCATATATAATGAACTAACTTCAGCATATAACAGTGGAATCACTAACCAGTCAATTTTCTTTGACATCTCCAAGGCATTCGACAGAGTATGGCACAAAGGATTACTAGCTAAGTTAGATGCCATAGGTATTAGAGGTAAGCTTCTTCAATTGTTTGCTAACTATTTAGACCAACGAAAACAAGCTGTTGTCATTAAAGGTAGCAAATCAAACTATAAAACCGTTCCGTCAGGCGTACCTCAAGGATCAGTTTTAGGCCCCCTATTGTTCCTAATCTATATCAATGACATTGTGGATAACATTGAATCAGTTATAAAACTTTTTGCAGACGATACTAGCATGTCATTAACCCTAAACAACCCAGACATACGAGCAGAAATTTTGAATTCTGATCTTCAAAAGATAAACGACTGGGCTACCACCTGGAAAGTAAGGTTTAATGAAGACAAAACAGAACTATTAACTTTCAAACGTGACGCACTACCTAACAACCCATTAAGTTTTGGAAACGCAATTTTATCTGACAACGAATTCCATAAACACTTAGGACTAACACTGCAAAGTAATTGTAAATGGGATATCCATATAAGTAACGTCATAAAGAAAATAACCATCCTCCTGTCATGTTTAAGAACGTATAAATATAAGCTATGCAGAAAAGCCTTAGAAAATATGTACAAATCCTTTGTCCTACCTCACTTTGACTATGGCGATGTAATCTGGGATAATTGTACAGACACTCAAGCTGGTTTATTGGAAAAACTCCATTTAGAAGGTATTAGAATTATTGTTGGGGCGGTGAAGGGGACCAGCCATGAGTTATTGTATAGAGAGTCTGGACAATACACATTGAAGGAGAGAAGGAAAAGACATAAGCTACTTACTTTTCATAAGATGATAAACGAGTGCTGTCCTGAGTACTTGTCCAACTTGGTCCCACAACTAGTATCAGCAGTTAATCCATATCACCGCAGAAGACCTCTAGAACGTAGAGTACCCCCATACAAAACTGAACTCTACAAAAATTCTTTTGTTCCTTCAACCACAGCATTGTGGAATGATCTCCCCGAGGAAATTCAAGAAAGCCCATCCATTAGCTTACTAAAAAGACACCTTTCAAAAGATGATCCACTTGTTCCATTGTACTATTACCATGGAACACGACAGCAGCAGGTTTTGCATGCCCGACTACGACTTGGCGTAAGTAACCTTAATTATGACATGTTCCGCCGTCACTTGTTAGAAGACCCAGTCTGTCAGTGTGGGCATCCTGCAGAAACATCTGAACATTTCCTCCTTTTTTGCCCTACATTCGGCACTGTACGTACGCAGACAATTAACCAATTAGACCCTACTTTTCGAAACATCAACACCTTATTGTTTGGCAGTGAACATCTCTCCCCACAAGAAAACGCCAACATCTTTACAAAAGTCCACACATTCCTCATATCTAGTGACCGCTTCGTTTAGAAAATAGTCCAATTATGCAAATTCACCTCTGATTGGTAACCTTGATACCAGCTAAACCAATCCCCATTTGTTTCCCTCTCCCTAGTAGTTACACCCCATCCCTTCGCACCAAAAGTTTATTAATAGCTGTCAGAGAGAAACTGACCAGATAATTGTCTCTTCGAACGGAATAGATGAGTTCACCATCTATTTTAAATATCTGTTCACGTGTGAACTATTTATCTCTGTGTTTGTGTGTGTGGGTGTGTGTGTGTGTGTGTGTGTGTGTGTGTGTGTGTGTGTGCACGCGTTGTTTTTATTTTACTTTCTTCTTTGTTTACTTGCAAGTGACCTTTTTTTTTTCTCCCTCCTCCAAACTGATTTTTTTTCTCTCATTGTTTTAGATTGTTGCAGGTATTTATTTACCTTTTAATCGACAGCTACTATATTGTGTACAGTTTACTCTTGGGTGCATGTATCTGTTTCTCGTTAGTTCATTCATTTATTTCTCTATTACTTTTTCTTTTCTTTTTTTTTTGTTCGACGTTATTGCATTTTTTTGTTGTTATACTATAGTTATATGTTTGTTCTATTTCCATTGTTAAAAAGATTAATTTATGTGCTTCTGTTTTTTTTATTTTTATTATTATTGCTTTGTACTTGTTCCTGTTCGCCAGACATTTCATTGTTTTCATTTGTCAAAGGGTAGCACTCATTTAAGCTTTGCTTTTGTGTGCCCTTTATGTTCTCCATGCCTGGTTTACTTGTTTCGTGAATAAAATTCTGTTTAAACCAAATGCGTGAGAACTGCGCTTTGAACTGATATCATTAGGAAAATGCGCTATATAAATACCTTCATTATTATTATTATTATTATTATTATTATTATTATTATTATTATTATTATTATTATTATAGTTCACTATTTTTATGAGCGACCAGGATAGAAATACCTTCCATTATTCAAAACTACCTTGCGGGATCATTCCTGACTTACATGCAGTTGAAATTCATACCGCTTTCTGATTACATGGCAGGTGTATATAGTAGGACCTCCAGGGACAAGATGAATATGAGCACTACCCATCTTACACCTTATTCTAATCCTCTCTTAAACCCTATCTGCAGGGTGACTGAAGCATTAAGATGGCAGTGCGTAAGAGCCAGTTCAATATTCCGAACTACAGAAGAAAAAAAAGTGCTGTATTAGTTGGAAGAATCTAATTTTACAGCAACTTTGCCCCTTTGTCAAAAGTAAAGCTTAGGCAATTTGCCTGGGGGGTGGGTGATGGGAAAGTTGAAGAAGAAGAAGAAGAAGAAGAAGAAGAAGAAGAAGAAGAAGAAGAAGAAGAAGAACAACAACAACAACAACAACAACAAAAACAACAAATTATGTACGAGAGAAAGAGAGAGAGATAGAGAGAGATATCAACCCCTGGCCAAAATGTCAATCGGTGTAGCTTGACAGCATATATCGAACACGAATTCTTAGTTCCTCGAGTGCAGGCGAAGTGTCA